>CM026203.1:29903067-30073067 GCA_014839995.1 Xenentodon cancila | reverse complement strand
TCTGCTACACGTGCGCACACATTGATCACGCCAGTTTAATTACCTTGTGTGGCGATGTAATGTCTGGGTCTGTGGTACCCCTACAAGTCAGAGAAAATACAACAACAAAGCATTAAAAAATGTTTGTTCTCTCATTTTTCTCCTAAATCCACATTTTCTCTGTTTTATTACAGCTTACATCATCTTCTTTTTTTCATCCTTTCCTAAAGGTTTCTATTATTTTTTTGGGACATTTTCCAGGTTATCTTTATTCTCTCTCACTGTAGATAAATGACATTAAAAGTGTGAATCAGAATATTTAAGGGAACACAAACTGCCTCCAAACAATCTCCTTTGTCTTTCTTTACCATCTCAGTTTATGTACTCTATTTAAATCCTGATATTTGGATTAAATTCCAATCATTTGGTTTCAGTTTGTTTTATTTTCTTCTCCTTGGTTTTATTTTTTTGATTCGGCAGGTTGATTTGCCTGCTTCGTTTCCTCCTTCCAATGATCCTTCTTCCTTTTTCTTCTTCTCAGAATACTTCTTCCTTCCTGGTGTGCACGTGTCTTTTGCCGTTTATCAGTTATAAGAACACCAAATTTGGACTTGTGTACTTGGTAGTTCAAACTTGGCACGTATGACTCAGGAGAACGTACTTTGGAGGACACGAGGACGCAGTTTCATCCCTTTGCAGTTGTAAAATCACTGTACTTGTGTTTTTAACCATAAACTTTATATGATGTGTTTTTTAATAGTTTTCATGCTTTTGTAGTTCATTTTGATACATGATAAGAAGGTTACAACATTCTTTTTTAATCTTTTCTCTTCTGCCGTTACTTCTGCTTGTTGATGATGCCTGCAGAAGTCTCCATGGATGCATCCTCCATAAAAAGGGTGGGACAAGGACACATCCGGGGATTTTGACTTTGAGTTGGAGCGGAACGTTGGCTGTTTCCTTCCTTTTTTACATTCTTCCTCGGTGCAGTGCATTGTCTCTTTTTCTATATCAGCCTATCAGTTAACCAGTCTGTCTTCTGTTTCATTTATCCTGTCTTGTTCTCCAAACTCTCCCATTCTCACAGAAGCTGTTCAAGGTCTTCAAGTAAACAAATAATTCATTTTCCCTCTGTGGGGCCAATGAATTTCCAAACGATGATTATTTTCTTTTTGTCACCCAAAAATCCCCTTTGAGGCAGATAACCTTGCCAAAATGAATACATTTATCAGATTCATTTGGCTATTAATATCCCTCTGTAAGCATGTTCTTATCACCGCCGATGATATGTATTGATACAATTATAATTTTCTCATTTTCCCCGTCTTTACAGCTTCATAAAAAAACAAAAAAGCAAACAAACATAAGGTGTCAGTAAGAGATTAAATGAATAAGTGAAGCACAATCCCTGCGGGGGGGGCAGAGGAAAACCAATTAACAAATCCGATAAGTAAGTGAGAAAATTCAATTCAATTCAATTCAATTTTATTTATATAGCGTCTATTACAACACAAGTTGTCTCTAGGCGCTTTCCAGAGACCCGGAACATGACCCCCGAGCAATTATTACATAAACAGCGGCAGGTAAAAACTCCCCTAGTGGAAGAAAAACCGTAAGCCAAACAGTGGCAAGGAAAAACTCCCCTTTAAGAGGGAAGAAACCTTGAGCAGGACCTGGCTCATGAGGGGGGACCCTCCTGCCGAAGGCCAGCCGGGTAGAGCAAGAAATAAGAAAGAATAGAGACATAGAGACACCGTCAAAGGTACAAGATAGGATACAATAGTAACTGTCCTTGGTAGTCCAATTAGACTTCTGTGAATATGGGTGATATATGGATAGACGGTGATACAAGGGGATGAGGACTGCAGGTCGGGGTGTCAGCAAACATCCAACAGACATCCACACAGACAGGTTAAGGCAGACACTGGGATGGTCAGAGGTGGAACTGCAGGTCAGCAAGCAGCTCCTGAGGCTCTGGTCCGCAGGACATGCAAAGAAGAGGAAAAGAAGGGCCAGACAAGCACAAAAAACTACCAGAACAATGGACCACAATTAAGTTTATGGGATATTGTTAATAAATGAGGGTTGAGGTGAAGAAGAGACAGAGAAGGCAAAGAGAAACAGAGGAGGTGAAAGGCACCACTCAGTGGATCATGTTGGTGCCCCCCTGCAGCATAGGCCTATAACAGCATATCTACACCGAAGCTATGTTTAAAATAAGCTGCTCTAATCTGGTCCTGTAGCTGCAGCTTTGACTACTGGCCCTGACACATTGAGGTACTAAATGTACACTAACTATATGCTTTATTAAACAGAAATGTTTTAAGTTTAGTTTTAAAGGTGGAGGTGGTATCAGCCTCCTTAACCCAAACTGGAAGTTGGTTCCAGAGTGATGGTGCCTGATAACAGAAAGCCCGTCCTCCAAATCTACATTTCGATACTCTAGGAACTACGAGTAAACCTGCACTCTGAGAACGGAGAGCTCTATTAGGAACGTACGGTACTATCAGGTCTTGCAAATATCGCGGCGCTAGGCCATTTTGGACTTTATATGCCAGTAATAAAATTTTGAATTGGATTCTAAATTTTACAGGGAGCCAATGGAGGGAAGCTAAAACTGGAGAGACGTGGTCTCTCTTGTTGATTCCTGTCAGCACTCGCGCTGCTGCATTTTGGATCAGCTGGAGGCTGTTCAGAGAATTACTTGGACATCCAGCCAACAACACGTTACAGTAATCTAGTCTAGAAGATACGAACGCATGAATTAGTTTTTCGGCATCACTCTGCGAGAGGATGCTCCTAATCTTTGCGATATTACGGAGGTGGAAAAACGCAGTTTTACAAACCTGATTAATATGCTGTTTAAATGACAAATCCTGATCGAATATAACGCCAAGTTTTCGCACAGTTTTACTGGAGGCCATCGCAAGACCATCTAATCCCTTCCTAAGCTGTTTGGGACCACAAACAACAGTCTCTGTTTTATCAGAATTTAATAACAAAAAATTTCTGGACATCCAGTCCTTGATGTCCTTAATACACATCTGAAGTTTGTCTAATGGTTCTGTTTCATCTGGCTTCATAGACAGATACAGCTGCGTATCATCAGCATAACAATGAAAATTAATGCCGTGGTTCCGGATAATACTTCCCAAGGGCTGCATGTATAAACTGAACAGGATTGGCCCTAGCACTGAACCCTGCGGGACACCATAGCAGACCCTCGTCTGTACGGAAGAAACCTCATGAACATGAACAAACTGGAATCTATCAGACAGATATGATTTAAACCAATCTAGAGCTGTCCCTTTAATCCCAACAACATACTCTAGCCTCTGCAGTAAAATGCTGTGATCTATAGTATCAAAAGCAGCGCTGAGGTCCAGCAGAACCAGTATGGACACTAACCCATTATCTGAGGCCATAAGAAGGTCATTCGAGACTCGAACCAGTGCTGTTTCTGTGCTATGATGCATTCTGAACCCTGACTGAAAAATTTCAAATAGATCATTTCTATACAAATGCTCACACAGCTGGCTTGCAACTACCCTTTCCAGAATTTTAGAGATAAATGGAAGGTTGGAAATTGGTCTATAGTTAGCTAAAATGTCTGGGTCAAGAGAGGGTTTTTTAAGTAATGGTTTGATTACTGCGACTTTAAAAGCCTGTGGCACATATCCCAAGACTAGGGACAAGTTGATCTGTTTCAGTATTGTCGGTCCAATCAGAGAGAAAACATTTTTGAGTAGTCGAGTAGGGATTGGGTCTAACAGACACGTGGATGATTTAGATCCATTGACGACTGAGGTCAGCTCAGAGAGGTCAACAGGAACAAAACAGTCTAGAGTCAGGTCGGAGCATAAGGGGGTCGCCGAGGTTGAAGAAATTCCCACAGCCACTGCCGGGAGGGCCTGGCCGATTTCCTCTCTAATTCTGACAATTTTAATGCTAAAGAAGCTCATAAAGTCTTCACTACTGAGAGCTGCAGGGATGCACGGCTCAACAGAGTTGTGGCTCTTTGTCAGCCTGGCTACAACACTGAACAGAAAACGTGGGTTATTTTTATTATCCTCTATTAACACTGAATAATAGGCTGTTCTAGCTTTGCGAAGCGCTTTTTTATACACTATTAGACTATCTTTCCATGCATAATAAATATCTACAGACGTACTAGAGTACCACTTTCTTTCCATTTTACGCACTTTCTGTTTTAACATACGAATATGTGAGTTAAACCAGGGAGTTAAGCTCCTATGGTTAGAGACCCTCTTTCTCAAAGGAGCAACAACATCTAAAGCTGTATGCAACACATCTGCAGTGCTACCAACAAGGAAGTCAACGTCTGCAGAGGTAGAACCGAGGTCACAGCCCTCAACTGCTTCACTATGTTCCTCTGTAAGAAGATGAAGAGCAACGGCCTCCCTAAATTTAGTGATAGCTTTATCGGATAGACACCTGCTAAAGTAATTCCTCCTATTATGCGTAACGTTGACAATGTTGAATTCAAACGTTATTAAATAGTGGTCGGATAGGAGGGAGTTTACATGTGACACTAACAGATTATCAAGTTCTACACCGTAGACGAGGACCAGATCAAGAGTATGATTAAGACAATGCGTCGGTTCGTTAACTTTTTGTAAAATCCCCATCGATTCTAGAAGAGAATCAAAAGCCAACTTAAGACTGTCGTTGTCAACATCCATATGAATATTAAAGTCGCCCACTATGATGACTTTATCTGTACTGATCAATAAACTAGATAAGAAATCTGAGAACTCAGACAGAAACTCCAGATAAGCTCCAGCAGGAGGCCGGTAAACTACCACCAACAAGACTGGCTTCTCTGATTTCCAGCTCGGCAGTTTTAAGCTAAGCGTGAGGCTTTCAAATGTATTATAATCGCATTTAGGTTTGGATTTTATTGTAAGACTGGAGTCGTAGATCGCCGCTACTCCTCCACCTCGACCTGTGATTCGAGGAATATGATAATTAAAGTAACCAGACGGCGTCGATTCATTTAAACTAACAAACTCTTCCTCTTGGAGCCACGTTTCTGTTAGGCAGAAAATGTCACTCCGGGTCTCAGTAATTAGATCGTTTACTAATAGAGACTTGGAGCTTAAAGATCGTATATTTAGTAATCCGCATCTAATTGTTTGGTCTTTAGTTCGCACTAAATGCGTATTTGTTTTTATTTTTACGAGGTTATTTTGGTTAACGCCTCTATTACGTCGCGCTTGGTGAAGATTTGGAGGACGGGGAATCGATACTAAATCTATTTTACTTGGCACCTCGTTAGAATCTCCAATTACATCATTTACTTCTACCTTTTTATTGGCAGGCGATAGTCCTCGAGAAGCAGCAGAGAAGCGTGTAAGACTGCAGCTCTGCACCCCGGCCTGGACCCTGGATTGTCAGGGGGAGGATCTAATAATATCAGCCAGATTTCTAGAGATAAGAGCTGCACCATCCCGGGTGGGATGAATGCCGTCTCTTCTAAGCAGACCAGGCTTTCCCCAAAACGTCTTCCAATTGTCAATAAAGGCCACGTCGTTTTCTGAACACCACCGAGACAACCAGCGACGGAGCGACAGCATGCGGCTAAACATGTCATCACCGGTCAGAAAACAGGGGCATTATTGATGAAAATGAGCATGGAATAGGACAGGATTTCACCAGGATCCATGATTTTTACTCAAGACATTATGCTTGATTTGTTTAGACCACATTTGTAAAAACACTGAGTTTAAGGATGTTTGCATACTGATGCCTTCAGTATACTTAAGTGCAGTGGGACAAAAAGCTTGACTTACGTCATTTACACAAGTCTGTTAGTGTCCACTGGAGGATGAACTTGGAATCTGTGTTGATGTCTATTTGATCACTGATTAAAAGATTTGGGAGACTGCACATGTGTGAACTGCATCCTCAGAGCACACTTTGAAAGTTTACTTTAATATGAAACGCCATCCATCCAAAATTGAACTAATTTGGTGTGCTTATGCACAAGTCAGTTCAATCGCCAGTTAAAGACGCCTGTCAATCAAAGGACATGATGGTGGAGACATGCAAGTCCACACTTCTCAGGTTAACCCACACAGATGATGTTATGTCCCTCATGTCGGGATGAGCCCGCCGCCTTTTCTGGATGAGCCAGGTCCTGGTCCAGGTTTCTCCCCTCTTAAAGGGGAGTTTGTACCTGTTGTAGTTTATGTAAATAATGATTGGGAGTCATGTTCTGGGTCTCTGGAAAGATCCTGGAGACAACTTGTGTTGTAATAGACACTATGTAAATAAAATTGAATTGAATGACAACAAACACCGTGAAACGAATCGCAGCAAGTTGGGAAATTGAACAACGTCATCCCAAAAGTTTGTTGGGTTTTCTGTGCCAGTCTGATTTAAAAGAAAAAACAAAACAAAAAAAAAAACTTTCCTGTTTTGCATTTTTGTTTAATTTCTTGATGGGAGAAGGACAATTAAAGGAGACATCTGTGTCTTCAAGCAATGAGCAGAGAGACGCAAATAAGTAACTGTAACGTTTGTGGTCAAAGGTCAAAACCGCCACTGGTTGGGATGATACAAGTCAAAGTTGTCCAATCTATAATGAAAATGACTGAAATACATCACCTGGAGATTCAGTGAGACACCTGTTGATAGAAATGAAACCTCTGGCCACTTGGGGGCATCGCTCTAACAGAGGCAGACCAGCTGATATTCTTCTGTAACTACAGGTTTTTCCAGGTAATGCAGGTGATTGTGGCTCGTAATATTATATCATTTTTTTTATGTCACGTTATATCATTTTTTGCCAGATCTTACAATTTGTGCACCAAAGAGCTACAGAGCAAAACTGTGGATTTATTTAACACCTTTACATTAGCAAACACCTCAAAATTTGGATTGTTTTCTTCCAAAATGGGGAGATACAACAGCAAAGTACACAGAGGTGTAGTTCCTATAAAAGACCACTTTCAATATTTAAAAACATGTGTTTTTAATGAATATGTTAAACATTAAAAGTATTTGTAATAATCAATGATGCAGAACATTTTTAATCCTATAAAGCTGGATTTATCATATTTGATGCCTGAATTCTCAGAAAAAAAACAAAAAAACATAAAAACAACAAAAACAACAACCCAACAATTACCCAATGTATTTATAATAATACAAAATTATTATTTGGAAACTGTTAATAACAAAATTGAAGTTTTTTTTTAATTTCAATATCTAATAAACACTTTAAATTAAAAAAGTATAATAAAATTATAAAAGTGTTTTCTGTGCATTATTTCATATAGCAGACAAAGAAGGATTTAGTGTTAATGGCTTGTGTGGTTTATTAGATTAACATCAGCATGAGCTACATAGGACGTGAACTTTTCAAACGTAAACACAAAACTAAAGGGACTGTTATATGTCTTTACTTCTAACAATTAAAAAAATAAAAAATAACAAAAAACAAACAATTAAAAGCTGACAAAACCTTTTTGATCATTGCTGCTCATTCAGGCTCTAGATTATGTTGGATATATTTTCTTTTAATCTGCAACTGTCTTTCAGCGAGATTACATAAAAAATAAAAAAAATTTAATTTGTTGGCGAGGATGCTCATGGGCAAAGGAAGAACGCTTTGGTGCGGACATGTCCTTAAAACTAGAAGAGAGACCAGGGGTTTGGGTGGAAGATGTTTCAACGGCCGTCTTGTCCTTCACACCAGCGTGTTTCTCATGAAATCAGTGGACAGTTCAAAGGCACGTTGGAGAGTTTTCAGGAGCCCACAAAGCTGACATTTCTAATCTGTGTGTGTGTGTGTTGGATGTCTCACATCTATGTAGTTGGCGTTGATGTAGTCAGAGTGGGGGTCTCCATCCAGCAGCTGCAGTCGGACTCTGGTGTGATCATCTGTGGGATCAGATAGCACAAAAATACAACAAGCCTAAAGTTACATTTACCCACAGTTGGTGGAAGCTAACTGACGGGTGGGGGCGGTGGCCTAACTAATGCAGCAACATTATTAGAAGAAAATAGAGCAAAGTTTAATAACTGTCCATTAGAAAACCATTTATACATTTACTCACTGATAAAAAAAACAACAAAAAAACAAACAGCCTAAAAGAGCAACAACCTGTACGGTTTGGTTTAGTCTGGTTTGATTTCAAATTTGTCTTTTACATCAATTCAGGTTGTTTTTTCTTTTTTTCGCATAAGAACTGAATAGAAATGATTAATTCTCAAAAACAAAGATGATGATCTAACGTCGGTTCAACACGTCTGGGTCAAGGTGCCAAAATCGTTTCTATTACAACTTGTTGCTGCCAACAAACAATTTCCAGCGACAAACCACCGGCCACAGAAACGCTCCCACTCTGCAGATTTCAAGTGATTTGCTTGAAAAGGCTTTTCAAAACAAAACACCTTTCACCCTCCAGTGAATCCAGCCACACAGAACTTTAGTTCCTCGAGTCAGTAGTGATTAGAAATAAAAGAAAAGTCATCATGATTTGAAACAGCATTTTAGCTGAAGCACATGAGCTTGCCTCTTTTAGAAAACGTTGCTGCTGCTCTCAAACATCTGTTTTGAACTTTGTTTAGATCATGTCAGAGACCACCCACTGGTCTTTTTCAGATGTAAGTTGTACTTCTACAATTTATTAATCCTCAATAAGACTTCAAAATCACATCCATTCAAATTAACTTAATAAAACTTTATGGAAAGCTAAAACTATGCAGGAAACTTTTTTGCAATGATAAAACCAACACTAACAGATAGTTGACTAAAGTTGTCTAATTAAAAGCAAATTGTGAATTTTTCAAATGAAACATTTAAATAGATTTAAATGACATCTGTATGCAAATAATGAATGACAAAAAGCAGAACAATGTTCTTTTTCGGAGACGAGGATTTACTTCTAAGGACTTGAGGAGGGATGCTCAATTTTTTAAAACATATCTTCATGTTCATGTTTTTGAGCGCATAATCGAGGTGATGAGTTATGAAGAATTTTCAAAAGAGAAATGAAAAAAATCAATGTATTCTTCATAGATTTAAGGAGTCAACTCTCTTTTTTTTTTTAAATGGAAATTTTATTTAAAGATGCAGTGATGGATGCACGATGATGCCATTGTGCTCTCTGAAGTTGCTAATCAGCAACTAACCCATCCAATCTTTTTCATTTACCTCTTGAATCTGTCTTATTTTGTTCTGGGCTCTAAAATAGACGTCTTTATTATTAGGCTGAATGTTAGAGTGATTACATTTAATGGGAGGCAGCGATGTAGTTTTTAGTGTTGTCATGGAAACAGCAAGTGAGGTGGGTATGATTAACTGTGATTACCTCTAGTTTGTTCACTCTCAGCTGCAGTCTTTCGCTGCTTACTTATCATTCTCATTTTTTACTAGGATGAGAAAATACCATGACGATATGAAGAAGAGGAGAGCAGCGGCGAGACGTGAGCAGAAAGATGGGAGTTTCGCATCCTGGAGATCACAGGATCATTTTTCAAACACTCACTATAACTATTTTTATGAAGAAAATCACATTTTGCCTAATAAAATTACATTTCAGTCAAATTTTTCACAGCATTTTAATCAGTTTTTAATCACAGCTCAATCTTGAACATTTCTGTGAATTCTCCTTTTTATATGTGAGAGAATCAGTTTGGTTGTCTTTTTGGGTTTTCCTCTGAGTGTTTTAACTTTTCTGCACTTTAAAGCTCTCCAAAGTTACAAAAGACAAAGCGAGTTAATTGGCCTGTGGACTGCCTGAAATCCTTTGCAATTCTGGCTTTTCTATGAGGCTGTCTGTCGGCTAGTTTGGCATCCCAAAATCAAAGACAAGGCAGCTGCCATTCACTCCGTCAGGTTTTGGAAAATCGGGCGCTCAGTCAGATGAGTTTTTTGGGGGTGGGACCTTCAAGAGGTGCCTCTATATATATATATATATATATATATATATATATATATATATATATATATATATATGTATATTTTATTACAAATCTATTGTGGGTTTATCCATTTAACACTGTGTGGCAGAACCTGGTGCTGGATACCCTCCTAGATGATCAACTCTGGGATCACCTTGAACATTATTTGTACAGCTTCTATCAGAGAAATGTTGCTGCTGTGGCTGAGTGGCCACATTGATGGCAGCACGACTCCACTCTGCTGGTACAAGATACTGCCATCAGCTATCAGCTCACTCACACCCTCGCCCTGCAAAAACAAACACAACAGGGGGTAGTCTGCCAGCTGTCCGCTCGTTTCCTTTCTCCTCTACTCTCTGTCTTTCCTCTTTCTGACTTCTGCACTTTTTCTTGTCTTCTTCCTTTTCCAGGCTGAATTTGTCCCCAACGCCTGCCTGCCTCTTCCTGTCTCCAGTTCTCCCCCTACTTTCCCTTCCTCCTCTCCCTCCCTCTCTTGCCTCATACTGTCTCTCTCCTTCAGACGGCAGTAATTACACAAAGATAGTGTCAGAGGCTGTCATAACAAGAGAGCCACCACTATGAGTCTGGAAGGAGGAGGGGCCCCTTTCTACCGGTCTCTGCACAGGGAGGGGCGCTCCTAATTGGGCTGAAATGGCAGGAGGCACTGGCTTGCAAACACTGCAGATCTGGACACAGGCCACAGGTTTGAAGAGCCTGACAATGTGTGTGTGCATATGTGAGTAAGTATATGAGTTAGACAAAGGGAATGAAATATTTCTTTTAATTGGAGTAGTATAAGTATGTGCTTGTGCATTAGGTTAGAAAAAAGGGACTCTGACAAAGAGTTTGGAGTCAGATCAATTACAGACTCGAATAAGATGATCCTTAGTCTCACGCATGATCAAACTTGGAAACCATTTACTTTACTAAGTAATATGATGAAGTTTTCCTACACAAATCTGTGACTTATTCTTTCATTTGTCAAAGTCGTTCACCCAGTTCTAGATGTGGAAACAGACGAGGGTGCAGTCAGTCTCATGCTGGCATCTGCGGCACCAAACTGGAGTAACAACAAAGTCATCAGAAGCTGTGGCGTCCAAGGGCAAAGAGTCACAAAGCCATTACTCATTAATGAGCTCCACTCCTTGGCTGAGTCTGCCTCTTTTCATAACCTTGCACCTCCTCTCTCTCCTCTCCTTTTAGTTCTAGTTTTTTTTTCATTTTCTCTCTCTCTGCATTTTACTTTTCCAACATCTTCTCTGAAATTCCTGTTATTACCCTGGTTGCTGCTGTAAAAAGTTTTGTTGGGTAGAACTTGTAACTTGAGAGGTCCAGAAAAAGGCCAAATGAAACTGTTATTATCTTAGACAGAATTAGCAGCTGCAGCCAAAGCGGCAGAAAGTGGCAGTTTTCAGACATCAGATCTGACGGTACGTAGTTGGAGCCGCCAGTGTCTAATGACAGCAGCTGGCCACTCAAGTCAGGTTAGATGACACCAAAATCTACCACTGCAAACTGCAGTACTTATCTTATCTTATCTCATTTTCCCAAGCATGGTATAACCGAACAGGACTGTGTCTGGAGATAAAAATGATCTGTGATCTCGGTCAACCAATGTTTTAGAGATCATTATTGTTTCTTTTGTTTTTGTGTGATTACTACTAGATTTTTCTCTTTTTACACCTTAAATTTTGGGGTGGAAAGGAGATTGAAATGTAAAAAGTGGAACTCTAACGAGCAAATGTACAAAAAAGCAGAATGACAAGACTTTTGTGGTTTGGGGAAATGACTTGGCAGCCAAACGGTGATGTGGCTGCAAATCTCAAGGATTTACTTTTGTTTTCTAGCTGGCTGGAAAAAATCATCGTTGTGTTACTGATACTGAACAAAACCTTATCAACGTCTTGCAGATGTCGTGCTCATTTGAGCTGCAAGAGTGTTAAAACCTCTTTGTTATATTTCTTTATATTTTGATTTCTTTTTTTGTATTTATCTGTCTTTCCTGAAAAGGGCAGGGAAGTACATTGGAGCTCTGTGACGGAGAGAGAGTTTTGTGCTTCAGGATTGGTAGTTTTTCAGTGGTAGAAAAATAAAGTACAACACGAATCCAGACGAGACGCATGAGAGACTTTGCAACATTATATTCTTAAACTATTAAATGATGCACTCCTCCCTTTGACTGTTGTATTCCTGTGAAGATGATGGCAGTTTAAGGATCAGGGTGTTTGTCTATGATACAAAGATGTTCATTTTATTGCTTTAAAAAACATTTAAAAACATACTGGATTAAACATTTGTCAGTGCATAATATTATATGGCAACACTTAATACGTTCATTCTGCACCATTTTCTGTCAGCATGTGACCTTTCAAAATAAAAGCACTACTAAAACTGTGTTTGTTTTTCAGTTAAATGAAGACAGGAGTATAATTGATGCAGTAATCAAACTGTTAAATGTGTTGTAAAAGTTTAATCTAGTAAGTTTAAAATCATAGATATTAAGACTTTGTATCTTAGTGTTTAAGATAAAAAATGAAAAATGCATAAAACATTAGCTTTACCTAACAAGTTTAGAAAGTTCATATTTGAAGGTGTTTTCAATTTATAAAAAGCTAATCGTTTCTTTTGCCTGCTCTCTGATTTGCTGATTCAACTCGCTGGCAGTTGATCGCATCTCCATAAAAGTCCAGCCTATTCATCCACAGGGATGAACGCCATTCTTTTCCAGGGATAAATGGACTTCTGGTTCCAAACATCCAATCACAATTTTTTCTGAGGCGATTCAAGGAAGAGATTTAGAGGGATCATAATATGCTATTGTTAAAAAGCACGATATCATACTATTAATAAAAATAAGGAATAAAAATCTGCCTCCTGTAAAAGAATGACATGTTAAACGCAGCTGCAGACTGAGGCCTCAGCAGAAAATTTGGGAATTTCAGTATTTAACAGAGACGAATAGAAGGCGCTCGCCGCAGCAGGTAAAACTGCTGAACAAGATGCTTTACTCTTCACTCTGCTCATTCGCTCACTTCTTCTCCTCTTCCTGCTCCTCTCGCTTCTTTTTTCAGTAGCCACTAAGCAGGGATTGTGTCTGTCACGATATGCTTCATCAGTTAACTCCCTGTGGAGCTCAACTCACTCACGGCATACACTCCACCGTCATCCGGCTCAAGGCATTAGAAAACTTAATAGTGTGTGTGAATGAGAGCAAGTGTGTGTGTGGGAGGGAGAGGGAAAGAGTACGTTTTAACCACGTTCAAGTGTGTTGGGATGTTTCATTCTCCATTTTCTTAACTATCACATGTTGAAGAACATCTTTACGTTGTGGGCTGACATATTGTATTTGTGTGAATTGGCTTCTTTCTTTCTTTTGGTTCAAATATTTTGTTTCATTGTTGGAAACTCTGTGTGTGTATATATATATCTGCGTGTGGAGGGCTTTATGGTGCTTAATAGCCTATTAAGACCAGAGCTCTCTGCAGCTGATGTGTCAAATAACTTCGAAAGTTGTCGCCTTGCACACACATCACCAGATACACACCAAAATATGCTGTTTCCAGCTGTTTAAAAAGCTGTCAGGAAAAAAGGGACAGAAAACAGAATCGAGAGAAGGATGAAAGCGAGTGAGGAGAAAACTTAAGGGCTCTTTTCACGTTTAAGGTGGAATAAGAGTAACTATAATAGATTTCACAAAACATTCTGAAGCTTCCACTGAAAATTAGAATTTGTCCGTCCGTCCGGCCATCCATCCATCCGTCCATCCATCCATCCATCCATCCATCCATCCGTCCATCCATCCATCCATCCGTCCATCCATCCATCCATCCGTCCATCCATCCTTCCGTCCGTCCATCCATCCTTCCGTCCGTCCGTCCGTCCATCCATCCATCCATCCATCCATCCGCCCAGCCGTCCATCCATCCATCCTTCCGTCCGTCCGTCCGTCCGTCCATCCATCCGTCCATCCATCCATCCATCCATCCATCCGTCCATCCACCCATCCATCATCCATCCATCCATCCATCCATCCATCCATCCATCCATCCATCCATCATCCATCCGTCCATCCATCCATCCATGTACAACCGTACACATTTACACCTACAATCAACCTAAGTACCGAGACATTCAAGCAAAACTATCTGTGTGTTTAGGGCGAACAGCGTGAATAAGTGTGAATAAGAAAAACAGTATCCAGTGAGTAGCAGGTCTCTGATTGGAAATGCCTTGTTGATGACAATAATAATAAATAACCACGATCAAGGTGTGCAGAAGTCCCTCTCTGAATCCACAACACAGCAGACCTTCAAGCAGATGGTCTACAGCAGCTTTAGCAACTTTAGCTACTCGTCAGCTAAAACCAGGAAACTGAGGCTCAACAAAACAAGACAAAAAAACAAAAACGGATGGAAATAGTATTGGCTGGTCTGATGACTCTCAAGTCCTGCCGCATGCTTTCCATCGTTTTAAATTTTGCACAATGAAGCTGAACTCATAAAAACAAAACAACAGTTCAACACATTCAAGAAGAAAAAGTGCAAGTAACTTCTGAAGTGTAGAAAAAACAAATTAGAACCACTGTGTGACTCAAAGCTAATAAACCAAGGTTGTGCCCTTGTCAGATGTCAACAGTGTCGGCCAAGTACACGTTGAAGCAGCAGAAGAAAGAACCAAAACCAGCAGCCTCGTCAGTCTCAAGCTTTTCATTTTGTAAATAATTCATGTCACCTCAAAGTGGCCGTGTTTTAATCTCTGCCGACAGAAAGGACTTTTGCAATCTGTTGTGTGACTGAATTATTCCCTAGTCTGGAACTGCTCTTCAAGAATGCTCTTGATGGGAAACTCAAGAGTTAAACGCCCAATTTTGTGGCTATTTTACAACTGTTTTGATACCAGTACTTCATATTAGTTCAGATTAATTCAGCAACAGTAAATTATATCAAGTCATTGCTATGTGTCATTAGTACTAATGAACAAACATCAGACAGTGAACCTTTACATTTTCAAATTAATCCCAAACAATGAATTATGCATGATCTTCTGTAAAAAACAAAAAAAAAAACTAAATAAAACTGCTTTCATACCACCGATTCTGTTTCAAGGGTGTCTTTATTATCCCAAAGGACAATTTCATCTACAGCTCATAAAAACACATACAGACCACATATAAAAGCAAAATGATGTCGCACACATCACTGAGGGTCATTTAAAAAGTCACCGGCGGGAGGACTAAGTCGGTGTTTGTCCTGCATTTTTCAGCCTAATGGACGCATCATAAAAAATACTACCAAGAAGGATTTCGGTTGAGTTTAACGACTCTGACGCTACGTTTTACGACGACTCTAAAATCATATAAATATATGTTTGAATGGATCACGTTACAAATATGTATGGTGCCTAACTTTGACAAACAACTGCATTTTATATCATAGTATTTTACCTGTTTAAACAATTTTAAACCATATGTTATTAGTGACAATGCAACCACGTATAGACGTCTGTTAAAATATATTAATTGTTTTTCTCAGTTTTGTATGAACTTGAACAGCTCTGAGGAACGTCTTTATTTTACGCTTTCTGAGCCGCTTTGAGGTAAATGTGATGCCAGCAGGAAGTCAGACCTTCTCAACCTCGACATCAGCGCTGGCTCGCACTTACGGCCTCGAGGTGAAGGGGAATGAATTCCTGCATCCGTGTCTAGAATTTGGTGGAAAAAGACGCTGTTATCAAGCAGCAAATCAATCTCCATCGTTTTTACTGGCAGAAGTTTGTGAATTGCCACCTTAGATTTAGTCAGCCCAGCTGTGAGGTGGTGAGGTGTGATTTTAGTTTTTTTAAACATGAAGGATCATCTGTTTCAAAGTTTAGGGTTTATTTTATTAGAAACAAATAATGAAATCTTTCATTTTCAATCCCAATTGGATGCTTTTATGGTAGGTTGGAGTCAATCCCTGCTGTCAGTCCATCAACAGCTTCAGTATGGAGCAGCTAAAACAGTCCAGGTGGGGTCTCTTTCCTCGAGCTGTGAACGGTAATAAAATGTAGAGAAGAGCTGCACTTTTCTGCTGATTGGATTTAATTCAGAACCAGTCCATCTAAGCTGCAAATTTCTAATTAACATTGATTTGCTTATTGATGCCCTCTTCTGTCTCTTTTCTCATCTATGAGAATATTGAACAAGAAACTTTAGGAAAAAAAAAATCAAGCATTTCCGTTATTGAATGGAATGACTTTCCAAGTGGTCGATTGTTTTAACATCTTTAAATCGTTTAACATTGGAGACTTTCGATTTCCTGTCGTCTAATTTTCCGTGCGCACTCCTAATTATAGATGTACACACATCGTTGTTTCTGACTCATTCAAGTGATGCTTTATTTTTGCTCTCACTGAGAAAATATTCAAAATTCATAATATCAGATAGGAGGGAATTTTATAGAAAGCATGCATCATTGGTATTGTTTAAATCCTTAGAACGATTTCTATATCTGTTTACCTGGTCTTCGTCTTTCTGACGTTCCGTATGATAAATCTTTTGCCGCATCACGCTCTCCGTTTTGTCTTTCTGGTGTAATGTTTACAGTGGGGAAGTGCCAATGCTGCCACATTTAGCAAAGACACACTTATAAGAGCTGGGAATATTTTTAATTCATGAGAAACTCTTGGCTGCCAAAATCCTTTTTGACATTTTGTTGAAGTGCAAAGAGGAGAAAAGTGGAGATGACTAATTTTTGAACTTCTGAGGCATCACGCGGGCTAAATGGCTGATTTCATTCTGAATGTGTGCGCGGATGAGAACCGTTAAACAGGCTGTCAGTCTCTGTCAGGCAGCGTTACTATTCACACACACCCTTCACCTGGTGCTGCACCTCCGAGCATCGCTGGCATGATCACAATCTCCTTTCACATGATGTCGCTGCTCATTACAGCAGAGGCATGTGTGTGTGTGTGTGTGCAAAAGAGAGAGGCAGAGAAAAAAAAGCAAGAAATATTGAGACTATCTTATGAAGTTTTATGTGACACAAGAGGGGGGGGGCAGGTTTTGAAAACAAGAACGACCCAGCGGTTTTTGATTTTTTATGCAGGAGACTGTGTTAATTCTGTATGCAGCTGTACACGTGTGTCTGCCCTCCTCCTCCTCCTCTCTCATCCACTGCAGCTCTGATTCCCGTCTGCTGAGCTGCTCTGAAGTCGGAGCGGCAACAACTCCTCTGAAGTGTTTGACCAAAGAGCAGCAACAAATATTAGCATCCACCGAGCTGTCACGCAGTTCCACAAATAAACGCACACTGCTGTGCACACATGAGGGCACTTACAAAGCTCGTGATGCAGACAGTCCTACCTGCAGACGCTGCAAACAGTCACATCTGAGCAAACTAGTCTGCAGTTGTGTTTACAACAGTGCTGCTGCAATTTTTCAGACCTGCAGTCGGTAGTTTTGCTCCCATCCAGGCAACGTCTCTCTCTGGGAAGACCTTGCATATTTCAGCAAGACAAAGCTGAACCACGTACTGCATCTTTCACAACAGCATGGCTTCAGAGGGGAAGAGTCCAGGAGCTGGAAAAGCCTTCCGGCAGTCCAGACCTTTCACCAACAGAAAACATTTGAAACATCACGAAACAAAAAAAAAAAAAAAAAAAAAACAACTCCACAAAGGCCCAGGAATGTTGAGCAGCTGGAATCCTGCGACAGGCAAGAATGGGACAATGTTCCTCTAAAACTCCAACAACTGTTCTCCTCACTTCCCACTTATTTTCATGAGATGGTAAAATGTCTCAGTTCAACATCTAATATGTTGTTAAACTTCTATTGGGAATAAAATGTGGACTTGAAAACAGAAACAGTCCCTCCTTCACATGCACTCATATAACTTTTTAACTCATTACTTAAAGTGTGTTTTATTTTGAGATACACACTCTCACAGAGTAGGATAATCCCTCCGATGTGCTGCCCAGAGAGACTTCAAAAAGCAACCTGAGCCTCGGCTACTGAACATCT
Source organism: Xenentodon cancila (assembly GCA_014839995.1). Classification (NCBI taxonomy): domain Eukaryota; kingdom Metazoa; phylum Chordata; class Actinopteri; order Beloniformes; family Belonidae; genus Xenentodon; species Xenentodon cancila. The sequence goes on along the minus strand of CM026203.1, from coordinate 30,055,156 downwards.
TACTTGCATCTTTAGCCAGATCTTCAATAATGGAAGGAAGTTAACTGTAGAAAACATTTTTTTTCTTATTCTGTTTACTCTCATTACAAGACCTCCTGCACGGGAAATGTGAGAATTCTCAAAAGTGCCATACGAGCTGGAGAGTTCAGATTAAATGCAAAGATCTCACACCTCACAAACATTTATTTCAGCCCCTGAAACCAAGACTGAAAATTCTTAACTTAAATAAAAAAACAAAAAAAACAAGTAGTTTGAGGGTTTTGTAACTTCAAATCTGCTGGAAGAGAGACGACGCACACGACAAAACTCACACTAAACACTAAAGACATCAGCTTTTCCTTTCATTCAGGCATAAAAATACACACATCTTACTTCTTTTAGAGGTAAGAAACTACAATCTACAACCATAAAGAAGTACATCTTGCCTATTATATGGTTCCAGGTTTGATATATTTTACTCTTCATCTGTCTTCATTATCATAACTAAATGTCTTATCCATATGTGACACCAAAGCTTGGCTTTTAAGAAAACTAGAATTAAATTTAGTCCATTGGACACTGATTTGAGACAAAGTGAATACTGGACATGATGTCTTTAGAAATGTACTTAAAGACACACACACCAGCTTTTGGTTCTAGGTAAAAAGAAGGAATGCCTCTAATGAAGTACGAGCAGGTCGTTCTGCAAACTGAGAACTGAAAAAGAAACAAAAAAAAACAAGAAGACCAAGCAAAGATGATGGTAAGATGGAGTGGGAGGATGAAATCAAAGCAGACTGATGTCTATAATGAGGAAACACGAGTGTGCTTTGCCTCAGCCCATAAACTGTCAGACACAATCTGAGGCGATGAACAGATGGGCAGAAGAGAAAGGAAAGGTGAGAAAAGATGAGAGGAGACAGGAATCAGCGGAGTAAAAGGGAGAAGTGGATGGGCTGAATGTTAGCATGGAAAGAAATCCAAAAAGACGGCAAAAATAGAGGAAGGCTGAGATATAGGGACGGAAAATGATTGAGGTTAAATACAGCAGAGGTTACAGGATGAGTGAAAAAGAACAGTTGGAAGGTGAAAAAATGGGTACGAAACAGAAAAGAGGGTTGTAGACAACAGATGAAAAGGGATTTGGGAAGTTATAAAAAAAGAGAGAAAAAAGGGTGAATAGGGAAAGAGAAAAGTTGGGAGAGGGGAAGTGTTGAGCTGAGGACAGGAGGCTGGTAGATTAACATTTATTCAGTGTGCTAAAGGGATTTCAAACATGGCATCAAGCGTTTGTGTTTGGCAGATGGCCGGAGGAAGAGCGTGTCAACACTTCATCTCAAATCAGCCCTTTCCAAACTGTTCCAGAGAGAGATGGAGAGAGGGAACGGGAGGTGATAAAAGTTAGCATTAGTGAGGAGTCAGGAGGAGAGAAAGAGGAGCGCCGCTGAGAAATCACACAAAGTGAAATGTCCTCGCAAGAACAGAACAATCATCAGAGCTGCTTCTGAGAGGATTTATAGGGTTAGACGTTGCATGTTGGTTTAAATCTCACAAAGTCAGACAACACATTCAGGTCCCTTCCTGGGAATCTGTGGGGCACACTGGGCGTTTGCTTGGGTTGCAGGTGTTGTATATGTGATGTAGAACAAATCTACTTTAGATTTGTTGCTGAGATTTAGACAAATATGTCATGCTGTCACTAATATTATTCTTTTCTGTCTGGTTTTCTAAAACAAAACCAAATTAAATATTCAGGGATTATGAAATATTTCTGCTGCATCATTAAAAATGGTTACTAATTGAAGGCACATAGTGATATTGTTTAGGTGACATGGTCTTGGGCCTTAGGTTAGGTTGGGTTTTAGAACCCTGTTGTTTGATTGGGCCTTGATTTTGAAGATCTGGTTATTTGTTACTGTCTGTTACTATAGCAGCGCTCGAGCGTGTTGCTCCAACCTGGCGTCAGTCGAGCACTATAACTTCACCAAAGAAATAACGTATTAAAGCCCTACCAGCACTGTAATATAATGTTTTATATCACAGCTATAAAAGACTCCTAAATGCTGCGTGGTGATTATTTCAATAAGTATTTGCATTTTATAGCCTGAAACTGCTTTTGCATTGTAACCCTTTGCAGACAAAAAAGGCCAATAAAGTTACTTGGTTGAAAGGAAACGGATTTGTTGCCCTCTCTGCCATCGTGCACTTATCTCATGCATGTGAGTGGTGTAGCTGGTGGTGGACCGGAGGTGAAGCTGCTCTGGATCAGCAAACAAGCTCAGTGGTATTTGAGACAGCTACAGCCAAAAAAACATAAATGGTGCAAGAAGAAAGGGAGCAAGTCCAATTTCACGTAGACATCAGGACACTGCATCGCCTTAGTATATATTAAGAAATAAGAACTTTTTAGTTTACATCAAATTTCAATCCAGGATTGGTTTGAATAAAGACTTAATTCAGAATTGAACTGTAACCTGAATCCAGTTGTTCGATACCAAAAGAAGTGACCCTACTGCAAACGGAGCTGCACTTCAAACGAGAGAAACAAAGTCATCTCCATCTGAACTGACAACATTATGAATCCGACGCTGTTTTCGGGGGACTGTTAAAGTATATGTGAATTCCTTATGAGGAGAAATCGTAACTGGTTTAAACGTGGTTCCGTCAGTAATGGTTCATGTTTCTGTTTTACCTGAGAACTGAACTCAGCCCGTCACAGTAGGACATCTGAGGTGATTTTAAAGCTGTACTCACATGTCGCTCCTACGTATTCATGCTTTCAGCTCCGCACCAAAAAAAAAAATCCTTTGTTTCAAGAGGTTAAATAGAGTTCAACCTTAAAAAAGGACCAAACCAGATGAACCTTTTCCCCTGGTTTTTATCGTAGGTTTTATCTGGAGCCAGCCAATCTGCCTGTCTCACCACATTCTCATGTTCTAATAAAGACGCTGCACAAAGTCGATCCCCCAAGGGCCTTTTAAAACATTTTCTCAAGAAAATGAGACTTTGTACAGTCACTGCAAGCAAGATAGACAGTTTCCATTACTAGCCCCTTGTAATTAAAGGATTTGTACTAATAGCAAATTTATCATAATTCCTGTTGGCTATCAACCCTTTGACAGGCTATTTCATCCCAGAACTATGTTTCATTTTAAAGCCTTCAGGTTAGTGCAGTGTTATCGCCTTTACATCTAAACACTCATCGTGAAATACATACACAACCCAGAACGGTGCACATAAGCACACACACACACGTGCCGTATACTTGAAGTACAAAGCAAATACACACCGGGAACAATCTTGACTGTACTAGTCATGTGTGTGCATCTGGATCAGATGGGTCGGACAGGTACACGTACCCAACCTCAAACCCCTCATCAAAAACTTCAGCGCTACAATCTGTGTCTTGTTCCATCCTAATAGAGGTCTGAGGTTGCTTCATGCACGATAACAAGCACGCAGAGCACACATGAACAGAGCAACCAGACATCACCACTGCACACACCATGACACCAAATGTTCGGCATTCTACACACTGACATATTCACATGGTAATTCAGACTAAGGGCTGCACACACTAATCATCTGTGCAGGAGCTCACTCTGAATATTATTACTGCAGTCCGACTTTGCACCAAATGAAGCTTCGTTTTGACAAAAGTCTCTCTGAATAAAATAGATCCTGCAGGCTTTGATCATCAGGCAGAACTGAAATAAAATCCCTCGGCAAACCGACAGCAATTTTTATTCTTTTTTTTTTTTTTTACACATTTTCTTGTAATAGACTTACAGAAATTTAAGAAGTGAGCATCAGAGGACTTAATAATGCATTATAAAAATGAGGCGGCCAATAAAGCCAAAAATTATTCAGTCCAACTGACTTAGTTTTTTTCTCTCTTTGCATGGACAAAATTTAATTCAAGTTCATGATTTTCCCCAAGGACTAGATCTTCATTATGCAAAGGACTGCCAAAATAAAAGCACCATGATTGAAAGCGTGTCAAGAGGACTCGTTGTTATACAGAACATAAAAAAAAATAAAAAATCTTAGACATTAGTGTATATTATATTGCAACAACTCTGTGAAAATAAGTCTTTAAATCCAAATTTCAGTCAGATGGGACAGTTATTTGCTGTACTCAATAAAATCTATTTGAAGAAATATTTAAACTTTAACCAACATAATTACTTTAATTAATCATAAAAATATTAAAATACAATAAACCACCAGACATAAACCAAACCAAATCAAACACGTTTGATTTAACCCTCATCAAAGTTGAGTTGTAACCAAATACCAGATGAATTCAGCAAACACGGCTGCAGAAGAATTCATCGACGTCAGTACTCACATGCGATGATGTTGCCATAGCGATTCTTGTTGCGGTTTTCATCCTTCTTGGCTGTTTCCCAAGGTGCCGTCTGTCCCTCTGCCAGGGCCTAAACATACACAAGTGGACATGCATGTGCACATGCACACACACCCACAGGATCACACAGAAATAGTTACATGTTGAGGTTTGAAGACACGGAAACATTCATGCACATATGGTCTGATGCCCAGAGCTCGTACCCTTACACGCAGGCTGACATAAGTGGAAAGTGTTACATGAATTTGGAATGAAAGGAGGTTTCTTTTTAGCACTTACAGCCCCAAAAGCCAACCTAAAGTTTAATCATTATAGTATAAAGACAGCGCTGCTTTTAAGTTAAAAAATGACTGAGATCTCAGACCTAATAATCCCAGCTGAGCCAGTCTGTGAGGCTGGAAATTGTTCAGCAGATCTCAAAAAAATGTGGGCTACTTTGATAATCAACTTCTTTACTACAACTTGAGCACAGCGAGCGGCAAAGCGAGCTGCTGCAGCAAACAATATCTGTATAAAACAATATCTGTATGCTTGAAATGAAGAAGCCTGAGAGAAAGCCACAAAGTTTCTGTTTATTGTTCTGTTGGTTTGCTCTGAAAGAGAATATGGAGTCCGTCCTTTGTTGGAGGAGAGAAGACAGATTGTCCGTGTTCCCTGCTGTGGTGCTGGCCTGTGTGACAGGCCTTTTAAACATCACAAGGACAAAATGTGCGCGCGTGACAGCGTGCTCGTGTATGCATCTTCTGCATGCATTTTTCATAAGACTTTTTCTTAAACACAGTGTTGCTAAAAGAAATCGTTTTGTGTGTGAGAGTGAAGATGATATTCAGTTATTCAGTTTATTTTTACAGCTTCAGTTCATAACAAATGAGCACTTTGCAGAGAAAGTCCAGTTTAATCCAATACAGTTTGATTAAACATACAGTCGTTTAAATCCAATTACAGCAGTCCAATCTGGTATATAATTCTACAAAACACGAGCAGGTCCAACATATGTCACCAAGAACTTATGTATGTGAGTATAAAATCCTTCACAGGCAAGAAAAAACCCAACTCTCAAAGGCTGCCATATGGACCCTGAACTAGTTTAGATCAACTCCCCTCACTCACCCAGGTCAGACGCACAAAATTGTCCCTGTGGGGACCAGTGAACGGTCCTGTTTGAGTCCATTAAGGGTTTAAGAAGGCCAGACAACAGCTTTCATGTTCAGACTGTGATATGACCTATATACTGTACACACACACACACACACACACACACACACACACACACACACACACACACACACACACACACACACACACACACACACACACACACACACACACACTCACATATCACTATACAAATGCACTGCGACAGAAAAACAGACACCTAAACTTATCGCTCAGTGAAGCAGAAAATTGATTCTTTTAAAGTGGCATATGGGCCTGAGTGTGTGAGAGGATGTGTGTGTATTATATGTGTATTTGTAGAAACATTCGGTATGCATAAACCTGCTGTTTCATATTGCATATTTGTTTGCAAAAATCCAAACTAAAAAAGTTGTTTTGTAGATATTAGGTGGGAGGCTGCTGCAGGACCATCATTTGTTTATTCCTCCATGTTTTTGTTGTCCATGTGCGTATTTATATCAGGAATGAGGTTATTCTCAACAAATCAGAGTAACACTTAATCATTTCCCTTTTTCAAATTCTTCCACTGTTTTGGATCATTATTAAAATAAAATCACATAGTGTTGGGGGTGGACCACAACACACTTTCTTTGACTTTTAAATCACTAGGTGCTTCAGTTTTTATTTAGTTAAAGATATAAAACATAAAACATAGCTTGGTTTAGAGATTACTGAGGAGGAGTGGAAAGATGTCTGGGAAGGTGCAAAAACATTGTGTGTTTGTAATAGAGTCAAAGCAACCCAGCTCATGATTCTCCACAGAGCCCACATCTCCCCCTATCAGCGGCAGAAATTCAAACCTGGCTCCTCCTCCTTATGCTTAAAGTGCAAAACCGAGATCGGCACTCTAACGCACTGCTTCTGGTCGTGCTCAAAGGTCCAGCAGTTCTGGCGTGTTATTGGTCAGGAAATGAATAAAATTCTGTCGGCTAACTTGAACAAAAACCCCTTGTTCTTGTTGTTGGGATTACCTGACCCTGTTATCAGTGACATGCACAATAAGAAACTTTACAGAATGCTTGCTTTCTGTGCTAGAAAGTGTATCCTTACAAACTGGTGCTCTGATCAAATCCCCTCCAAAGCCCAATGGCAGAAAGCTGTACTTGGTTACATGTCACTCGATTACTTAACTTGTCAGCTACATCACAAAAATGTTTTTGGAAAGATATGGCAACCTTTCTTGTTGTATGCTGGACTAGACATCTCCACAATTATTAAAAGAGCATTTGTATTTTGATCTCAAACACGTATGTACAATACCCGCCCTACTGTTGTCTGATCTTGTCTGATTTGGTTATGACTCCAGCACATATAATTTCTGTATTTGTGGGCCTGTTCTGTTCTGTTCTGTTCTGTTCTGTTTTGGTTTGTTCTGTTTTGGGTTGTTTTGTCCTGTTCTGTTAATATTTTGAAAAATAATAAATAAATATGTAAAAAAAAAAAAAAATAAAAAAAAAAAACATAAAACATGTCCATTCAGAAACCCACAATGAGACAAGCCCTGTGACAGACTGGTGACCTGTCCAGAGTGAACGCCTGCCTCTTGTCTATAATGGATAGATGTTCAGGGGTTTCCATGATCTTCTTCATGTTATGAAGTATCCTCCTTTGCACAATCAACTGCAGAGGATCCAGAACAGAGTCAGCCTTCATCAGTTGGTTCAGTTTCTTTAAGTCTAGTTCTGATGGTGCTCCCCAACAGATGACTGCAGATTTAATACAACTCTCCACGACTGACTTAAAGAAGATAGACCTCTTGCTGCAAATGCTGAAGAACCCAAGCTTCCTGAGGAAGTAAAGTCTGCTCTGTCCTTTCTTATAAACAGCATCAGTGTTGTATCTCCCATCAGGTTTGCTGTCCAGGTGAACACCGAGGTATTTATACTCCTCCAGCACCTCCATTTCTTCTCCCATGACATAAAAACTGTTCAACTTCATCCTGGTTTTCCTAAAATCCACATCCATCCCCTTTGCCTTGTTCACATCCAAGATGAGATGACTGTTCCTAAACCATGGAAAAAACAAACCAACAGTCTACCAGGTACCTGTACTCAGTGTCTTGTCCACCACTGATACATCCCACAACTGCAAAGTAATCTGAGTATTTCTGCAGATGGCAGGACTCCGACTTGTACTGGAAGTCTGAGGTGTGCAGCGTGTAGAGCAACAGCGAGAGTGCAGTCCGCCGTGGTGCTCCTGTGCTGCCACAAGCAGTCTGTCTTACAAACGGTGGTCTCTTAGTCAGGTAGTAATCCAGGTGATTGTGGAGGCGTCCACCTGTGTCTTCTGGAGTTTCTTACTTAATGACAGATGAATATGGGTTTGTTGAAGCAGGTGTATGATGGCATCCAAACATCCCCACGATGACAAGCAAATTGCAGTGGTTCCCGGAATGTTTACTTATTCAGGTGGACCAATAAAAGTCTCCAGGACTTTCATGTAGTGGGATGTTAGGGCTACAGGTCTTAGGTCAAGATGGATGAGATCTTTTTGGCTTATGGACAAGGCAGGGTAGTCTTCCAGAGCACCAGAACCTTCTCCTGACTCAGGCTGAAGTTGAAGAGATGCTGCGGAGTCCAGCATATCTGGTCTGAACAGGCTGTCAGAATCTAGGACCTCCAGGCTCACTCCGATTCAGGCAGGATAGAGAGGTGGAGGAGGTGGAAGATGAGACAGCTGAGGTGTGACAGGGAAGCTGTGGGTGAAGGGAGGATGGGAGCTCTGTTTGGCAGAAGGCAGAAGATCAGGATGCCGTGAGTGTTTCTGACCTGAACCTGCTGAAGAATGTGTTCAGTTCCTTGTCTCTGTCCAGACATCCAGCTATCTGGTCCTCCTTCTACTTAAAAATCCTCTTCAACCCGGATCACACTTCTTATACATTTCTGATGGAGCTTGCTCTCCAGCCCGTTTCTGTTCACCTCCTGGTTGTCTCTAATCTTGTCAACTTTGATGTTGGGAAAATAAAAAAAATTTGTCTCCTTATTCTTCAATTATTTCATCACCTAACGTAAAAGATGATTGACAGATCATAAAATACAATTTGATTTCTGTAAAGTTGTTCCAGGTGAGCACGGCCATTGTCTAAAGCTGACAAAAACAGGCCACGTGCAAAATATTGGAGGTAAACAGGAAATAATGGCTTGTCCATGACTTGTCCATCTATCCAGATTAAAACAATGTGGGGTTTTACTTTAGATGGAAAAGGTGTACTCTCGCTGGGGAGCAACATGCTGACAGTGTGGCTGCTGTCACTGTTAGTGAGGTTAATGGGTTTCAACACTGGAGGTCACACGACACATAGACCGGGACGGCAAGACGCCATATGGGGTGTGGTGGTAGACACACAGGCGCAGAAACACACTGCAGTCCGTCTGCGCGTGCGTATGTGTGTGTGTGTGTGTGTGCACGCATGCGTGTGTGTGTGTGTGCATGCGTGCACGTGTGTGTGTGCGTGGTTGGGCTCTGAGTTGTGACAGATAGCTACTGGCTGTGATTTTGCAACATTACATAAACCCAGGGTGTACCTACGTTTATGTTTTCTTTCACGCACTCATTCCCATCTGTGTCAAAAACAGATGAAATTCCTGTCGGTTTCCACATCGTCTAAGCCGTAGAACCGACTGCACCTAAATCTGGAGCGTGTCCTTTATCCAACATGAACAAACCTTCCTGTCTCTTTACGTCTGTGTTTTGACCTTTAAAGCATCAAAACTTCCCTCTTCGTGGCTGCATCCGAATGTGAAAGTGCAGGGATCGACAGAAAAAAGCTTTTTCACGAGGGTTGCCAGATAGTTAGCTATAAAAAAAAATAAAAGAAAAAAAAAGTTGCAAAGAAGTTTGACAAGTCGCTGCATGTGTTGACAACATCATTAAGCTGTCAACAAATAGGCCACCCACTATCCCCCCATCCATAATCACTTTTTAACTCTGTGTTAGGAATTAAAAAAAACATCTAAACATGTGAAGCTGCTGCAGTGGGTGATTTTTTCTCTGGAAGTGATAAGACACTATTAAAATGAATGGAAAAACTGGAATTGAAAAAACTGACGAGAGCAGAAGTCGGGCTGGCTGCACTGAAGTGGACTGCCCCCCGAGACCACACACACACACACACACACACACACACACACACATACACACACACACACACACACACACACACACACACACACACACACTGTGTGGTGTATATCTTATCAACTGCTGTTAGTGGTGGCAGCTGCTGGCTACCAGCACCAGGAATAAAGCCCCGCTCTCAGCATCTCTCTCTCAGACATTCACACACTCGAGAATAAATCATATTTTCTCTCCCCTGAAACGTATCAGTGGGTTTAAACCCAAATGACAGGAAGCAAATGAAAATATAAGTTACAGTATCACGGAGGGACAATTTCCAGCACGCATGCACAGTCAGTAATAGAAAATATTCAATCTTATGAGAATGGGAGGCTAAAGGAAAGGCATAAAAAGCGGTCTTCCTCATGCCCGCTGAACGAATTATTTTCAGCAACAGAGACAAAGAAGACAGGTTTATGGTTTAGAGAAGAATGGTTTAGTAAAAGAATAAATGAGCAAAAATGAAGAAACAAGGATTTGGAAGTAAAATGAACTGGTGGCAGAGAACCCCAGACAAAGAATGATGACGAAAATGTTGTTATACAATAAAACTGTGTTGTACACAGACCAGACAGAAAGAAGCAGCAGGAAAATCCCAAGAGCTTATGTGAAAGAGGACAAAACCGTGCTCAGGAACAATGTAAAAAACATGAACAAGGAACCGAAGAAACAAAGAAAGGCAGAAAAGCAGAGACAGCCTGACACTTGGAATCACTGTAAACACATGCGGGAAATAAAAGGAGTAACGTGCAGAGGGGCGATTAAAGAAGAGGGACGAGGGTTTCAAAGTGTGGGGAAGAGCGAAAAAGAAAAATGAGAAATCAACAAGAACAGATGAAATCAGTCAAAGTAGAAAAGGATAAACAAGAAAAACACCAGCAAAGAAACAGAGAAGATGAGCTGAGTTAAGAGACAGGGCGACAAAGTATTTTAGAGTTAGCCAGGTTGTTTTTAGTGCTTAGTGTTAATAATGAACGTGTCCTTTTTCCACATAATCACATTTATTCCCAGACTTTTTCACTTTCATGCTCCAAAAAAATAAAGGAAATCAATTACAAGCAAACTGCTATGGATGCAAAACTCATTTATTTATTTAACTTTCAAATATCTTAGAGACTCTGGAGTCTGATGAAAGAGAAGCGTCGCTCTACAGCGAAAACACAAAGAGAATCTCGCTCACGTTTGTGGTAGATGAGCTCCGTTTACTACGGTTTTTCATTTTGTGTAATTATTTTGCGTTGTCAGTTAAATTTGCTTTTTAATCTTTTAAATGTGGCCGTATAGCGGCTACATTCTCAGTGAGACGACGGCAGCAGCTGAATCAACTCCTTCTTACACTGAGAACAGATTAGATGCTGCCAGATTAATGGAGGCTTTTCTACAAACATATGTACAAATATATAAAGAATGAATTTAAATTCATAGTTTACAGAAAAAAATGTACTTGATTTTCATATTAACTTGTATAATTAGGCCTAAGAATTCAAGAATCTCGTGGTTGTTCAGGAGAGAGCGAAGACTGGGGCGGGAGATCGATAGGCGGGTCTGAGCGGCGTCAGCAGGGATGCGAACTCTGCATTGGTCTGTCGTGGTGAAGAAGGAGCTGAGCTGAGAGGTGGAGTCTTCTCTTTGCTATTTCATCTCCATTCCCACCCTCACCTATGGTCATGCGTTGTGGGTAGTGACCGAAAGAACGAGATCACAGATACAAGCGGTGGAAATGAGTTTCCTCCGCAGGGTGTCGGGGTTCTCCCTTGGAGACGGGGTGAGGGACTCAGTCACCCGGGAGGAGCTCGGAGTAGAGCTGCTACTCCACATCGAGAGGAGCCAGATGAGGCGGCTCGGGCATTGTGATGGAAATATTAGTCTTAGCCATTGTATGACCCTCCTCATGAGTACAGACAGGTTTACTGGGCTGCTGTGTGTTTCCACCGGCAGCGTCCATCCAGTGGTCAGCTGTTGGGACACCAGGAACGCCACTTATTGTGTGACTCACCTACGCTTCCATCATATGAGCATTCCTTATATGTCTTTGAATATCTCTGAGTTGTTCTTTTCCCCAATTCAGATGGATTTGGATGCTTATGACATCGCATGTGGATTTGTGGCACACCGGATCGATGTGGCACGTGTTAGCCGGCACAACTCCTGCCAGATGTTGGCGTTTATGATAAGTTGTCATACCATTACACTGATTGTCCATTTCTATTCCACCACCCCTGTTTCAACTTGAGACCTTTCCAGCCACACTGATCGTATTTCCCTGGCAGCAAGATTCTTTGGCGGTGTCGCTCCTTGATGGGGTGCGGTTAACTGCGGCTCATCACACGGATGATCTGGCTCTGGCGAGCGAGCGCTCCTAATATTTTCACTGCCCCTGCAGCTACTTCCTTTCCGGATATTGATTGGCGTGCGGTGCCGTATCCTCTGACTATGGTTCTAAAGAAGAACTGTGTTACTTTTATTCTTTATTATTCATTAATTAATTTTGTATTTAGTACTTCTGGATTTTTTCCTTGAAGGGTTTTAACTGATAGTAAGTGAAGTTAGTACTTTGAAGTCTTGATGTTTGGTTTCTGGTGGCCAAAGAGGTAAATGGTTCTGGTCTTGATTGCCTCATGGCCCGCAGCTTGTAGGCATTTTGAACTTCAAATACAGCAGCAGCCTTTTTCTCTGTGGTTTAGGCAGTCATTTTTATGTTACACTACTCATATCAATCACGGTATTACATTCATTTATATGTTTAAGATTGGCTTTTATAGCTGCACAAAAAAGTGTGGAATTGTGGTGGAAATATTAGTCGTAATTCATTCTTTGACCTTCCTCATGAGTACAGTTGTGCAGGCTCATATTTTGTCTTCGAGAGTTTTGGCTCTGCTGTCACACAGACGCAATGACCTATAATGATAATCATGCAGTGTTTAGTTTTAATCAATCTTGTGGTGTTTAAATTATGCATTAAATTCTTCTGTGTCACTTCTGCAACGAGGCTCCTGATGTACGTTTTGACCTGCTTGCATGCAAATGATGTTTTAAATCTACTAAACTTGGACCATCTGTCATGCCTTTAGTCTTGATAACTTAAGGTACTCAGATAGTCCCCCAGGTGGTTAAAACATATAATACAGAGACGTTAATAGTTTTTTACACAACAGGCATTTGGTGAGGATACCTCCAGGACGCTTCCCTGGAAGAGGTCTTAAGGCATGACACATGGATGGATGGATGGATGGATGGATGGATGGATGGATGGATGGATGGATGGATGGATGGAGCAGCCTTCACTTCCACAATCTTCTACACTGTTGCCCATAAAGTTGGAAGAATTCTGTTTTCAGAAAATGTTTTATTCGTTTTGTTTACAATCATTTCATGACAAGAAGTAAAAAAAATGTTATTCCAACTTTAGGGGCAAGACTGTAGTTCCATAAACTGCTCCGTAGCTGTCTGCTGTTAAATGTAAATAGTTTGTTTGCGGCGTCTAATGTGAAGTTTGACTGTAGTTGTCTTTATTCAACTAAAGGAAGCATCACAACTAATCTACTTCTCAAACAGAGCTGAGTGGGAGAAGTGTGGCTGAAGCCAGTGTCAACATCCAAATTTGTCCGCAGTCTGTGGCAGTTAAACGCAGCAGCATTTTATTATCTTGAATGAGTGGAAGTTATGAGTGGAAGGAGTGTGTCATTCTCACTTGCAGCGCTGCGAATTGGCAACAGCCTACAAAGATGAAGGCAATAGCAGCAGCATAATTTCACATATGATAAGAAAACGACCTGGGGGAAAACGCTGCAGTCGCAGTGGTGTTTCACATCACTTATAATGCAGTTCTCATTTACAGTCAAATCAATTATATATAAACATACATTTGAATAAAATCAAAAGTTGGCTGTGACAGAAAACCCAAAAAAGTATCCTTTGGTAATTTGACGGGGCTTTTTGTCACTGCTGTCATCTCGGTCCTTCAGCTGTAGATATTCTCAAAAACCGCAGTTTGTTTTGTTATCATTGCTTCCTGTTGTCCATCTAACAATTAATTCCTATTTTCCCCTTTTTTCTTTTCTGCTGCAGGTTTCTTCCTGTTAACAAGGAGCTTTCTTTTGCTGCTGTCACCACAGACTTGCTCAGGACTGGCGATTGATTAGGGAGAGAAAAGTCCTCTTAGAATGATTTTTTTTATAATATGCCATATCAAAATGTTGAATTAAATTTGAATAAATAACATTATAAATGGATTATACTACACTAAATTTAATTGGAATATAACTGGATTTTAGGTGGGTTGAATTGGAAAGAAGTGAATTTAACTCTCAGGCGCTGTATAAACTGAATTAAACCAACCCTTGGTGCCATTGGAAGCCTCATTGTGTGCATGTGCGTGTGTGTACCTCGTATTCCTCCTTAAAACCATAGCCCTGTCCACATTTCATCTGCGTAATGTGTTGGAGGAGGTCTGCAACTCGGATCGCCGGCTGAAACTGGCCGGCCTGGAACTGACCTGCAGAAACAGGAAGATCCAGGGCGTCTGACATTTTATACGTTTATGCATACCTCAATAAAGCAGCACGGAGGAACTTTTGTATGCTTTAACATTGTCATGGAGGTTATGTAATCATGACGACACTGTAAGATTTGTTTGATATCTTGCTTGATCACGACCAGGACGCGAGTCCAATGTTACTTTGGTTTTGTTTTTTTCTGTAGTATGGATGGGAGACTGCGAGAGATAAACAATGCATCTTAAACATATTCAAATATTACTTTAAATGAAAGTCAAAACTGATAAGTATTCATGTAAGTAGTAAACAGCCCTGACACTGATGCAACATGGAAAGCCAGGCACCCAACCGCTCTTTAACAGCCCAGAATATGCACTTAACCACCTTGAAGGTTGTCCTTTCAGGTCACTTTCTTTTCACTTAACAGGGTTAAGATCTAAGGGGTCCTTCAAATAGCACAAAAAGTTAGCGTTTGAAAATACCCATCAAGACCTTGAGGACTTTCTGTAACCTTGACAGAACTGATTCTGTTCATTTACACCTTTACTCCACAGGCCGCGATAAACACAAAACATGTGGAGTAATTAAACAGCCTCAGCTTTCATATGTGTTTCCTGAACATTCACCAACACAAAAATAGGACTGCTTCATGTCGTGAAAACAAAAGGCACCATAGTTACATCGGCTCAGTTGGCAAAGCTGTCGGGATCCTTCATCTACATCTGACAGCCCACCTTTTTCTACGAGGTAGTGTTTTAAATTCATTCCTCAAAACAGCATCCTTCACGAGTTAGAAAGTCTTCAACAAAGGCTCCAAATGGCTGTTTCCATCCAATTACAATTTCAATCAACTCCTTTGTAATGTGTAGCTTCATGTGTAACGTCAGAAAGCACTGCTGAAATTATACATCAAACAGTGAGTCAGTTAAGGTTTCCATCCTTTTAAATCATTTTCTAATTTCTTGACTAAATGGCCTTCAGTCAATCCAACTGGCCCGTTAACTGACTGAATTTGGGAAAAAACAAACAAATAAAAATGAAAAACAACAATTTGGTTTACTTATTTTCTGAATAATGGACACATAACTGACATAATCAGCGTCCTTACAACGACACTGAGTTTGTGGCTGATGAGCAGCCTTCGGTGCACGTACCGCTCTGGTAGGACAGCTCCACGGACTCGCAGCCTCCGTATGGAAAACTCTGCAGGGTCAGGGAGGGCTGGGCAAGCGACGGCTGGCTGCTATCTGCTCAGGAACGAAGACAGAAATGGACAGAGCTATTACTTAGACAACACACCTCCGTTCTACGGCACCTCCACATACATTATCTCTACACGTGCACTGCACATACATGTGTACCGTAGAGGAGACAAAGCTGGATATCAGTGACAAGTGGTGATGTGAGATAAGTCACTGGGCATTGCTGGCTGCAGCGCATAGTATTTAAGCAGTTAAAAGTAATTGTCCCTCTTTATTAGGAGAATGAACAAAATTAACAATAGAGGAGTAGATGTGTTGATCAGGGCCGGAGCTGCGGCAGAAGAATTCTGTCAGCATGGGGGCCCCTCGTGCATCGACTTTTCATTCATTCATAAAACTCAAAAGAAAACCTCAATGAGCGAATTTGTTAGTTTGTTAGCACTGGGTTCCATTAACTGAATAACAAATTACCTTTTGGACTCCAGCAAGCATGTAAAACCTACATTAAAATTCCAGCGTTCCTCCAAAACACACTTTGTGATGGACAGAACAAATGCGGAAAAAAACTATCACAAAAAGAGGGAATTAGATGGACTAAAGGGTTATAATAAATGAATAGGAAAAAAGTGCACATTAGTTTTAAAAGTTCTACATTTAACGTGAGACGTCAAGACCTGTCCATTAGCACATATTTCAATCTCCTCATTGTGGCTTTAATAAATAAAATCTGATTCCGTTCACTGCTGAGGTAATATGGCTTCTTAGAACCAGGCAGGCCAGCAAAAGCCTGGAATTAAAAAAAGGAAAAAGAGTTGTGATATGAAAATGCATGACTCCATGTTTTCTTGATAGAGCTATTTGCATGTTAATGATGGCTGTAGATTTAATAGTGGCCTAAAGTGGCTTCACCGAAAAGCCAATCCAAACACAGGCTTCCCCTGACAAATGAAGAATGAGCCGGCCACATGTGTCACTCGGCATCTTTTGCTCTGGTGTGTGTTTGTGTGTGTGTGAAAAACAACAGGGAACCATATCTAATGGGCCGACAATGAGTCACTCAAAATTGCTGCCGAATCCCGTTACGTCAAAGAGGGAAGTGATAATAGAGTCAATGGCAGAATGAGAACGGGACTGAGAATAGAGGGCAGACAGAAGAACTGTTCAGCGTGCTGAGGGAAAGAAGAGGAATGATGAATTGGCACAAGAGGGAAGCTGTAGCACAGATAGGAAAGAAAGTAAGCAAGGGATTAAAGTTTAAAGCAAGGATGAACAGGAGACATGAGGTTTGTCTGCTACCGAAACACAACCAAACCGAACTTCTAAAACTACCTCGTCTGGCACATTTTCTTCCTCATCTTAACACTCTATCGCGACCTTGTGTTTTCCTGTATGTATATTTGACACAAGAGTAGTGGTTCGTACCTGGTCTCCATATAAACTTACCTAAACAAAGACATAAACAGATGTCATCTGCTCAAACAGCTCAGATAATACTTTCCTGACTACATCTGCCTGGTTCAAATGTTAGCAGCGGTTTAACAAAAACTAAGCATGCTTATCCTTACGGCCTTTTTAGGGGCTCAAATGGAACCTGACTTCAACATCGAGGATATAATTACATCTCTACATGCAGCCTCTAATAAAGTGCCCAGTAAACCTGTTGTTGGCTACATTTTACACTTTGAGTTGTTAAACCATGGTTTTCTTCCAGATTTATGTCCAAGTGGGTCTTTCACATTCCAACACTGTCAAATCTACAACAAGTAAAGAGTGTTTTACTCGTTCCGGGCCCTGCTCAGACGTAGTCCCCACGGTCCCCATTTACAAAGTAAACGCGGTTTCACATGCTTACAGTTACAACACACTATCAAATCTAACGTCTGGAAATCATTTGGATTTTTATAGAGGGAAGGGAAACTGCACAAGACTCCATAAATTCTTCATTCCTTCCAAAGCGGTGTTAATTTGATTAGTTTTTAGTTCTTTTCATCTTAGTGCCTTTGTAAAGAGTTCTCGTCTCTGAAATGTGCCATACAAATAAACTCGCCTTGCCTTTTTTCTCACACCCAACTTCTGCTGTTTTATCTTCTTCTTGGCTTGGTTTTTTTGATTAGTCTATCTTGTAGACACTTTGTTTGTGTAGTATTTTCTGTGAACATACGGAGTGTGTTTGAACACCCACTACTACCGAAACAGGTGAATTAGGAGCACCTTACCGTACAAATCCAGTTTACATCTTAGTCATCCCTGCCCGCACATACACTGAACGCAGTGAGCCTCCACGCACAACCCCTGGTAACAATCTAGGTTCAGCACCTCATGTCAACAGGACAAAACACAGCTTCCACAAGATTTATTGTTCAAAAGTCCAACACATACAACCAGGCACTTTGATAAACCACGTCCAGAAACACACATATTTGCTTTCCAAGGCTTCAAGCAGCTGCTTCGAAGGTAAAAGGAGTGTTTTTGGGGGTCTTTGAATGGAAATACTTGAGTGAAAGCATGTGCATGTATTCATTTTTGTCCTGCATTAGTGCACATGTGCATTTATATGCGCAGCTCTTACTGTGGGTTTTTGTGTGTTTCTGCGTGTGCATGATAAGCTTACCAAGGTCAAATATGCATTAAGCCAGGCATGAAATGGAGTCATAGCTGCAGCTCCACAACACTGACTTTGATGAAGACGTCGCTGTGCTAATGGGGAGATTACTGATCCCCAAAAGCACACAGGTGTGCATATGTGCATTCAAGAGTGTGTCTGCATGTTTGTGTACAGTAGACAGACGTGAGGGCAGGGCTGAGTGTGCATGGCCAGTATGTGTATGAGAGACACTTTGGTTCGGAACCGACAGCAGTTTGTGTGTGTGAAGGCCGTTTATGTTTCCACTGAGTGTATATGTTAATGCAGGCCTTTAGCCTTGGCAGTGTGCTCTTGAGCTCAAGCTGGATTACTTTGTATTCCTTTGCCAACCCTCAACTCCGTCTATATCTCTAGTAAACATGTATTTGTTTTATTGTTTTTTTTTTATGTTTGCCATTTTACAAAGGATGCTATATGTTCTCATGTCGCAGTGCTGCCTTCAATACTACGATGATTTTTCAGGATACAGTTTAGCGTAAGTCTACACTGCCAACAGCTATTATTCTGTAGCAGCTGATACCCTCTGGCTTTTGAATGAAAGAGGGATTTGTCTAATCAGAATTGTGCGACCTCTGCAGTAGTCTTGCATGTGTTGACTCCAGTTCCTACTGGAACAGATGAAGCTTATCTTACAAGTAGGGTTCTCCCAGACTGGTCAGGGCTCACTTGTTCCTCCATCTTAAGGGCTTATTCTCCAAATCAGTCACTGCATTTCCTCACGGGAATGTTACTTGACATTGCCCAGGTCCAGCCATGCCCAGTTCTTGCATGTACTTCCTCGATGGTGGGATGAGCAACCTAAGGCTCCAAGAACATGGGGCTCCATCTCTGTTATCAATAATCTCCTAATGACACACCTCTTCCAAACTCACCTTTACTCCTAACATACAACACTCCTAATGCTCACGTCATTCTGTTGCAGATTATTTCACTGCACTTATCGGTTCACCTTTCTGTGCCTTGAGAATCTGATTTCTGAAGGCATCTTTTCTAGATTTGTATCCGAGTCAGGAATCAGAAATTCAGAGTTTGTGGCGAACCCTCCAAAAGCAGACATAATTTAGCCACGCTTGATATCTAATTACTGTTATATCCAGTCAAACAAAAGACACGGCATAATTATAGTAGCAACCGGATGTCTGTTTTTCGGTAGGAAGACATAATCTGAATCGGCTTTCATTAATTACTGTATGCATCAGCTAGCACATGAACACCCTCAGTAATTAGATCCTGAAGAGTCAAACAATAATTGGAACTGAAATTGAAATTATGCTAAACACCGCACACTTTTAAAATACAGTCATTATCATTTACACATTGGATATTAGAGTTGTAAGTGGATAGTATTCAACTGTCTTCTGCTTTAATACTCTCAGTTCATTTTACTTCTCTACATCCACAACTGGACTTCATGAACTCAGAAAAAGCATCGACCCACGAGGAAACTGTTGTACCAAATACGTGTTTGTCAATGTGTTCTTAAAGGTAAACAACATCCTGTGAAATAGTCTCAACATTAAGAGCCGGATGCATTCATGCTGCTCGGAAACTGCTGCATGGAGAAATCTTAGCAACAAGCACATAAAACAACATTGAAAAGCAGTGGCTGGTAAGTTCATGTCTCTTTTTTTTCTCACTTCTGTGGATAAAGCACAAGGTCAAGAGTCAGGCGAGTGAATTCTCTTTGTTATGGAGGAACAGCCAACCCAACCGCAACTGGAACTGCAAATTATGATAACAAAATAAAAGCAGCCCTGCGACACAACCCTCAAATTGTTCTTTTAAAAATAAATTAAATATAGGTAAGCTATGAACAGCAGACACAAGTGTTGATATTTTAATGTACTAATATGCATATAGTCCATCCAATATTTTACCACATAAGCAAGATGTCACGTCTTGTACCAGCATCATCATACAGCTGCAGCCTCCTGCCCAGACTTAAAGAGGACTTTACCATCTGTGGCCAACTCTTGGATATATCTGAAATATATTGTTGCTGTTATCCATCAATAAAATCAGCCATTGTTGCAAAACCTCTTTATTAATCCGAGCTTTCAAACAGGGATTCATTCCAATAAATGAAACATGAATTATAGCTAACTTAACAATAACAAAAATATAATAAATACAAACACAAAAGAGCATCTAGGAGGCTACATACTGTAAGAGCTGCAAAAGAAAAGAGAAAACAAGTGACCGCGTTTCGCTGTGCTATGAATGATTATTGGCTGTCTTAACCTAAAAGTTCAAACACTGGAGATCCTTTAGACCAACAAAGAGCACACGTATCATCATCTTGATTTACTATTTCTTCTTTTCCCTGACCATCTCCACCAGCAACCTTGTGTCGCGTACGCCTGCACCTCTGCATGAAGCTTGTGCTGCATCTTTGTGCCAATCAGCCAATTATGTTTTTTTATTTATGACTAATATAGCTTTTGCATTTTTTATGCAATACATTTTTTTAAATATTAATTTTCAAAGTGCAAGAAGCCCGACCATACCCAAATATGATCACATGTGTCTCTGTCAACCGCTTAGTTCAGATCAGCTCGTGCATCTATGGTAGGTAGTGATCGAACTAACACCACCATGAATACAAGCGGCTTAAAGTAGTCTCCTCTGCAGGGTTCCTGGACTCACTTTATGGATAGAGTGAGAAGTTAATCTATCTCAGATGGACTTGAAGTAGAGCCGCTGGTGCTCTGCATCAAAAAGAGCCCACGGAAGTGGTTCGGGGATTTAGTTAGGATGTCTTCTAGACACCTCCATGGGAAAGTGTCTCAGGCACATCCATCAAGGTCCAGAAGCAGAGCCAGGACATGATAGAGAGATTCTGTTTTTCTCCTGGTCTGGGAATGCCTTGGTGCTCTCCTGGAAGAGCTGCAGGGAGTGACTAAGGAGAAGGAGATCTGGGCCTCATTACCCAAACCCGGATACGTGGAAGTTAATAAATGGATGCTATTTCATTATAATATTGCTGTGTGCAAAATTGACCACATTTTCTATAACAGAAGGCTTTAAAAATATCGGGTACAGCAGTTCCATTGTGTGTGAGAAAAAAAACATTCAAGTGTGAGAAGCTAACAGAAAGGTGATTATTTTAAGGAAAAAGAGGAAAACTAATGTTTTTGGCAAACGCACTGCATTCAGTTGCATTGCAGTGTACTGAATGCATGTGCAAAATATATGTGAGGATAAAATGAATGAACGATGAAACCAAACGAAAGAGGCAAAGCAGAGAAAGAGATGAGTGGAATAACTGCAGAAAGAGACAGAGCAGCAGCAGAATATATATCTGGACTGAGGGTTACGGAGATCAGCCAGTCTAGACAATATCCCAGTGGTTTACCTCATTCTATGACATGAGCTGAGAAATCACTGACTCACAAGCTCCGGCCCATGGTGCACATGTACAAGGCAATATGTAAGGGCATGTGATGGCTGCAAGTGTGTATGTGCATGGAAAGACTCTCACTCTGAGACTTAAAGACTTGTTGTGGATTGTTGAAGCCATATATCCAAGTGCGTGTAGGCGGGTGCTGCTGGGCATGAGCGTTGGGCATGAGCTAACATCAAAGTGACTTGCAGAGTCACTAAGTTGCTGCAGCGGAGACAGAAAAAACTGCTGTACTTAATAAAAAAGGAAAAAAAGTCTTATGTCACAAGCTAGGACCAGAAACGCAAACGGGTATTGGCAGCTATGAAAATGTAGCTAATAAATAAGCGCAGTTTCACATCTCTTTTTTCTCGCAATGCGGGGCGCCATGCTGTAACCGGGCAAACAGGCGCGACAAGTCGACTCGAACATGCCGACCGAATGTCAGTCAGTGTTAGCTGTGGCGTCCAGCTCCATCAGCCCGTCCCTGACGGAGGAGCTGCTGGCGAACGCTTACCAGGGAATATTCGGCTTCACATATCGTTTTGGTGGTGAACTCACAGAGAGTGTTGGATGTGAAATCTAGTAATGGAGACCAAAACTGTTTTTGTGAATCAGGAGTTTAAATATGTTCTATTACAAATCGGTATCGGCAGGTCACAGAATCAGCTGAAGAGTTGCAATCGATGCATTTCATCTCTAATAAAACAGAATATTTAGGCCTCATCTTTATCCAGGAGAATGATCGGAATCATGTCATTGTTTATCCATAATCATTAATCATGGACCTCATGGGCAGAAAGACTTGGGACTTGAACAAGGTTTCACCACTAATTCCCTCCTAATTCAGAAAAGTGATTCCAGAGTCTGGTGCACTTTATAATTAAATCTGAGTCTGGTTCTGCCAGAGGTTTCTTCCTGTTAGAAGGGAGTTTTCCTTTCGACAGTCGCCTGGTGTTTTTATGAGATTGGGAATGTATGGAGGGGTGCAATCTGTCAGTTTCTTTACCCAAGCAAATATTATTGTTATTATTTTAACTGGATTTAATTGGATTTATATGAATTGGATTTTAACGGTACTTTTTGGTGCCTTTCAAGCTGAACTGAATTCTCCGTTTTGCTAAGCACTTTGTAAGATTGTTTAGAAAAATGGAATACAAATAAAGTTTATCACAAATCAGAGTATTTTCACCAGAGATTGACTTCCCTTGTAAAACCTCATAGGTTTAATCTCCTAGTGCCTTGTAACTATGGAATGAAGTAAAGAGGATGTGATGCTCCATGACACATAAAAGAGGATTGGGCGGAGTAATAATGATGACTGATCATTGCTGTGCTTCATGCTCCCGTGGGAAAGCCACAGTACACTCCAATACCTTAAACCTACTGATCATTTCTTTCACCATGGCAACAAATACTGAGGTTCAGTTCCTGCTACTAATCAGCCAAGCTTTCTTTAAATTGCAGTCATTGCCTACAACTAACTATAAAATCTTCTCTCCAAAGTGGATGAGAACAAAAACAAGCTTCTTTCTTTTCTTTATTTTTTATATTTGATGTTATTGTTTCCCTTGGACCATATTGACATGTTTTGTTCAGTAAAATGTCTTCTGCCTTTGACAGCCAATAGAACGTCAGCAGGAGGTAAAGACGTGGCTGGAAAAAAGCACCGGGGCTCAATCTTGCCCGAGAACATAAAGGTTAAAAATTACTATCTCTCAGCTGCACTCACCTTCAATTACCCAGCAGTGCCACATTATGGCCAAACAAAATGACTACCATTAGCCATAATCACCTTACTTGCAGCCCAAAGCTATGCTGAAGTAGACTCAGAAAATAATTGTCTTTCTGTAATACTGTGGTATAAAAAAAAACAACAAAAAACTAAAAACCTACTTCCAATAGAAGCAGGCTGCGGAGAGAAAAATGACGTGCTTTCTGCACAGCCGGCATCTCTGGACCATCTTCCACTTCCACCTCTCCGAGACTGCAGTGTTTCAGTTGCAGTCTATCCTCGAAATATCCACAAAAATGTCACCTGACTGCATTGGACAGATTCCTCCAGATAAATACACGTTTATAAATAAATATGTAATCAGTGAATCTCACCTCTTGTGATGCTGCATTGCTCAAACTTCCCAGCTTTGTTTTCCCGGTTTAACTAAACCGGGAAAACAAAGCCCAAATCAAGTCTACCTCAGGAAAGTGATGATGAGTCTCCAGGAAGAGCTGGGGGGGTTTCTTCAAGAACTAATTTTACTCCATGTGAAGAGACTTTAACTAGAACGAATTAACAAAAAGACAATTGTGGAAGAAAATCAGAGCATGATTTATTGAAGTATACCACTTTGTTCATTTTTTATCAAAAAAGAAATGAACAAATTCAGCCTAACTAACCTCTGCACACATCTAACAACATTCAGGCACAGATTCTGAATCAAAATCATGCCAACTTCTCGCTTTTTAACCCTTTGTTGTTTAATTTTCCATTCATGGTCCTGAAAAAGGCAAAGAGGAACATACAAGAGGAGGTAACTGTGTGTGTGTGTGTGTGTGCGTGCGTGTGTGTGTGTGTGTGTGTGCGTGCGTGCGTGTGTGATAGTATTTGCACACTCGGTGTAACTAATTAAAAACAAAGGCTCTTGGATCCATGGTAAATCGTGGCTTCTGTGTTAAGAGCAGTGAAGGACTGTCCTTGGCAGGGCACCAAAGGCAGATGCTCACGCTGGAAGCTGATGAACAACAGTGTTGCATAACCTTTTTAATGCACTTCTGTGCCAAGGAAAATTTATTTATTTATAAATAAAACCTGTTTGCAACCGAACTGCTTTCTATGCTGTGGTGGCTTCATGATCCCCGGGATTTATACCGCTCCCGTGTAAACATTGTGCTGGGTGCTTGTTCATATGGATATTTGTGGGCGTTCGCTTCTTCAACTATGTGCTTCTTCCTGATGTATCCTTGTCTCTCCATACATATATTTATAAACCAGTGTATCCTGTATTATGCACACGGTTTCTGGATGGAAGCATGATATTGTGGCGCCTTTTCACTGGCTTGGAAAACACCTGAGTAGAGTAAAAATGGCTTTAAAAAGAAACACAGACACAAACAAACGCTGCTAAACCCACCTCAGTGGATTTACCTGAGCTCCCTGTCTTTGATCCTTCGTTCTGTTTGCCTCTTTTAGCGTCATTTTAATAACTTCACTCTCTCTCAGCACCTCTCTCACAGCTTTCCATCTCCCTTTAAGCCTTTGAAAAAACCATCCTCACTGACACCACTCAGGCTGCTCAACTATTATCAGTTCTCAAAAGCTTGAAAGGTGCTGGAACACATCTAGATGCTGGATTCTTACTTTCAAAACAAAACCATTTTCATCCATTTATCTAATGTGAAAATTCAGCTGCTCTTAGAGGCCACATGGAAAATGATCGACCCGACCTGATGGACTAGAAATCAACGTGTTAAGTGTTAAAGTGACAATGTGTTACCGCCAATAAAATATTTGTAAACAAAGTACTTATGTGCAGATGAAAAGGATTTCCACAGTCCAGTGTGATCATGATTTATACGTATTTCCGATGTTGTTCTTCTCTGCGCTTGTTTCCAATCCATTTAAATTGTTAAAACACCCATCAGTCTGTGTGACTAACATTTATTTCCCGTTTAAAGGCAAAACAGTCTTTGTTTTAGTTAATGTTTTCAGTGTCTGGTAATTTTCAGGGAGGAAATCAACTTAATGAATTCCACGTTTAATTAAAACTCCAGCTATAACCCAGCAGGTCTAAAAGTGTTGAGGCTGGTGCAATAAATGAAGCGTACGCCAATCTTCCTCTGAATCTTTGTGAATCAAGTGCCATCGTCTGTCAGTCTCTGATGAAATGAAGCTCCACTATTCTCCTGTCTATTTATACTCTAACTTATTAAACCTAACAGCAACATATCTCCACTTGGTTTGAAGAAGAAAGGAAATAAATGCACCATAAAAAGAAGCTTTTAAGGAAATGACCATTGTCCTCTCTTTATTTAACATCTTTTTTTCTAACCCTGCATTTCCTTTCTTCAACTATCCTTTAGTCTTCGATAATGATGACGTTAATGGGAACAGGCTTTGTAGTCAATTTCCAAAGTCTCCATCCACCAATTTACAGCTTCAGTCAATAACATAATTGCAGAACTCAGCATGACGTACAAACAGCTGCCAGCACTGCGGCTGGGTGATGAATATGGATGGATGGACCAAAGACACCTCGATAAAGACGCAGGATTGGTGGGGAAATCCATGGCTGGTGAGATGATAGTGGGCAAATGGAAAGAAGATGCAAAACGAAGTGAAAAAGGAGGAGGGGGAGAGCTGAGAGAAGGTGGACACGAAGACACAGAGATGGATTAACAGAAGACATCCACCAATGACAAATATTTCTCTCTGTGCTAGTTTTCTGCTGCATCATTCTTTTTTCATCCTAATCTGTTTCCAACATTTTATATATTGTGAGCAGCAGATTCTTTTGTGTGCCATGATGATCAAAGTTGTGTTTTACATCTCTTGATTTTCTGTCTAATTGCTGTAAGAACAGATGGTTCTATAAAATGCTAATGTCATTTCATGAAGATGTATGACAAGGAGTTCCTGCCAATGTATAAAGCACTCAAGCATTTTTTTGCATTCTGCTTCATCATGCCCTGATGTATGTGGCACAGAAACCTGGGCAGCCAATTGTGAACCTTGCAGCAACTCGGGGGGGAATTTATGACGCTGAGAAACGGATTCATTTTCTTCTTTTCTTCTTGTCCGCCTGCCTGTGGCTATTTTTTATCGTTAATAAAGTGGTTGCCTGTGACATTGATCAGTCTTTCCTTGTATGTCTCATTCTGGGTTTCTGTTTTCTTGGCCATAAACACCTGGGCACAGCTGGTTAAAAATGGTGTTTTAAAAGAAGATATACTTTGCGCTCCTGCTTTTCCTTTCTCTGCCACCTCCTCTGCAGGTTGGAGAAAACCAGGAATCACAGAGAAGAACTATGTGGAGAGTTTTCAAAATGGTCAATCAGGTTATTTTATAGGAATAAGAGTAAGAAAACTAACTGTACCAAGGGAGAAATGCTGTACATCTTGGGAGGCAAAGGAGAGCCAATGACATAATAAGAAGTTGAGAGAAAACATGGAAAAACTGGTAAAAAGCAGAGAGACCAGATGATGTTAACCCCACACAAAGCAGAAACATTATTCTGTGCCACATTCTCCCCTTCATGTGTGTGAAACTGTGGCATGTTTGTGCCAAGACTGGCAACAGTCACACTCATGTCATACACTGGCAGAGGCCAGAGCCAAGCTTCCTGGCAAAGAACGGATCAATCTGGCCAACAGCACAGGGAAGAGGCACAAAAGGAGGTGGGTGAGACGGAAAGAAGACACCAGAAAATGGTACTGACATCCTACGGCTGCTGTGATTGCAGATTAAATATAGTGTCTGTGTGTGTTGCTGACATGGTGTACGCCTAACTGTGTGTGTAAGTGAGTCACACACACAAAGAAACGGATAACAGCTGTATTTGATGAGCTCTTGTTTTGACACATAGTAGTTAAGATATTAAAGTCGAATCAATTTGAGCGGTTTTTATTCTTACCTATGGATGCCGTGGCTGGAACTGGCTCTTTGGAAACTGGATTCAGTCCGCGTTCGATGTCACACACCAGGGAAGAAGTAGAAACAAAAACATAATTCACAGCAATTAACTGAGTGCAATCAAAACAAAGACAGTTAGAAACTTGATTTCAAGAGGAGATGAAACAGTACAGCTGTGTCCAAAATCACACCGTGTATGGTGCAGAACTCCCCGGTCACAGTGTCCGGGAGCCGTGTTCAGTCCACAACAGTGGAACGTAACGGAAAGCCGCGGGAACATTACTGTTCATGATGCAATATGGGATACACTGAGCGCATTTTATAGCAGTGTTAACTTTACTAACAAATAATTTCCACTACAAAAGTGATGACAAAATATAATGATTCTTTTATGAAACAAAACAAGGCAAAAATATTTGGCCAACTCCAGATCCAATCAGATGTCCTTTAGCGATGTGAAGCAGGTGAGTCGGGATGAGCTCCGAGCCGACTTCCTGAGGAGGTCGGGGGTCGCGCACACACACATTTGTCATGTTGGACACAGCCTACTGTATATCTGTAACATCCCATAAATCTGCCACTATGCAGGGCTAAAGAAGACATTTGGTTTCATATAATCTGTTTCAACCTGTTTTTCTTGTAACAAAAAATAAAATTACCAAGTCACCAAACTAAAATGTTGATATTTTACATTTGTAGAGGCAACAAATATAAACAGCAGGTTTCACAGCAAATGCTTTGAAACACACACGTATCCTGCATGTAAATATGCTTCCTCGAGCAGCCACCGAGTGTGCACGTGAAGACTGGACGAACGCTGGTGGATTCCGTTAACAGACGGAGTTCGACTCCAAAGTCAGATCATTGCTGTTTCATTTTGCTTTGCAGATACAGAGGATCCATACCAAAGTTAAAGTCTCCTTCTTACTCTTGTTGTTAAACTTTTCTCTTGCTCACAGTGTGATCTGGGTCTGGCACCAAACAGCGCGGTTAGGCCAGACCCTGAGTTTCTAAAACCTCACTTACCTCACACTCTTTCAGCTGAGAATAGCTGAGATTACACATCCCAGAGGGTCAGTAGCATGGGTTCATACATACATATGTTACGGTTTAACTACAGATAAGACAAAAGTCTCACTCTGGTGAGGTCAAGTCCAGTTAAATTCATACAACACTACGTAAAGTACTTTTTTTGATAAGGTAATGCATTTGAAATACTAGCTGGAAGATATGTAAAAATCACCTGATCGATCCTAACAGTCAAACAAAAATACTGTTTTCCCATGTTTAGTATTTTATGTTGCAATGTATAAGTCTGAATGCAAACCTGCAGTGATAATGTGATAATGGATTTATTTCACAACAACCTTTGCGACGAATCTTTGTCTCAGTCTGAAAAACATTGTCTCCTCAACCAACATTGACATGCAAAGACTTAGAAGTATAAGGGAGCAGAGGAATCCAGCGCACACTAAAGTTCAGCATTTCACACTGATGACCACAGATTGTACAACGCTTCTCTCAGCCGTCAGTGTGGCAGTCACAGAATAATTACAAAGAGCTCACTGAGCATCTTCAAAGATTGTGTGTGTTTGAGCGTGTACCTGAGTAGTAGGAATTCAGCAGGGATTTGCTCTGCAGCGTCTTACTTCCCTGCACAGAGAAAGAGCAGGGGGAGGGGGAGGCTGGGGAGGTGAAAAGAAGGGGAATACGAGAACAAAACAAAATGTGGAAAGGATGCAAAAAAAAGGAAGTAGAAAGCGATAGGGAAAGGAACATGAAGGTCAAGGTGGACAGAAATAGATGAGCAGGGAGAAGAAGGAGAGAGTAGATTTGGGAAAAAAGGGAGAAAATGTGTCAGGTGGGGGGAAGAAGGAAGCAGGATGTAAAGAGGGATAAAGAAATGAAAACCACAGAAGTACAAAGAGATGGTAGAGGCAGAGGGTAAAGTTCGGGGTAAGAAAGAGGAGTCAGAAAAGGTGGTAATGTTAGTGACCTCAACGAAAGATCAACAATCATCACAGACACAGTTAACAGAGAAAACGTATACCAATCCAGATCAATATTCAGCAGCATGTGGAGCAATCCAGTAACACTAATGGCAGCATCGATGCAACCTACACCCAATTTCCAAGCATAAAAGCTGTTTTACCCCCATGAGCACGCACTTAAACCTGACCCATTCGCAGTGCGGGTCAATACCTTCAACTGCTTTTCATGTTTGCGCCAAGAATGAAAGTGAAAAGGAATAAAGCAATGATGTGAAAAACTAGTAAATGAAACTTTGGCATTTAATGGATATATAATGTTTAAACAGGCAGCTGCAACCTCAATTCATGTATTGATGTTGGTAGTCTGGGGGGAAATAGTTAGTGTTATATATGCAGTGACAGAAGTTCCCTTGCAGAAAAAAACCTGGTTAGGCCTTTATCAGAAAAATAAAGAAAGAAAGAAAGAAATGCATTCTGTCAAGTGACTTCTTGCAGCTATGGGCCTGTCCCCTGGAGAGAAAACAAAAACTGTTCTGATTGGTTTTCAAAAGGAAATATAAAAACTGCGACCCCTGGGACAGAGCTGATCAAAGGATCGATGACAGGGATCATTTGTGAGCCAAAATCACATGTGGTTTGTTAAAGGTCAAGTGACAGAGCCCTAAAGTGGCCTCAGTAATTATGACGGAAGAGGTAAATCAAGGCGGTCTTTAAACTGGTGGACTTCCAGAGCTGCTTCAGGGGGGCTTGTTAACACAGGACATGTCTCACAGACCACTTTTGTGCACATTCCCTCATTAGCTGTTTGACGGAGTTGGAGCAGTACATGTTAATGATGTCAACATTGGTTTTATTTGGCAAGTTTTTACTTGTAAAACCACAGATCTTTCACCCACTGCCGTTGCTGCTTGGACAGATAATTGACATTATTTTGATCATATAATTACCCCTTTCTATCTGAATAATACTAATCTATAAAATGTACTGTAATATAGAGAGTACTTAAATACTTCTTAAGCTAAGTTAATGCTGGCAGATGCAGGGGTGGGGGTGGAGTCACAGCTGGGGGTGGAGTCACAGCCCCACCCCCAGCTGTGAAATAGTCATTCCATACGTGGCACGAGCATGCCCGACATACCAGTCCACTTCAAACCCATCTACACCCTCATGAAGACCCAAACAGAAGCTGAGCAGAGCCGCGTACACGGCCCAGTGACGGGGGAGAGCACAGACCTTCGCATTGAAGAAACTCAACAACAACTCCACAAACGCAGGAGAGCCAGCTGGTCACGTCCAGATACAGCCCTTCACCTGCATCTCAAAGATTAGGGACATTCCTTTGGGGATGATAACGTGCACATTTTGAAGACTGATGGTTTAAGAGAGGAGTAAAAGAAGTAATCTATGTCACATGGGAAAAGTTAGGAAACAGGAAGAGGCTTCAGGCATCACATATCCAACACTTAACAATGCTGCTCATTTACATATGACTTTAACAGCTTATAAATGTAAAAGTCTCCACCAGTCTGTGCAAACTGACGAAGCGTTCTGGATGGAAGGCCAAATGTCTTCAGGAACCAAGAACAGGAAGCCCGGTTGCGCTGAGACCAAGCCCCGGATGACTGAGAGTCTACGACTCCATGAACAGCGGGACACATCAGACCTGTTGCCACGACACCCGGTGTGATGGGAGCTTTTCCACTGTTTCAGCCTCGTCTGCCTCCTGATTCTCGTAACCTCCCAGGCACACGGTCTCGAACAACCGAAGGAAACAAGTGTGCACGAAGGTCAGTCTTTATGAGCGTCTGTACAGCTCATCTGAACCCAAAGAAATTTTCAAAAGGTTTGATAAAACACTTTAAAAATCACTTAAAAAATAAGCCCAATAAGCCTATAATCCTGTTTAGTGGAAAAACACTGTTTTGCATTTGCACGTTTCCACCATAGGTGAATGTGGCGCAGTTGGTCATATGACCGCATATGACCGCATATGACTACACCATGTGACCATTTGAATGACCATCCGCTGCCTTCTTTTTCTGACTGTTTTTGCAACGGCTGCTTTTCTGCAGTGTCGTAGGGTGATTTCCTCAGGGTCAACCGGACACCTGCTTCTTAGGATGAAGACTATAATGACTGAACACTACTTTGAGTGTGAATGGTTTAATTTGCTGGTGTGAGGACAGATGCACGAAGCCTAATAAATCCATCACAAAAGTCTTAAGCCTGTTTATGTGGGATTTTTGTTGAAAGGCTTATGTTTGTAGTTAGTGTCTTTCGCACTCAAGTCAGGAAACATCATCACAGAGCGGTTTTTTGGCTAAGCTTAAACTCACTTTGTCTCACTCACAGCAGGCAGAAGAAAAAGAGCAGTTTAGCAAATAAACCCGTGTTTATCAGTGTGACTCATCATATTTCTTTAACAATGACTGATGGCCACTATGTTCTTGCACATGCACCATCTCCAAAACCCACCCAAAGATAACTGGGGGTCTATAAATAACTGATATGTAGCACTGACAGTGACACTCACACTCACACACACACACACACACACACTCACACACACACACACACACAAACGGACAGGCCTCGAGGAATGCTGGGAGACTGACTGTGACATATTACACTCTGGCTGAGCCTTTTCAATAATCCACAGTACATATCACAGCTGGACTGCACACGTTTGTCCATAAGACCTGCAGCTGAACCATGTGTGTGTTTGTGAAGGTTCGTTTTACCTTTGAACGCTTGTGCTCATGTTTCAGGTCTGTTTTCAGATCCTTCAGGTCTCGATCATTATTATTAGTCGACTAAAACAGCTGCGTCCTCCACCTTCTGCAGTGCTCTACAGGTAGATGACACCAGGCCTCTTAGATCTGCTTTGTTTTTACCTTTGTTTTCTTTGTCCCTGTTTTTTCTACTTTAGTGCTTTTGTCTCTCTTCTTTGTGCTTCTGTGCAGGTAAATCTGAGTTATTAACTGCCTTTCTTTCTACTAACTTTCACAAAACGTTAGTATCCAAGTGCTGCAACTATATTACTGAGGTAACAATAGATAGATTTGTCTCTTACGTCTAAAATCCAAGGGTAAACATGATGAAGACTTAAATATCCCACCGATGAACTGGATGAAATGCTGTGCAGTCTTATTTTTTTTAATCTTTCTCTCTTTCCGACCATGAAACAACATGGAAAGTTTCCCTTATAGGGAATAAATAACAAACATCATCTAGTGTTTGGAATTAT
Organism: Xenentodon cancila; assembly: GCA_014839995.1. NCBI lineage: Eukaryota > Metazoa > Chordata > Actinopteri > Beloniformes > Belonidae > Xenentodon > Xenentodon cancila. The sequence continues at coordinate 30,022,925 of CM026203.1, read as the reverse complement.
ATGACTGAAAAATGAATGTGTTGACGATTTTGTGATGGGAAAATTATCCAAGTTGCATCCCTCTTTTGCCTCATTTCTATTCATATTCTGTTTCCTGAATTGTTTTCTAGTACAATGGCCCAATTTCCCTGCTGCAGATGAGTTAAGTTTTTTTTTCTTGTCCTTTCCTCATTGTTCTATCTTTTTTCTGTCACTGCGCTGATCTCTCCTCTTCTAATGCCCCCAAACCAACACATTTTCTTCCCCTCTGTGATAAAATCCCTCTCGCATCATGCACACTGGCTCTGTATGCTAATGTTCCCCAAAGAGCAGCTCTACTTTAATACGGTGAGAAATGTACCTGCATACCAAGAGAAATCTGCTTTGACAGCATTGTCCTGTGAGGGTAGCTGGTGACTGGGTGAGAACACAATAACACAAAAAGCTTATTTGCCCGGTGAGGGTCTATTCACGCAAATGTTACTGGGTCCCCTGCCTTGTGTCAGCATTTTCTTTGTCTCATTAGGGCTGGACCTGGATCGGCGACTGTGACTGTGAAGTATCCATGCACGTTTTGTGCGTCTGCACATCTGTGCCATCACACCACCAACTCCAACATTTCAACCGAGAGACTGACTTGTGACAGCTGTGATCCCTCACAGTCAACTTCTTACAGGAAAACCCAATGAAAAGAGTAAATCTCTTTTTCTTAATCTGAATTCGACAGTTTAACTGTAATCTCAGGAAACCTTTGAAACCTCAGAAATAATTTTACTATCTATCTGAAACTGACTTAAAAAAGTACAGTAGTGTGGTTCCTTGCATCATGTCTTTAGTGAGCAAAAAGAACATTTAAACTTAAAACAAGCGTTCTGTTATCCTATATTTCTGTCAAGTGCATGTGGGGTGTCGATGAGCAACCTGCAGGTTCCATCTCGCCAGTAGACATTTTAAACCAAGTCTGATCACCACTTCAAGGCCAAGTCCTCCTCCATCAGTAATCCTGACAGGTGCACCCTGGGCAGCGTGGCCTTGCCCTCAGGTCAAATAACAGCACTCTGGCTGCATCTGATTCACCTCCAGTCATCCTGCTATGCTCGCCGCTGCACTTCGGTAATGAAGAGTAGAGAGTGCAGAAGTTGCTGTACAAATGCTTCTCCGCTTTAAACAATTCAGTGCACAGGAACTAATGATATGGTTTGGGGCAAAGTATCTTTATTAAGCACTGTTTGCGCTAGACTGGACACTTTGAATGCATGGATGCTAAAAGAATACCTACACGACAAGAGTGTGTCAAAGACTCGCTGGAGAACTGTGGCGTAGCCCCACGTAACCTTGAAGGACTTGCTGACTGCACAAACCTTGAGAACTGCTGTCCAGAACGGCGTGTCCAAATTCAAGAGAAAGAGGAAATATAACATCAGTCAGGCCCGCCTATGAAGGACGCACCCAGTGCTGCTGAGACGACATTCTGCATGTGCTCCAGGTCATGTCCATGGTCCTGCTGCACATTCCTGTCCAGTATCTACCCGCCCATCAACAGTCGGCGTCAGAGTCGGAGTCGGTACATACAGTATCAAGATATGATCATTGATCATTCTACATCATCTTATTATTTACTGTATTTAAATAAAGTCTAAACTAAATACTTCTTTACTGCTTCCATAAAATAAGACATATTAAAGGAGGAACGCAGCAACCAGGTGCAGCTAATGAAAAGCATCTGATTCACCGATCAGGAAGTTTGAGCATCACTATCAAAGCAGATGTTTGGAAGTTTGTGGGTGAACAAACATTGAGGCATGTGCTACCCCAATGCCAAGGAGGACTGACATCATCAAGATCTAAAAGAAACAACTTCTGCTGTAAATCAACCTGGGAAGGGTTATAGATCCCCTCCAAAGTATTTGGTGTCCAACACTTTTACAAGAAAGCATTCAAGATAGCTGTTGCTCTTTCCAGCAGTGGATGTGCCAGCTTCCCTCTATTAGGAGCACAGCAGCACAGTTTAGATTGTGAATGTGGGACCCGGGCAGCCCACAGAACTTCAGAGCACGTTTCCTCAGAGAGACAAGAAAATGGAGATGTTTGGTCACAATGCACAGTGCCACGTTTGGCAAAATTCAAACTGCATGTCGGGACAAGCAATGTTGAATGCAGAAATGTACATTACGTAAAAAAAGATAACAGTTTTGGAAGATTAAAGAATGTACGGCTCCTGTAGTCGACTTCAAATGAAAAATCATTTACACCTGACCGTGCACATTTACAGATATGACACCTCTATAATGCAGGTGTATTCTAAATATGAGTCCGGCCTTAACATTTTGAATGCGAGAATGTTATTGCACATGGAAAGTGCAGCGTGCACAGTTGCTGGAAGTGTGCGTGCAATTATAGCCAGCATTAACTCACACCCTTAGCTTTCAACAGCCAAGCACTCCCAAAAGGCCAGTGTGACATTTTCAAGAGAAAACTGTCCTCCTGAGAGGTGCTGTCTAATTATGCTGGACACAGACACACATGCATTTTTTTTTTTTAGTAATGGGAATTTGCCCCCACTCACAAATCAAAGCAAAGCTGCAGCGAGTGCAAGATGTGCTGAACCTGCATGTGCATGTGGTATGAAAGAAGAATATTCTCGATTTGAGCAGTGCTGCTGTAAGTACAATGGAAGCTCGAGAAGCAGCTCAACACATCGCTGATGTCAGTAACCTTTTTGAGAGTAGCGCTATGAAATGAGATGTCCACTGGTTGAAAAAACTTCATGTGGCACAGAGAGTAAAGGCGTGGAGATGCCTGGTGCACTTTCCAAGCAGAAACAAGGCCAGAAGAAAGTTAGACGTGAAAAAGTTAAGTTGAACAGAACTGGCAATCTATATTTTTATTTTATATGGGATTGTTCAGGAGTCTTCCACATGTTTTCTTTTCTTAATGTTGTGATTATATCATTTATAGATTAGGGTAAGCAGAAGATCCTCCTCTGGACCTCAATGATGGTTCCTGGTGTGGTTGATATATGTCAGCTGCACATTCAGACTAGAACAGTAGAAGATTTGGACTTACTGAAGCCGTTGAGGTCCTGGTTGGAGGTGGAGAACGGGTCATCTTTGTGCAGGGTGCTCACTTTGGTGGTGCTCTTGTCAGCGGTGGTGACCGGTCCCATCTCCCTCTGCTGAGTGGAGCTGCTGGCAGTCTCTTTCTGCTTTTTTGCCAACTTCCTATGGTGAATCAAACACATGCACACAAATTTACACATGTGCATATACATATACACATTCATACAAACACGTAAACGTATATCACAAACCGGAAAATGATGTACAAGGAAATTATTTGTAGCAGGAACAGCATGAATCTAATATATTTCCTTGTAGCATGCAGTGAATTTAACATAAAATAGTGTCATGAGAACAAGAGGCGTGTTTTCATTGTGAGTTTAAGTCTGATTGTCTATCTTTTATTCAGAATTCATTAAAAAGTTCATAATGTATTGTAAGTTTAAGTAATTTCTCAGTCCAACCCATGTAATTTAAACAGGAAATTGTATGCAGGGAGACTCAGTCTACAACAATATTTCCGTCCACAAACGGACTTGTTTTAAAGGTTTTAGGTTATACAACATTGTAGAAGGGCTTTCTTCGTTTATCCTTTCTGCAGAGCAGCTAACACAAACACAGGACAGATGATGTGAATCAACAGGGAGAAGCACTGACATTGAGTCGTCCTGGAAGATGTGGCGCATGTACAGTTGAAATAAATGCAGTTGTGAAGCGACTACTGATGATGTTTCCCCAGGGTGTTTTTGCATCCTTGGATTTTCTTCCCTCCTTTCAATGTTAACGTCACAGCTCCCATCTGTTCACTATTTTATGTTGAATATGAGGACTTCTACCTGAACCTTCGCTTGTGCGTCCACTGAGAGAGCAGATGGCAGAAGTGACAGGAAACCATTACAACCCGACAGTGTCCAGTATATTCACCAGAGCTCGCCAGAGTACCAGGATACAGCAGATTTTCGCCATCTTGTCCTGCGTGTATCACCTCGAAACTACCCCCAGAGGTCTGCGGTGTCCAGTGAAACTGAACATACTGGGAGTGATAATTAGAGTGTTTGATCTTAATGTGATGCACTGCAAAGGGCACCCAAGAGCACTGCTGCTGTCACGTCCCGAAAAAACAAACTTAAACGAACTCTGTGTGCTGTTATGCAGTTTGACTCATCTCCACGACACAAATTCTGCCCACAAACATCCAAACATACAATGCCATTAGTGGCCCACATGGCCTGTCATGTGTTAAAGGGACTGATATGAGCAGCTGACTACTTGTAGTCTGAACCTCAGTCAGAAAGCTGCTCTGGCTACTCGTAGTCTGAACCTCAGTCAGAAAGCTGCTCTGGCTACTCGTAGTCTGAACCTCAGTCAGAAAGCTGCTCTGGCTACTCGTAGTCTGAACCTCAGTCAGAAAGCTGCTCTGGCTACTCGTAGTCTGAACCTCAGTCAGAAAGCGGCTCTGTTCTTTGTAGCCATTGAAACAATATGTTCCATTTGTGTGGGTCAATCTAATTTTTCTCGTACAATTTCACCAATTCCAGAAATATGCTGTATTCACCGAGTATTTACAGTCAGCTGCTCAAGTTGAATAAGGTCAGAACAAAAGTGACTGCACTACATGAAGAAAAGAGCCATTTGTCGGTGCCAGTAGTTAAAAAGTGTTGAAAGTGCAATTGGAGACTTGGAAACGTATAGAAGCCTGCAGCGCTGAATTTTTATAAAGCTGTAGCTTTTAACATGAAGTGGAGGAGCAGCTTCATCTACATCTACTTGACTTCTAAAAAACTGACAACAGAAAAGTTCCCAAATGAGCATTTAGGGGCCCTTTCAGTGTGCTCAAAATTACAGTTTAATTAAAAAAGATAGACAATTAAAAACTAGTTCAGAGGTCCAGTACACAGTACCTGTATGCATATTACATGACATCTGGGTTTTGTTTAGTCAGCTAGAGGAGTGCAATAAGTTTAAGTTACCAAACCCAAATATAACTTTCATGCACGGTCCAGTTTCTACGTATGCTGAGTCTTCCATTTTGGAAATATTTGGGTCTTAGCCACAGAAAGAAAACAGAAAACATGTTTTTTGAAGTACAAACAATATCATTTTTTTTTTCCTTTTTAAAGCTGTTATACTGACTGATGTTATTAAAAGAAACATGAACTATTCTTTTAAGAAGCAGCATAAAGCAGATACGTGATGACGTCCCCAACTAATAATCCATTATTAAATTCAGTTTTGTCGACTACATTGATTATTCGTTGCAGCCCCAGAACCCGTCCACAATCTGTCAACATTGTGGCCTTGAACGTCTGCCACATGAAAATCGGGCATCAAACCGGAGTCAACGCAGTCATTTTCATGTTCTGAACCTGTCACGTCCATCGCTCTGGCAGAGGTCACCATTGTTATTGCCTTGCATATGATGGAGAAGATTATTTGGACTCAATCTGTGACACAATCTGTCACAATCTGAGAGGAATCACACTTGAACAGCATCAGTTCAATACTTGATCACGCTGATAGTTTACTGTATTTGTAACCCTTAAAAATCCTGTAATAAAATAAAAATATATGCATTTGTGACACCGGTTTTAAAATTGGTTCAAAAAGTTTCAGAAGTTAATTAACAACGCTTACACTTTAAAATGTGAAAGACTCGTGAAAGACAGTAAATATAATTTATTAGTGTGTTTTCTCTGCCAGTGGAGTTTTTTTAAATTAAACTTTTAAAAACTTAAACAACTAGCTCATGACCTTACATATGAACTCTCTGCAGATGAATCTTTTTTAATTAAACACTTTTTCTTTCATACATGACCCAGAGTTCTCACCAAGATGAACAGAAATGTACTTTATCTATTTGCAAACCTTCTGGGATGGAGAATATAATGATAGCATCAAGGATTTATGCCCGATAAGATTCAGGTTCATTGGGGGGTTGTGGTGAACTCAAAGCTAAGTTTCTTTAACTTTAAAAATAGCAATACATTTTTTTTTATGATCAGAGTAGTTATAAGCTTCACTAATGTCTGGCCGCAGCTGGCTGTGTGTTTAATTTCATGCAGCGCTGCAGTGCTTTATTAGACACTTTATCTTGCTAACAAGGGAGCTGATCTCTGACGTGTCTTTTATCACAAATTATTTTTTATGACTTCTTTGCAACACTTCATAGAAAATATCACTTTTTTAATGAAAGGCAGTAAGATTCAGAAACTTAGAGCATTAATCGTTGCAATGGACTTTAAGGGCCGAATGCTCCCAGGTTTTCTTTACTTTCTGATAAAATTGACCAACGTTAATATTTTAATGTTATCATGTATCATTTCTTACACCCCATTTGGTGCAACATCATTTCTTAATTTAACTTCTTGATGTCCGGCTGTTTTGTTGATCTTTGCTGTTCTTCTGCCACTGAACAGACGCCTGTCGCTTCATCGATGTCACAGTTACTCGGTCGCTACGGTGATGGGTCGGCATGGCGGTCCCCTCTCAGTGTTGGCAGTAGACAAGAACAGTTTGTGCTAATATCTCACATTTAAAATGATTACTTCTTAGGTGCTAGTGTTTTGCTTTTTTTGTTCTTTTTTTGATCAAAGTTGCTTAAAAGTTAAAAACTAGCTGGCAGCAGTGCAGAGTTGCTTGATTGCGTGCATGTGTTTGAGCATCGGGAGGGGAGGAGTTAGTGTGTGTGCATCTGCAGGAGCGAGCAGCGGGCTGCTGAGCTGCAGCTTTGTGCAAGTGGATTTCACTATATTGACAGTAAAAATACAAATCTCTGCGTGGGTTGCCAAATATTTTTGGCAGCTTTTAATATACCTAGCGACCCACACAAGTATTAAGAGTATGCAGGAAACCCTGCGTGTGGGGCTTTCTCCGTCCCTCTGCAGCTGACTTCTACAACTCAATTTGTTGTAGTGTTTGCAGAAAAACTAATGTAATCGTTCAAAATCAAATGGCAGGTAGACCACAGACGACTAGACGCAGCACCACCATCAGTGACACGTGGGGATCCCGACCCGTCCGACAACCCGTCAAACCAAAACTCACAGCTCTGTTTGCTGCCACTGGGAACTCCGGTGGCCTGCTAAAAAAAAAAAACAAAAATATTAAAAAAAAAACTCTGTGCATCAATTTTAAAATTATAAATTTAGCTTTTTCTGAAGTCAGACAAACCTCCTCCAAAATCCACCAACACATTTCTCTACTTGCTTTAAGTGCCTAATCTAGTCACAAATTGCCCACCGTGGGTTCTGTGAACACGTGCATGAGCAACGTGCCCGAGCAGCCACTTTAATGCCAGATTGTGTTTGTGTGCCCGATTCTGAGAGCTTCTTCAGAGCTGTATTAGTACTGCATGTGCTGGACACCCATGTGTGAGCGGTACACGTGTCTGTCGTGTTGGGCTGCCGGTCCACGCTGCACAGTGAGTGGGTGTGTTCCTCAGTGACTTATCACGATGCCATCTTAGACGCCTTTTTTTACACGTGTTTCTGGAAAATGGCTGCTTTGTTGCACAGTCATTCCAAAAAGGTACACCTTCTTGAGAAAATGAGTCATATTTGGAAAGGAAAACTGACTTTCTCTCAGCACATCTAAGTTTAAAGATGGTTTCAAGTTTAAAGACCACTAGAAAACAGCAGCAGAGCAGCACGTGATAATCAGACACGTACGTATGTTTGCAACTTCCAGGGCAGCAATGGCATCTGTTGCTGAAAGGTGACTGTTTGAAATGTCAATGCTGAAAATGACTTTTTTTAAATACTTTTTTCATACGATGAACTTACATTTTTGACACCCTGTTATCCAAATTTTTGCTAACGTAAAAGCACAAATACTGGGCTGGAAATGGTGCTTTCACATGAACACATACGATACTGGATACGACACCGCCTGGACTCCTCCCTGGGGACGTGTTTTGAGCGTGTCCAACCAGCATAAGATCCCGGGTCAGACCCAGGACGTGCTGGATTAGTTTCATCGCTCTCTTGGCTTGGGAACGCCTCTGTACTCCCCCGGAGGACTGAAAATGTACCACTAATGTTCTGCAGCAGTTCTAATCATGATGCTGAAATCAGTCATCAGCTTCAGATGGAGCCTGTAGCATCAATATTAATGCAAGTTAAACACAGATTAAGACCAAGGTGCTGCGTAGCTTATAAAAAAGTCACATTTCTTCAAATAAACAACTGTGATCCAGTTACATGATCAGGTGAAGAATTGTTTTATTTTCAGTCACTACAAGGGTCCTAACTAAAGATCGCAGCTTGTTACCAACTTTGGAGTGAGGCAGTATGTAATTTTGCATCGAGTAAGTCTTCATTTGCACTTCTGAGACACTGAACACAGAGAAGGGCATTTGGAGAAGGATTATTGAGGAATGTGGGGCCATCTGAACAGTTAATGGGCGATGCTGAGAAATGTTACCTCTATTTGGACCTCTATTATACCTCTATTATATTTCTTAGCTGCATCTCACTTCCCAAAACTGCTCACAACCACAGTACCCAGAATGCCACCTTCATACAGGGGAAGCCTCAGCTGGAAGAGTAAAAGTACGTTTGTATACCAATAAAATCTTGATTAACTACGCAGACTCATCCATCCATCCATCCATCCATTCATCCATCCATCCATCCATCCATCCATCCATCCATCCATCCATCCATCCATCCATCCATCTTCTGTTACTGTATCTATGCCAAACTGGGCTGGGAGACAACAGCTTGAGCAGATTCCCAGATTCCTCTGCCTCAGACTCTGCTCACCCAGCTCTTCTTGTTCTACTTAGAAGACACTGACCAGTCCCACGTCAATGAAGAGAAGGATCTAATGGTCCCTGCGTTGGCCCTGGTGCTGATTGTGCACAAGCCTGAGACATCACCTAATGAAAGTGTCCAGCAGGCATCCTGACCACACGTCCCAACCACCTGAACTGGTTCCTTTGAATCAGGAGGAGTGGTGACTCTACTCTCAGATCCTCCAGAACTGGACTGAACGCCTCAGTCTATACCTCAGGGTTAGTTCAGCCACCGTATGAAGATGCCTCAGTTCAGCAGCTTATATTTACTCTCCACGGTGACCATGAAGATGCTTGTGAGGGATGGCGTCCAGACTGACTAGTAACCTGAGAGTCAACACAATTCATATAACTGCAAACGCTGCTCCAGCATGCCCGTCAATCTCTTGCGCTCTTCTATTCCCACTTGTGAACAAGACCCCAGGATACTTGAACTCCTCCCCTTGAGGCAGCAACTCCTTCCCATCACAGCCTGGGCAATCAAGCCTTTCCGGACTGAGTACCATAGCCTCAGATTTGGAAGTGCTAATTCTCATCCCAGTTGCACATTTAGTTTTAAAATGCCACAGCCATTGCTTGAGCTCTTCGCTAGAAGAATTAAACAGGACCACGCCGTCTGAAAGCAGCCAGGCTTTAAGTTCAGTGCCCACAGCCGGTCTGACTTAAGGTCTGATTCCTTCTCATTTACTAACCTAACTGCTAGACAGCCCGAGTCTAAGCAGACTGGGATAGTGTTACTTTCAGTGAATTAGTCACAGGTCATTTTTCAGCTCCACAGAACCATAAAGCAGCATCTCCTTCCTGGCGTGCCAACGCCCCCGTTTCATGACACACATATAGATGTTGAGGTGCATCATGTGCTGCATAAACATGAACAGGAGTTTTTATTTGAATGGCTCGATTGTTTGTGTGAATTTACATTTCTGTGAATATGATATAATAATCTGTGCTTTCTGTGCATATTTTATTGATGATCTTTTCATATTTCTAATGTGCCTGCATGTGTGCAAGTATGTGTGTGGATGCTGTTGCATTATTGATCCCTCCAAGGGTCAGAAAGCAATAAGCAAGAGGTCAGCTGTGGAGAAAACCTCTTTCCTTTCTTTTCCATCAATCCACTGGATCGCACAACACTGGCAATAATGGCAATAATGTGTATGTGTGTGTGTGTGTGTGTGTGTGAGAGAGAGAGAGAGAGAGAGAGAGAGAGAGACAGAGGGAAAGAGAGATATAGATATGAAATTAAGGTAGTAAGGATATTAGGCTGTGGGAGCTTCTGGGATCAAGTGATCTGTGCTTTCTCTACTCGAGCAATTTAGCAAAGAGACAAAAAAGGAAATAATATAACAAAACATAAACAGACTAAAAGCCAGAGATGAAGTAGGAAGGTGAACAAGAAAGAGCAGGAAAAAAAAACTTCCAAGATTAACAAGGAAATTGTGGAAACAACTTGGTAACAAAGGGGAGAAGAATATCAAGAGTTAGTAAATGAGGAAAGAAAGAACAGCTCAGAGAACGTTGCCCCATAATCAACCTCACTCAACCCCACACCAGTTCACAGGTGACAGTGTAAAAACCAGACTTCTCTGTTCCTGGCTTTTTGACTGTATTTTGACAATAAGTGAGCTTGAGAGGGAAAAGAGGGGGAGGAGATGGCGGAGGAGGAGGAGGAGAGCCAAATGGAAAAGATAAATACACGGAGAAAAGGTGTAAGAGTGAAGGTAGAGATTATGGGGAAGGTAGAGGTAGAAATGGGGTAAAGGATGGTGGATGAGGAATCTGACATGCGAGACATCGCAGAGAGGCAGGTATGATGTAAGAAGAGAAGTGGTAAGAACAAAGGGCACCGACCTCGAACTTCAGAGATGAGAAGGGCCTCTTCATTATCCCCCTCTGTCTTTGTTACATTTCTGTCTTCCACACATTAATCCCAGTAATGGGCTCTTTAAATGACAAATTCCCTGCATATTGTAAGTGGCAATGAGCATGACATAATCCTTCTTTAATGAATGTCACAGCGGCTGTTCATTAAGCACTCAGGTTACTCCAACGGGTGTCTGCGGCTACCAGAATTGTACACTACTTTGTACTGTCTGCGACATTATTTGCAGGCTGTTTGATGTGTCGATAATGAGAGATGTGTGATGGGGGGGGCACTCAACAGCACTGGGGAAGGCTGAATGCATTCCCCGATGGTTTTAAGATGAGACGTTGTTCCCCTGAGACATGAGATGGGATTAAATGAAGTGAAGCGAAACAGCAGTGCTCTCAGTGAAAGAAGAAAAAAAGCTACTTTTTAATTGTTCCTCTCTTGATATATGAGATGTCATGAGCACTTGAAGGGTTCATTTCCCAAATGCTGGGTCGCCATTAAGTCACATTCATTACTGAAGTTTCTTCACTTACTATTTGTAAAATGACGAGGCTGTACTTGTCTAAAGTTTATCATATAAGGTCAAATCTGCAGCATGAAGCAATATCACACACGGTATAATTAAAATTATGTTTGTCACAGCATATATTTAGTATCTTAAGTGACTAAAAAAACACCAAAACTTTGTGACAACACCATCTTTCATGTTGTTTAGTGCCACATCAGTCTGAAAGTATTCGGTAAGCTGTTTAAATGTGCAGGGTACTGTGACATAAGAGCTTCGCCTCCATGCAGCTTCGCATTTTGCTGCATTTGCTGTACTTTAGAAGTAGGAAGTAGAAGGAACTGAGCTGCAATGCTGATTTCTAAGCAGCCTGAAGAATAAGGCAAAGTACTGGAGTCTAAACCAGCTACAGTGTAAAAAAGTGCAGATTCATGGTTGAAAATGATGTCTTTTGACATAGACATTTCATTAAGATTAAAAGAAATTGTGCCATAAAAAGTGTTGTAACTAACTGAGCAATCAATATACAATTTTTAATCACTTTATCCCTCACGCCACCATTAAATTTAAATCTGTTTCTGCTCAGTCGCAACAGGCTTTTCTGTGCATGTTTCAACAGGAAACATGTGGCGTACATCTCTATGCTTCTGCTGTAATGGTGTTATTATCGTTAGTTTGGGTTGACGTTTATTGTTAGTTCTCAGAGATACCATCAGTCTTCATGGAGAAAGCGGTTTCATTTTTTTTAAACGTGTGACATCTGCTTGGCTAAGCTACAACTAAGAAGAGAAGCTAATAAAGTTATTTGAATCGTTTACAAAGGACTTAGAGGCACGTTCATGTGATGGACGTTTACCTTCAGATAAGCACCTGTAAAGAAGGCAGAGGACCACTATTGTTCTTTCTTAGGAAGTCACGCTTGTAGGAGTTGCATTTATTTTAGTTGGAGCCGGGGAAGTCCACAGGACAACCTCAAGGTACGCAATCAAACACGGGAAATGACATTCGGTTCATATGTCAAGGGATTGGCAGGACTCCTGAATTATGCCTGGAATGGCCTCAGCCTTCAGTTGGCAGCGAGATAGCTCAAATATCCTCCAGCAATCCCAGCCAGAGCTGCAGTCAGTCAGACAGGCAGTCAGTCACCTGGAGATGACAGCGGTAGCTCCAGAGGAGGCTGCAGGCCAAGCCCAAACAAACTTTCATCTGCGTATCACAGGGTTTATAGACAACCTGACAAGTGAGGGAGAGACTGAGGTGTATAGAGAGGTGAAGAGAGAAATGGTGCTTTGAAAGAGAAACACACGTGCACACACACACACACACACACGCACGCACACACAAACCGACTGCAGGCATGCACGACTCCACAGCTTTAACCCCCCTGATCTGACAGTAAACATCCCTGGGCTGCAAATGTGTTAAAGCTAAAGATTTCTCTGGCCTTCTGTATAAATGATTAGTTTTAAGATCATGATAGATTTTGGATTATTTCATGGCATAGTTATCTGGAGCTTTGCTTCACATTGTTTGTCGTTTAATGATTTCAGTTTCTGTTATAAATTAGGTTTCGTATTCTAATTCTGGGCTTTAGTGGCTGGCATTGTTATTTAGACTGAGGAGAAACTGATTAAATCCAATTTCATACCAGGATGTAAGTAAACGTTCACATTTTTTCTCTTTGAAATACAAAGCTCTGGCTGCTTGTTGCTCAGAGTATGTGAACTTTCGTTGAATCCATGCATGTCATGCAGTGTACATGCGTTCTGTTCTGTATAGGGCTGAGTCATCTCCGTTTTTTTCAAAGACACTGGAAAAGACATTGGGCTGTTTGCTCCCTCCATCTAAAACTGCCACCAGTCCCAAAGGACGTGCCGGCAGGAAGGGACAGGGACGACAGTGAGCTTTGTCTTCAGGTTTGTGTGCTTGGCTTCACAATACATTTGTAGAATATTCACAAGATCAATGCAGCATTTTTTTATTTTTTTATTTTTTATAGCTGAAGCAAATTAAACATTGCAGTAAGTGGGCGAGAGCAGCAAAGCCAAGCTGACGGATGTCGTCATTCTAACTATCAATTTCACGCAGTAAAGAAGTAATTTCTGCTGGGGTCAAAGAGCCTGAGGGAGGCTGCTTTTAGAGGGAGTTTTGGAATGTGATGATTGTTCTGCTCAGTAAGAAGTCTGACCAGATTTGGAGGAAATTTCCAGATGCTTTGAAGACAGCCAGAGGAGAAGGGATTTTCAGAAATTCTCTGCAGGGATTTGTAGATGAGCTCAGGGCAACAGAGTGCATACGATAGCCCAGGTACGCTGACGTGTGTGTGGATGTGGGTGTGTGTGTCTGTATGTGTCTGTGCATATAAGATGAGGGCCATAATAGCTGTTCATTAAAAGTGGTTAATAAGCAGGAAATGGCCACTTGGTAGGGTCAATATTTTCAGACATTTTGCATGTTTTCTAATGATTGGATCCGTTATAAGCATCATTTTGAATGACAGGAAGGATGGTGTGTTAAGATGCCAATGAGAATGAATGATCTATTCAGAGTTCATAAACTCTTTCAAATAGTCACAGATTTCAGCATTAATATTGTATGTCTTAATAAGTCTTGATTTTAAGTTAAGTGAAAGTAAATGAATAAAACTAATCAAAATATTACAAATAATAACAATGAGTTGTCATGTCTCCAGTGAAAAAATAATTAATACTGTGTCACATTATTCATCACTGGATGGTAAAAGCATCTCAACCTTTGCTTCCAGGATCTGGAATGACCCAATTTTGAAGCTAAATAATGACAGAAAGGTTAACTGTTGATAAGTGCTGGAATTTATCTTGAAGCAGAGTTGGTCCACTGCTCCATGCAGAACTTCAACTCCAGGATGCTGGTGTGTTCTCTGTGGTGTGATGGCCTAGTGGTACAGTGGTGGGCTTGGGCCTGGAGGCCCAGGTTCAAGTCCCTGGGATGGCAACAATGGTGAATCACTATGGGCCCCTGAGCAAGGCCCTTAACTCCCCATTGCTCTCAATTGCTCCGCTGGAATAGCTAGATAACTAGTGATGGGTTAAAAGCAGAGGCTGAATTTCGGTGTGGATTGTCAGATGCATACTGACAAGAATGGAAAGGAAGAAAAAAAAAATCTCCAAAATTCTTGAAAAGGTTGTTGTTTCTCAGCTCCACAAACACCTCAGTAATAACAACCTACACAAACCATTCTTGTCTGGTTTCCACCCCTCCACAGCACCGAAACAGCTCTTTTAAAAATAAGCAATGCCATGTTTATGGCAGTTCACTCTGGTCTTCTCCTTGGTGTTTCTTATACACTTTGCACTTGGTTCTCCTCATATCTCTCCGGCCACACACAGTTCACACAACTCACGTCTCACACTAAATTTACTGTCACTGCCGGTGTGCCCCAGGGCTCGGTCTTCAGGTCCGGTCTGTTCATCATTTACATACTGGCTGTTGGTCACATATTCTGTAAATATAGTATCAAATTTCATTCCTATGCAGATGACACCCCACATCTTCTCCAACCCTAACTCCTCACATCCACCTACCTCCTTATCTGACAGCCTTCAAGAAATCAAAGCATGGTTCTCCTTGAATTGCCTCTTAACAAGAGTAATACAGAAGTTCTATTTGTTGGCACGTCCTCCACTCCAACCAAATTGCACAGTTTCTCCATCAATTTTGTCGGCTCCTCAATCCTCCCCTCCCCTCAGGTTGAGATTCTGGGATTCATCGTCGACAGCACACTAAGCTCACATCAACAGTAATCATCCAGTTTCTTTATTTCCACTTCCACAACATCTGCGTTCATCCCTCACTTACCGTAACTCACTTCTCTTGGTGTCTCCAACAAATCTTTTCATAAACTCCTCTTTGCTGCTCGAATCATAACCCGCACCTTTTCCACTGACCACATGTTCTTCAACAGTTATACGGGCTCCCAATAAAACACAGAATTAACTCCAAGATACTGCTTCTCCCTTTCAAATGTATCCATAATCAGACCCCTCCTTACCTGTCCGAGCTGCCACTCCCTCCCGTACTCTCAGGGCTTCCTCCTCCATTCACCTTACTGTTCCCTCCACCAGAGACTTCAGCTGCTCTGCTCCTCAAACTGTTCAAACTGTTCAAACTGGCGTGTTCACTTTGACCCCGCTATCTATCTGCTTAAGCAATGTATATATTTTTGATTTAATGCCATTTACTGCTTTTGTATTTTCTTAATTTGTCTGTAAGGTGAACTTGGTTGCAGAAAGGTGCTAATAAGTAAAATGTATTATTATTATTATGATAAAGACTTTTCAAGGGAAACCTCATGAACATGAGTAGTTTCTGGTACCTTACACTTCCACAAGCACGAGCTGTGAAGACCCCATCCTTCCTCAAAACCAAATTATAACCTTGGAAGTTAATATAATTTTGTAAGTAATACTGGTTCATTTTAATAAATATATAAAGAAACGCATTTAATCTTGTGTCATTTAACTTCTAACAATTTACTTCTCTTCATTTTTACAACTTGTATCAAAATGGGATTCACATTTGTTTAATAATAATAAAAATTAAGTGGGAATATTACATATAACTGTGGGCAATAAATGTATACAGTATTTAACTGTATAAGGTTTTCATGGTTTTTACGTTCAGAATGTTCTTTTTCTTAAAATGTCAAATCTTTCATGTTAACTGTACTCATAGTTTAGGAAGAATACAGTTAATATATCTGAGATAATATGATTTTACAAGATGCTGATACGATACGATTAGAGATTTTACAATATAGTAGTAGTTGTGGGTAGCATGGTGGGTTAGTGGACAGCACTGATGTCTCACAGCAAAAAGGTTCCTGGTTCGATTCCCGGCCCGGTGGGTCTTTCTGTGTGGAGTTTGCATGTTCTCCCCGTGCTTGCAGGGGTTCACTCCGGGTACTCCGGGTACTCCGGCTTCCTCCCACAGTCCAGAAACATGCATGCAGGTTAACTGATCATACTAAATTGCCCGTAGGTGTGAATGTGAGCGTGCTGGATTTTCTGTCTTGTATGTGGTCCATCCTGGACTGGCGACCTGTCCAGGTGGACCCCTGCCTATCAGCTGCTATGTGTCGGGACAGGCCCTGACAGACCCCCGTGACCGTGTTGTGTTTTAGAATTAATTTTCTGCCAATTATTTATTTTGTCTTTGTTTGTCGGGCATCAAGTAACAGTATAAGAGATAAACTGTTGTTCTTTTATTATACAGCGTAAACAAGCAATTCACTTCTAAAACAAATCAAGTGGTGAATTTTGGGTTTCACAACGGCCAGCTTAGGACTTGTATGCATTTGTTTCTTTTTCTACCTGAAATCTCAACTGATTCTGAGGTTTGATGTTTGGAGATTTCTTAAAACTGACATCCTGAAATTCATAAAAGTTCAACACGACCAAAGTTAATCAAGAAAACAAGACAGAATTTAAACACAAATCAAAAGGCAGCCATAAAAAAAAAGAATCAGAATAATAACGGGCTGAGACAGGAGTTGCACCTGGTGTGAAATCTCTACTTACAGGTAATAAGAGTAGGAATAAGCATGTCTTCTGAAGCATGGTGTGGTGAGGCCGATGATGACAACAGAGCAAAACCCAGAAGAAGGACAAACACATTGGATTAGTTCATGGTCTGAGTGAAAAAAAGAGTTTGACTTGTTGGCAAATTCAATGTTTTCAATGTTTTCTTGTTTTTTTTCTTCTTTTTCTTCTTATTTCCCTAAACAATAAAAATAATCTCATCCTACATACCATCTATGTTTAGGCTTGTTTTTCTTTGTGTCCTCATGAAGTCTATTAGACCTATTAGGACCTGCTGATCCATCTACATCCAGGTTTAAATGACAGTAGTAGCAGCTAGTTGGCCCTTGTGTGCATATTTGTTTTTTCTTCGGCGTAGGATCAGTACATTTTTCTGTATTTGGTCATTACGTTCATAAGACATTGGCACATTTTGAGACATATTAAGCAGTATTTAGAATATTATATCCTAAACGTATTTACCTAATGCTATAATGCACATTAGTTCGTTATCATCAGCCAGTAATCAGCGGTAATAAAAGACTTGATTTTAAGACCAAATAATTATACTCTTTTCATGAGAGTTGTTTTCTGTTCATTAACTTCTAAGAGATAAGAACATGCATGTCGTTTTTATCATTTACACTTTTGCTGGATGTAACACATATTATGTAAGAACTAGCAGATAATAGTTCTGGTTATTGTTTCAATTAAAATGAGAAAAATAATATACCTGCAATAAAACACAGTCCGCAGTTGCCAAGTAACCAGGTAAAATGTCTAAAAAAACATTTAATGTAGTTTTTCTGAACAGTGTTAAATCTGAAGTTGTACAGCGGTTAAAGTTTTCCATGGCCAAATACTTTTAGCTTTGCATGATAAAAAAATTAGTGCAAGTTGAGAAATACATTTTTGTATCAAACTACACATTAGAACAGTGCAAGGTCAATTTTGAATCGCCAAAATTAAACTCTTTTGTTAAACTTTTTTGGTAAGATTCAGCCTGAAAGCCATTTACTTTTAGTCAACATAATGTTAAATAAAGCATAAACATGCCGATCCACCAGAGATTCCTGGGTATTTCACCGTCACTGCCGTCGTCCCATCACAGACACCGACTGATCTTTCTCTTGGAACATTTCACGTTTGTTTGACCTGGTGGTTTTCCAATAATTCTCGCATGTGAAAACCGGGTCTGAAAGTGGGGGGACTTCAAATGTGTCAAAGACACCACTGGTGCCTCCATCACCAACAGGATGGTTAGTAGAAAGCTATGAGATGAAGAGTGAAGGAAACAAACCAACAGGTGGAAGGAGGAAGAGGAACACGGGGATACGGGAGGGTTTGTCAGGTACATGAACCGCGCGTGTTGTTGCTGTAACGATGTCGCTGTCTTAGATGTAATTGAAAGGGCTCTTTAACTAAAAACGGAGCAAGACTTATTTTCATTATTATGGTAATAAGATGCACTTATAACTGTCTTGTTGAAGATGACTACAAAATTGGTAAAAAAAAAAAAAAGAAAGAAAGAAAAAGAATTCAGTTAAACTGAAGACCAAACTTGAAGGTCAAAAGTGGGTCATGAAATGATGGATCATGTTTACACAGCAGGGTTTATGCCCTTCCCTTCTGCCCTTTACTTCGGAGCACATCCTCCGATCTACACCTCTGCATTCCTCTTGACCAATATCTCAGTCATCCATACGTGTTTGTGTGAGATACCCGGCTGCCTGCAGTATCTCTCTAATCGCTTGTTGGCAACTTCTCCCCCTGGCGTGCACCCTTCATCTGGTGAGAGGGCACAGATTGTGATCTCATAATATCTAAGGACGTACAACAAACACAAACGTTCGCACACACAAACTCACACTTCACCGGACGGGGAAGTCGAGCAGGATTGAGATGGATCAATATTTGTGTTCCTATTAACAGAGGGCGTGACACAGCTTCTGCTACAGATTCCTATCTTAAAGGACTAAAAGGCTGAAACTTCAAAGAGAAAAAGAAGAAAATAGTAATAGTAATGGAGAATGAGAGAGAAAAAAACACATGCAAATTCTAACACACACACACACACACAGACACACACACACACACACACACACACACACACACAGACACAGACACAGACACACACACACACGCACACACACACACACACACACACTCACACACACACACACACACACACACACACACACACACACACACACACACACACAGACACACACAGACACACACACACACACGCACACACACACACACACACTCACACACACACACACACACACACTCACACAGCCATAACCCTCTTTAAGGGCTCTGCTGACATTGTCCTTATGATATTAATAAAGTCCAGAGCACTGAGAGTCCAGCTGTAAAAGCCACAGCCGTTAAAACTGGTCATAAATATTGAACGAACCTACAAAAAACACTCCAGCAGGCCGTGCACGGCACGGAGCAGTAAGGGAGAGGGAGCGAGATGGGGTGATGTATTTATCGCTGCAGGATATTTTTAGTATGCATCTAGGAGTTTTTACAAGTATGTATACGTCTTGTTATTGTAGCTCTGCAATACATCAACGGCTTCATGCAGGACGACGCCTCTGTCCAGCAGGAACCTTAAGCAGCTTTACTTCAGTGTTCAGCCGGTACACAAAGTAAACAGTCAGGGCAGGACAGACTCAAGTCTATATTCATGAAAACAATGGTATTTAGGAGGCTGTATTAAATTTTCCATTCATTTTCTATACCTGCTTTATCCCAGCCTATCCCGACTCATTACAGGTGAGAGGAAGGCGTCCACCTTGGACAGGTCCCCAGTCTATCACAGGGCCACAAACAGACACAAGCAACCATGCACACTCACACCTACAGGAAATTTAGAATCATCAATCAACTAGGAACCACTGGAGGGAACCCACGCAGGCACGGGGAGAACATGCAAACTCCACACAAGACTTCCGTGGGGGAATCGAACAAGGAACCTTCTTGCTGTGAGGCAACCGTGCTAACCACTAGGCCACCATGCTGCCCTGTATTCAATTAAATTAAGTTACATTCCATGCAAAGTTAAAACACTCAAAGAACAATCTAAAAGGAAACCTAGTTTATTGTACATGCAAGGCAGCAAATTCCCTGGATCTAGGAGGACGGGCGGCAGTAAGCTCTGATCTGCAGGAATGCTGCAGACCCTTGCACCCTGCAGACACAACCAGTAGATAAACCCCCTTCATCTGAAGCGTAAAGAAAAACACAACTGCCTAAGAAGCCTTTACCCTTCTTAAACACCAGCAGGTGGCAGCGACTCTGGTTGCACAAACAAAAGACTGATTGTAAAAACAATCCCGGTTTCTTACTACCACCGCAAACACATTCCTGATGAGATAATGGTTTAATGGGATTGTTTGCAGCTATTTCAGAACAAGTAAATGTTCATTTTACAAATGAAGATCTGATGTACGTCAAAAAACAGAGATGGCAGCTGTCTATCACTGGTGTCTGTGACGTGATAGCCATTTACTCACATGGCAAAAGAACCACTTCATTATTTGAAAAACTGTTTTTAAGGCATGAAACTCAGTCAGACCACCTAGACGGCGCTGCCATTCCATCAAGGTGGTTGGTAGCCTTTCTCAAGGAGTCTGAGATGCTTTTAATATCAGACATGTTTACAGTATTCAAATCTGAATCATCCAAAGAAAGACCAATTCAGCCCAAATTCTTCTGCGTTTTTTGTTTTATTGGTTTTCATTGGTTTTCTTCCAGCGTTCCTGTCCGTCATGAGGATCTGCTGAAGTTCATGACTGGCCAAACCCACATAGAAAACCACGCCCCTTCATTTGAAAATAAGAAAATCGAGTAATCAGAGCCTTGAAATAAAAGTGTCATGCAATACATAAATATACCATTATGAAATAATTTGACTTGAAAGAAATATGTTGTCATTTAAAAAATAAAATCATATTTATTTATTTAATAGAATATTTATTCATTTAGGTACTTATTTATTTACTCGACTGTGAATAAAACAGCGCTCCATAGCAAACAGGAACCACAACGGTATTTTCACTTAGGAGCTGCAGCGTTTTTGTGAATGGATGATGATGACCTTCCACAAACACGCACCTGTCCCGCTCATAAATAAAACTTCAGTCTTTCCTGTCCTGATATGACGGCTGAAGTTTATCTTTGCTTGGTGTGAATTATTTCTGCTGCACTCACACACACACACTCACACACATACACACGCACACACACACACACACACACACACACACACACACACACACACACACACACACACACACACACACGCACGCACACACACACACACACACACACACACACACACACACACACACATACACATACACATACAGACAGACACACACACACACAGACACACAGAGACACACACACACACACACACACACGCACACACACACACACACACACACACACACACTCACACTCACACACACACGCACACAGACACACACACACACACACACACATACACACTCACACACACACACACACACACACTATTTTCACGTTGAAGAAGAGAACATAAAATAAAAATAAAAAACTGGGTTAAATGAGCACCGTGTCACCTGGGCTTTCCACAACGGCGCACGTTTGCGGTGCTTAAATGCCGACACAAGCAGAGACGAGTAAGACTCATTCTGGTTTTGTCATTTTCTACGCAGCTGGACGAACGTGTCAGCTGACTCTGCCCATGTGTCAGTTAGTGTGACACACATCAGTTACGCCTGTTCACTCGCCAACCTGTGTAAAAGTACATTTCAGGGTTGTAGCCAAGTGACTGGATAAATATCCAGTAGGTTAAACTCATAAGAACAAGTCTGTGCTGCTGAAAGGTGTCACTTTGTCATATGAAATCTTCTTGGTCTTGCAGGTAAGTTTGTCATGTTGGTCATTTTCTGAATCGTGATAAACCTGATTTTGAATAGACTTATAATTATGGATTTATTTGTACTGTCTGGCTCCTAAAGTCAGTGAAGAAGATCCTAAAAGTGAGTTCATGCCAGAAAAGAGCATCTTTTCCTATATTCGCACTTGTACTAGAACTTGTTCAAAATGTTAAAAAATCACCAAACCAATGTGAGATCCCGTGCCATGTATACTTTATATATAATATACTTTCAATAACACAGTCCTTTTTAGGTCCTTTGGACGACAGCGGAGCGAGTGGTAAGAGGAGCAGTCGGAGCTGTGACCTCTACCCTGTAAAAGCGGCTTTAGCAAATACAACAATTGTCCAGAACGACACTGGCCGGAAGAGCGCAGGCCGAGGAACAGCAAAAACCCTGCACAGAATCCGGAAGGTCCAGCTGGAAACAACAAATCCCGTCGGAAGTGGTCTTGTTTTATGTTCAGGTTTACAAGTGGGATGGTACAGGAGCTCTGTGAAAGTGTAAACAGGCAGACACCAATCGCCGAGCGTCCATCTCACTATCTGACCATGAAGTCCTACTCAGGAGTGTGTGTGTGTGTGTGTGTGTGCCCGTGTGTGTGTGTTTCTGGGTCTGTGAACAAGCACTATTTAAATACAGTAGTAGTCAAGATTTCCAAATGTGTGTGAGCATGTGTGTGTATGTGCTCTGTAAATATTACAAATTGGTGGCCATGTGTGTGAATCCACTGCATGCACACACACACACACACACACACACACACACAAACACACACACAACATTTGGCTTCGTATGAGGCTGCCATTTGCCGTCCACCAAACTGAGGTTTGACTTCGCGTCCTAATCGCCTCTCTTATCCCGACACAGACACGGATCCACCGGGACGCCGTCATTAAGTGTGAAAGGGACTTTTACATGAAGTCAGATAGACGAGTGGTAATTTATGCTCTTGAAAATCTGCAGATCAGAGTACTTCTGTGATTTCCAGATGAAATACATGTCTCAGTGGTGCATATTCTTACGAAAGCAGGATGTTTGAAATGAATTAGTTATCAAAACCACAACAACAATCATCTCTGTACCTCTGTCATCACTTTATGTTTTACCTTACTTTAAATTTGACTCTAGTTCTCATGCTTGCAACAAAATGGGACCAGGTTTGATAAATTCTGACTTTGGTTTAGGCGAGATTTTGGGCTTAAAGACATGAGTTTCAGAAAGTCAAACATGTCTACAATCATTCATCCGCAGCAAATCTTCAGCTGTCATCAGGAAAGAGGCGAGTGCATCCTGGACAGGGACAAACAGAGACAAACAACCACAAAGGTTCACACTCACCTCCTACAGTCAAGTTAGAATCCAGCATCAGACTAACATACATGTCTCTGAACCGTAGGAGGAGGCCAGAGGAGAACCCAACCAGGGTTCTAACCAACAACCTTCCCGGGGTGAGAAAAAGCGGCATCATGAAAAAATAAATAAATACTGCAATCATTAAAGGTGAACGTTTCAATATTTGATGTTCGGTTGGAGTAAGGAGGTGTGTATAAATTGAAATGTTAACTGGGTTTTAGCTGAGGAAGATGAATCCAAAGCAAAAGCTGCATGACAGGCTCAGGGTGGATTGTCTCCGCGCCCAGAACAGTGTGGGTGGAGATTATTTGCGAAGCGTCACATTTCATTCGGTGAGATATTACCACATATCTCCCTCTTAATCACCCACCTGTGTTTTATTTGTTGAAGCAAAACACGTTCTTTCCAAACCTTGAAAGTTTCACTAATTATTTAACCTTTTTCTAATGGTTTTTAGAGGCTGGCGGCTTTATCCTCGCTTCAGAAAATTTTATAAATAATCGTTTGCTCTGATCTGAAATTCAATTATGCCAACCTGCCACCACTATTCAGAGCGATATAATGTGGAACACTTTATCATTCAGTCCTCAGCCTGAGTTTCTGTCTTCTGGTTTATAATGGGAAATGACTCCTGGTACAGATATTTTTGCAAATAACAGCATTATTGTGACACTCCATCAAAGCAAGTGAATGGGAAAGTGTTGCACAGAAAATGAAAACATCTTTCAGAATGCAAAAGGAAATGAGCGGTATATATCTAATGTAACGACGTCGTTAGAAGAGATGGATTTGTGATTTGTTACAATGAATACATTTTTTTAACAAGAGAATAAAGAAAGACCAGCAGACTATGACATGCAATTGTAAAGTGAATAAGATAAATATTCACAGGAGGGTTTTCCAAAAGCATCTCTGTAACTTAGCTTGTCTCACAAGTGAATAATGAGCTGGATATTCTGCTAAAACACTCCAAACCTTATTCCAGGACATACACTTTCATCCATGAAGGAAAACAAAGAGTGCGCACTAGTGATGTGAAAAGAGGGAGGATGGAAGACAACCGCACAAATGAGGACTTCTGTAATGGCTTGCATTAGAAATCTCAGAGGATTAGAGAAGCTGAAATTTCAGCCACTTAGTGACACAGATCTGGCTGTTTAATGGCGCTGAGAAGAGCTTAAACTCCTCATGTTTTTTTTGTGTTTTTTTTTTCTTCTTCAGCTCTATAATAGCTAAGAGAAAATTAAACGTGCCACAGAGACTAATATATTGGCTGTTTCATGTTTCACATTCCCATCTGTAAGTGTTGCTGAGGACAGCACATTTCTGTGGCTCTTTTCAGCAATGTTGAGATCTGTAACCTCGACAATTACCATGAGAAAGTGCTCAGTGTCAGCACATTATTAACGTGAAAACGTGTAAAAATGTAAACAGCTTGTGTGCTTCTCTGAGATAACACTGAGTTGTACTTAAAGATGAAACATGTTGAAGATCAGGAGAAGCTTTTAACCACATTTCTAACATATGACAATTTTAATAAACATGCATCTTTTTTTCAGTTGAGGTTTTTTGCCAAAAGATGAATTTAGAAAAACTAGAAATGGCCACAAAGCCAAGGTGAGAGTCACAATGAGGAACTGGGTGGATGAGTTCATGTCTAGAAATAAACATACAATACCCCACGCTCAGAGTTCTCCATGTGTGAATCTCTCTATCGGAGCAGGGGCAAGGCAGGTACAACGCGGGACAGGAAGGGGTGGAGCCAGAGACAGGAAACAGGAAGATAGAGAGAGACATAAAAGGGTGTGAGACTCCAGTCAGAGAGACTTGTAAGAAAGACATCGGTATCATCTGCAGCTTTTCATGATCTGTTGATGCTGGGAATCCAGGAGAAATGTTCTGCCACTCATGTTCCCGGGTTTTTATCATCTCCTGTACCTGAGGTCAAGTTGCCACAACATTTTATTGTCAGGAAGAATTCTTACAGACAAAAAAACAAAAAAAAAAACACATGTTTTGTGTTTCAGTTGAACCGAAAATCGTCTGAAAGCTGAGACATCCATTCACTGTTTCCCTTCGTATGTCCATGGACAGATTTTCAGTAATGACCGTCTCTGGAGAGGGAACAAGAGCGCTG
Organism: Xenentodon cancila; assembly: GCA_014839995.1. Classification (NCBI taxonomy): domain Eukaryota; kingdom Metazoa; phylum Chordata; class Actinopteri; order Beloniformes; family Belonidae; genus Xenentodon; species Xenentodon cancila. The sequence goes on along the minus strand of CM026203.1, from coordinate 29,997,727 downwards.
AACGTCTACGGGACACCTATTTACAACAATCACCACCATATATCAGGGGCTGAACCTGAGAGGTCATCAGAGAGGGAGCTGACAAGTGCTTTTTAACTGCAGAAAAATTATCAAGGAGTCTGGTTTTCAAACAGGAAAAGTAACAGGGGCAAATCTCAGAGGTTTATGAGTGACTAGTTCAATTTGTCAAATAGCTGGAAGTTTATATTTGACAGGGAAAGAAGATCCAGGTGGTGCAGGGGACGTCAGACTGAGTCCCCCTACAGGGGCCAGAGGCATCAGAGTGGACATGGAACCATATTTTCCAGGGTAAATAAACATTTTGCTGACCTTTTCTAACTTTCCGGTGGTTATTCTTACTGCCGGGAGAATTAACTTTAAAGTAAAAGTCACTCGATTTATTCTGCTGAATTTAGTGGGAGTAAGTTGAACATGTCTGAGAAGATTCTTAATAAAACACCCTTTTTAGAGTATTTTCTATTTAGCCCAGTGTCACTTCAGCTTTTCTGCCTGTTCTGTCAGAGAAACAAACCGGCATTTTCTTTGATGGGTTTTCATATTGCTCTCAAAGCAAGTGGAATGAAATTTTCCTTTACTCATTGATGTTGGATGGCTTCAGGACGGGGAAAATGTGGCAAAATGTGCATGGAAAAATATCAGCTGTTACTGTTGCTGGGATGAAAAGAGCCAGCAGAGGGTACGGTGGCTGGGAAGCTGGAATGGATCCGCCGGATTTTCACAAAACAAGGGATGGATAGGTTTTCAACAATACCACAGGTTTTCATCTAAAAGTTGTTTTTGTGTGTGTGTGTGTGTAACATGCACTTTAAGACACATCGTTTAGAGACTTAAATGACTACTTCAGAGATAAATCATGTATTTTTGACTTGAATTATGTACAAATATTCTGTCACGCAGCCTTGGATACCCAGTAATTAGGTCCTCAGATCAGCTTGTATGTCAGCTTTGGGCTTTGTAATAAGTGATCAAACAATGCCACGGATGACACTTCCTTTCATCACATGGCAGTGATGTCACACTAAAACCTCTGTGAGAAATGAACTCAAACGTCCCCGTTTGGTGAAGTTATTCTATTTACTTATTGATCACAACGGGGAGCTACCGGCTGCAATCGCATCGTTCCACATTTCAAAGTCCAAATAACAAAATACTCTCCTAATTTCAACTTACATTTGAAATATTTCTGATATATTACTTTATTCATTTTTGGTTTTGTTTGTGTCCTCAGTATTCTATTTTTCTGCCAAATCAAGGCACTTATACTTTTTGATCTTCAGCTAAAAAAGTTCATTGTGAGAAAAGATTAACACTCTGATTCTGAGTTACTAAAAAAACGCTGAGAATTAGCCTGAACTTACATGACCTTTAAATGAAATAATGATATTGACAACAGAGGAGTCTGCAACAGAGAATGGAAGAAAAAAAATGTGATCAATAAGCATCAAAGAAGAACCACCAGTGAGTCAGTAAACACTCAGAAAACTGTCCTCTACTGTCCTGTACTCTAAATCCAGTCGTACGGACATGGGACACTCGCAGAAACAAAGATAAAACAGCCAAACACATGCAGACCAACTCTGACTCACCTGCACTGTTTAACACGATACTACCCAAAATGCAACATTCTGAGTTCAACCTCGTCTTGAGCTGAAAGCTTAGATATGACTGCGGTGCAACAACAAGCGCAAGTCCAGCTGATCCACAGTTAAACTGGTTGGAAACTGGAAAAAGACTAAAGTCAACATGAACTATGCAAAGTCAGTGCAGCCGTTCTACATACATACTGTAACTGATGCCACATTTAACAAAAACGTGTCCTCTACTACATGAAGAACATCTACTAAATCCTGTTTTCACTAAAATACTTAAAAAAAAAGAAGCTGACAAGACAAAGTTTTATCTTTAGTCTGGCTCATGCTAGAATCCAAATTATGAACTTGCACTGAAACTATGAGGGTTTAACTTACTTTAACTTACAGAGAATTAGGAGCCAGAGAAGATCACACTAAAACTACCACTAAATGACTAAAATCTGTCACTTGATGCTGCAATGTAACCAAAAGATAAGAGCACAAACAACCAAAGACTCAAAAGCTGTATGTGAAGTCCCCATTAATCACGAGAGGAGTGTGAAGTTAAATGAGTCACTCATCGGATAAACGATCAACTGATATAATTAAAGGTACAACGTAAAAACACCAGTGCATCAGAGCAGATGCAGCTTAACTCACCCACTTACGTATAAACCAGACTCCTTGATATGGGCTTGGAATAACAAAGTGGGAGTAGAGCTGAAGATGGATAAACCTGCAATTTACAGAGATATCTGTTCATTTTGATTTGGCATCACTGCTGTCCTCCACAGTGTTGAACCAAACTCCAGTGTAAGGCAGTGCGGTACATCCTGACGGACCGCTTAAACGCAGGTTCCCTGCATGTGGACCCGGTACTGCCAAAAATGACCAAATATGCACTGCACATTGGACCTTGGCCCGGGGAGCCAAGAGATGTTCCTGCTCAGGATTTTCTGATTTTCCTTCAGGACAGTAAAAGTAGTCCTTCAGCAGGTCAAATCCAATCAGTTATTATTGTTCCATTATTGGTTTTGAACGTGTGCAAGCATGCATGCATTTATTTTAAACTGTGCAGTGATCCTGCTGAATAAATATTACACTTTAAATATATATATCTTTGTTGATTTTACACTTCAACGAGTCAGCGCCCTGCAAGAAACTAAATGAGGATACATGTTATTACTTAGCTTCTTTAGTTTAAGCAATGAGAGAGAACACTAGCAGTGATTGTGGCTTTTATTTTCTAAGGACCAAGCAGTTGACATCAAGTTATAGACCTCAGCTGCAGGTTAAATCATGTGCACTAATGACAGCTGATCAGCATTTAAGTAGTTGCGCACCTTCCTGGCTTCACACAGGAGCTCAACAGCAGCTTAAATTGTTAACCTCACCTAAGCTCGTGACACTTCCCAAGCGCTTCTGGTTGGAGGTTTGCACGAACTCATCACTGAAATTCACAGCAATATTGTTCCAATATTCATTTAAGTAATATTCTTTTTTATATTTTTAATGGGATGGGATAACTGGATAGTATTCTTTGACAGCAGGAAAAAAGGGAAGAATTTTTAACTTAAAGTGGCATTTTTATCATTCAAAAAAATCTAAAAAAATATTCTCCTTCTAGGATTAATAATTTATATGAGCTGCATTCCAAAAACTGTCAAGGCCTGCTGACTTCATCTTCATGATCATGACTTCTGACTTTGTGAAAAGTGTTTTAACAGCACTTATTAAACACTCAAACAGTCTCAGGGGGAACCTAAGGAACGTCAGGCAGATATGAAGAGAATTTTAGCCTTTTCACATGTCAGCAATGTCTCTTGGGGTATTTTTTTAACAACTCCAGAAAAGTTATTGGAGGCTGTGCATTTTTGGCAAGGTTGAGGGGGGTAGGTTCCGATGGCGAGGAACAACCAAAGAACCACTATGGCTCCAGTGAAGCTTGCAGCTGATAACAATGAATTGCCATAATGACCAGGAATCTGACTGTGAAAGGAACTGGTGAAGAATTCAACGCCGAGAAACCTTTTCCTCTGGTTGAGGAATGGTTCAGGCAAATCCTCACAAAGAAAAAAAAACTATCACCAGGAAATTATGGTTGAGATTGTTTTTTTCTATTCGAGAAGAATCCAGAATCCAGACCAGAAGGACAATGACAAAGGATAGGATCAATTACAATGCAACTGGATGAGTAAAGGTTAATCAAGCGACGTTGGGGAATGCATTTCATACTCTTTGGTGCTGATAAACAACTCAAATACTTATTAAATATTGATTCATATTTTGTAAAGCAGGAACATGTCAAAGATAAATTATGCATTTGACTGATTCTGTCTTCTGAGCAAACAGTTGCTGTAGGAAACAGTTTTTCTCTGGAATCCCTCAGTTTTGGCTACAGGATACGGCTTATACGTACAATTTACATGAAATAAAGGACTTTGGATTCTTCAGATACAACACACAGCACATCCTTGTTGCCACCGTACATAAAATGTTATTATTCAAAAGCATAAAATTACTTTTTTTTTTTAATCATTGTAACCATTTTTGTGGAAATTGTTCTTACTGTGCATAACGTTGAATGACTAATGGGGGAGAAGAGTCCAAAGATCTTCAGCATTTGCTCAGAACATCAGCCACATGACTTACAACTAGGAAACATATCATATTTCCAAAAGGACAATGAACCCAACAAACATAAAAGCCAGTTTTGGGCTGCATAAAGCATTAAAGTATTAACTCTAGCAGGTTTAATGAGCTATTAGATGTGTTGTATCGACACAGTTCTGTTGATTTTAGCCATTAAACCACCATTAAACAAATATTGGCTGTCAAACGTTTTAATTAAAGAGGAATTATGTTGAAATCTTACACCCTGAAACAAAAAAAAAAGTTCCTACAAGCTCATTGCTGTCCATGTCCATGATGAGCGTATAGAACCTGCAGACTGACTGTGTGCACATATATAGACACACACAGAAACAAATATGCTTATGCATATACGTGTACATCTTTGTTTGCATGTATGACCAGGGGCCTCTGGTCACATCTCTGCACAGATTTGCATTTATGTATTTACCTGGAGAAAAGCCCAGCAGTAAAAAGCCGGCAGAGCCAAGGTGGGAGTCATTTCTCTCCTTAATTAGCACGCGTGTCTGCCTGTCGTCATTCATGTGCAGCTTTCCTTGGACCTATTTGTTTTACTGTTTTTTATTTTAACAAAGTACCAAAATGGTTTAATGTCCTCTAAAGATTGATGGGGTTTTTAAGGGATGGGAGCTCAAGATAAGATAACTAAAGACAGCTGCTGTATCAGAATTTTAAACAGTTTCACGAGGGGAAGACGGGGTGAAAAAGTTTTTAAAAAACTCTCTTTTCCCATCACTTTTCAGTTCCAGAGATGTCACCTTTTCTCGATGACTGAGATGAGGTGTGCTGCTCTAGTGTCACAGACAGAAATCAACCCTTGTTTGGGAAGCTTCTGAGGCATTAATTATTCATTAATTCTCCTTTCAGTCCTTCCATTAAAGCTTTATCTTCTGGGGCTGCTTGTTTTAGCCCTCAGGGCCAACTTGGTTGTAGAAACACTGAATCTACATTAAGTCTTCAGCCATGTCCAGTGTTTTTCCATTCGACATTACATTTTGAGCAACGGCCCCTGTCTTTCTTCAGAAAGAACAGTCCCAGAAGAAACATGTGTAACTGTGCTGTAAAAGATTAATTTAATGGTCGGACATGTTCACTTCCTGACAAAGTTTTGTCACAGAATAATTTATGGGAGTTGAAAAGCACGCAAAACACTTTCAATTTAAAAAAAAAAAAACAACATTTTCTCTGCCACTGGGATAAATGGCGAAAGTGTGCAGGTTTGAAATATGAATGACCCAAGAAATTGGTCTGCAATATTGTAAACGTAATACTGTCTGAATCCATTTGTCTGCTCTCATCCTGTCAATTATTTCTCTCTCCTCTATCTCCATACACTCTCACAATCAATTCCAGTCCTGCTCTTGTAATTTTCAATGTTTGTAAATCTTCATTTTCAACCTCTCACCTTATCGCTCCCAATATAGTTTTATAGCTATAGTTTGAATTTTTTTCTATCCATTAACTACTTTTCATTTACCATTTTAAACCCATTTCCTTGTGCTACAGCTATGAGCTCGTCTCTGTCATCCGTCCACATGTACGCCTTCATTTCATTCAGCCAGTACGTGACCTTTAACTCTGACTCAGAGCCTGGAGGATGCACGTTGTGTTACTCACAAAGCCGTGAAATTATATTTTCTGTACAAATATGGTTAAAGAAAATTAATAAAGTCACTTATGTGACTGTGTTTGATGGTGACTTTTTGTTTTTGTAATAACATAGCTTTTCTACATGGATGCATTTTGTGCAGTGAAACACACTGTTTTCTTGACAAGTCTTCAGCTTTTCCCCGACTGTCTCCATCACCTGCCTCGTGTCACGCATGCCTGCACCTGTGCAGAAAGCTTGTGCTTCATCTTAATGCCAATCAGCCAACGATGTCTTATTATTTAGGACTAATATAGCATTTACAATTTTATATGCTATAAAAATTGTGTTTAAACTATTCTAACCGGCCTGACCAAACCTGACCTGAATATCATTATGCATATTTTTGTCTGACTCGTCGCCTGCGGTGACCAGTTCGGGCACCAGGTGAACAGAGCCAGAACCCAAGCTTCGACTTACGGCCCACCAGTCAGATTATCCTTTGGCATTAGGTTGTATTTAGTATTTCTGATACTTCAGTGTGAAAATGTCACCGCTACCTTTATATATTTTGTTAAATAGACAAAACATTAACAGTGTTGTGGAAAAAAACTGACTAAGTTCCTATCAAAAGACGTACTTTCTCTCAGTATTTCTCGTCCCTTTTTTCTGTCATTTCAACTGCATCACTTTGTAAAAAGCATATATCCACGTTTGCCATCTAACTGCCTTTTAATGTATATTTTGGCCTGTTAGCCTGGTTGGCATGTGATTGACCTGAACCCAGGGTTAACCAGTGCTGCCTTCAATTTTCATAAAGTTCAAACCTCATACATATTCTTTTACCTCCTTCATCCTCTCTTTTATTTTCACCCTCCTCTGAAGTCTATACCTGCATCTATGTCCTTACATTATCCTTTTCCTTCTCTGACTCATAGCCTGTTATCCCCTTGGTGTTTGGGATATTCTCTCTTAGCCTGGGTTACCCTCTGATTAGCGCTGGCTCTGACCTTATGCCCCATCTGACTCCCCAACCTCCTATTCAGACTTAAAGTAGCAGTAATGTTGAGTCCAGACTAGCAATGAGGCTTCTTTTCTCCATGGTTTAATTGTCAGTGCATTAGGCTTCCCTTTGTAAAGATGATCAGGTACTTTGAGATCATGTAACATTGTAATAAAATACACTATATGTCCCATTCATGGGCCCTAAAGGCTAGAACGGAGTGAAGATAATGGTCAAATGTGTGAAACAAAAGAAATCTGCTGACCATATTTGATTCCATATAAAACTAACTGTTGGAAGAAAACTGTCATTTCTTAAGAAAGAGAAGAAAAATGAACAAAAAGCAAAACTTCTGAGCCTGAGTTAAGTTTCGGAGATTCAACCACAAGTTGAATAGTACTGTTTAGCATTACTGCCCTTACTGATGACTGCTCTCAGCTTCCCCTCCGTTAGTAGCTGCTGATGGTTAAAGAAAGCTGATGGAGTTTCTGTCAATCATTCAGTGACTGCTTATAGTTAGAGACAGAGGATGAACAGATTCAAAAATGAATAAACCTACAGATAAAACAAACACTCTTTTTTTAACATTTTAACCAGGACCATTTTTTTTTTTTTTACACAATTATAAAAGCGTACTGTTGAGCTGAGCTGTGGACAACTATGTGGAAGAACATCCTGTCTTATTTGTAGTTACTGCCTGTTTTTGCAGGAAAGAAATGACCTTCATGTATATTTAGCAGACTACTCAAAACTCTGCAAAAATGACCTTCCGAAAAGAATTATTAGAATAAAACCTTCCCTGCATCCTCACTGCAAAAAGTCACTTTTAAATGTTTGGAAATTAAATTCTAAACAATCTTCGGGCATTTTAGTTACCAGTCCACCTGATTAAATGGGATTACAATCTAACTTTCAGGGGCAACATTATAGGTTATCATCACAAAACACAAGACAAGCTCTCCAACTACCAAACACGGCAGTGGAGCAATCGTGAAATTCAGAAAAAAAAAAAAAAGAAATTCAGCAGACTATCTAAAAACAGACGAGCTTGCTCCACAAAATCCTTCTTCATGAACATTATATATATATAAAAAATAATAATAATAATAACATGAGCAGCTCATGCAAGATGTCACAAGGATCTGAGAGGCACAGACCTTAAATACTGTTTCCTCCTTAACAATCTGCTCCTTGGACAATAGATTATTTTTGTTTTGACAAAGTTGTCACGGAATCATTTTCTTTTTCAAATTCTGTACCAATGCGTCTCCTGCCAGGGACAAATGTTCTAGCTTGTTTTTTAAATAATTTTCTTCTTGTGAGAAGATAAACTTTTATCTATTATTATTGTGAAAGATTAAGTTACTATGGTCACTACGCAGTTTGTGTAAAAGCAAAGAAAACTGCAGACTCTTCTGTTTTTCGGAAATAAGCGGCGTTTTCTGTTGGTTTGACATGTTAAGTGGAAAAATGGCAAAAAGAAAAGAAAAGAAAAATTATAACATCAAAGAAATGTGAGTTCCAAAAAAAACAAATAACTGTGTAAGCAGTATGCAGGTGAGGTAGAGGAGGATGTGGGGATTGATGAAGCAATGCAAAGTTTAAGAGAAAATAAATGGAAAGAAGGCAGGTGATGGCAGCAAGCCAGTGTGCATGTTAACAAAGACAGCAGGATTTGTGTCTGCTAACGGAAAGATTATAAAAAATTCATTTGGTTTTAGTTATTTCAAATCTGGGCACCTCTAAAATGTCTTTTTATTTTGCCTTTAAGGGATAACAGGATTAAGTACATTTCCATGATTGTGAGCTTTTCCACGGCCTGATGACGACGGAAGCTGTTGCATTCACAGTCAGTGTCACGGATACTCTGCCAACAACGTCTGCGAGTGAAAGTTTCACTAAAACACACATGAATTACAATCTCCTTCTAATATTATCCTTCAAATATCCCTTTGAGATATTTACCTTCTGTTCAGTCCATGCTGTGTTTTTTGTTGTTTTTTTCCTCTTTACTTTTCTAGTTTTTATTATGTAAAGCACCTCGAGTTGCCTTGTTTCTGAAATGTGCTATACAAATAAACTTGCCTTGTTTTGCCTTGCCTTGCCTTGAGGGTGAAATTGAACATTTGTTGCTGCATGTTTTTTGCCATTAGAGATTGAGACTGTGCATACAATGCAAGTAATCCTACTACGACAGGCATCGATACGTCCTCTGGTCAAGGTTGACATGAGGATTTAATTTTTTTAATTCTCCACAAAATGTGCTCATATCAGCGACGAATGAGGGTTCTTGATACAATGCACTGCTTACGTTCTTTTTTTATGTGTCGCAGGCCTGAGATGTAGGATCAAAGATATAATACAAAATCAAAATAGTTTGGACAGAACATGAACAATCTTAGGTTCATACAGTCTGCAGAAGTTAGTTGTCTTTGATTTGGGTTTGAATATTTATGTTGCAAAACAATAATCTCCACCTGCACATAAGCTATGAGGACACTTCAAATTAATTAAAGTTTTTTCTTTTTTCCGCTGTATTGCACTGAAGACACTGAATTCAATTTATTTTGATCAAGTCATAAACTTGACAAGCGTTTTTGCTATTTAATATTGATACACTGAAACAATATTGAAACAGACTTTTTGCAACCTTGCAACTATTTTTATAATTGAACTGATTTTTCAATCAGTTTTTTTGTCATTTTACAAAAAGCTGTCTGAAACAATGAAAAGCAAACATGCTGGACTTTTCTGCACAGCAACAGACTCAAACTTAAGATACAACAAAATAATAATTTAACTAATCAATTCTAATCAATACAATGAAATCAAAGTCATTTGGTTTACTACACACCTGCGCTTGAAGGTGAGGACAACGCCGAGGAGGATGATGATGAACATGAGAATCCCTGCAATCACTCCAGCCATTTTAACCGTGCTGTCCACCTGCTTCTCTGGCTCCATGGCGTCTGAGTCTTGGGTGGATGCACCTACACACACACGCGTGCACACACACAAACACAGCATATATAGTCATATTGGTAGGTATCCTTAAGCATAGAAAGTCACAATGAATTAGAAATGATCACCACACACATCCAATTCATAAAGACACACATTCACACACAGTATACACCGAATACAAAAACATACAGGTTTAAATGAATGCACACAAATGAAAGATGGAATTAGTGAGGTACAATGAAGTACTGCATGATTAGCCTCAACTTGGAGATACCTTCAGACACTTCAGACACAACTCAGAAATCATGCAGGCAGGCTGGAACAACGGTGACGTGCAAAAGAATATTGAATATTGAGGTTTAAGAATATTGGCCAGCAACGAGTCCCGATCTGATCCGTGGAAAAGAAAAAGATAAAAATAAAATCAGAAAAAGCTGCTCTGTTCTTTTCACCCAACCGGCAAGGGCTGCTCGCTGAGAAGAGTGAAAGCAATAGGAGCATTCACGTTAGAGACCCCGAAGGTTTCAAATAATACCTGAAAAAAGTCATTAGAGTCATCACCAGTGGTTTAAAAAATGCTAGAAGGGTTTAAAAAGTCACAAAATACAGTAACTTGGGAAGACTAATGCTACTGCTCCTCTAGGCTGAAGGTTACACCTACTCCCTGTCTGACATAAACTGTAATTGTCAATGGTAAAACTGCAAATATTCAAAACATTACAAGTGTGATAAAACTTTTCATGTGAATAAAACAAGAACAAAGAAAGAGGGTGAACAGCAGTAAAGGAAAAGCAGTAAAGCTTTTTTCTGTTCTTTTGGACAAAACTGATCTCCAAACACCCAAAACCACAAACAAAGGTTTCACACGAGAGGGTGCACATGCATCTCTGTTTTAGGTGGACTTACATAATTTGGCAAATACACAAGCAGAAAAAGGGGAGAAAACGGAGTGTGGGAATGTGGCTGGACTTGTGAACTGTGGATTTAAACCCACGCTCACAGTGATGAGAACACGGAGATGCATGAGTGACAACAAGAAGGTAACAGTTGTCATGCTGCTTGTAGCTTGTAGGAAGGCATGAAGAGCGTTCAGAGCCTTAGCAGAAGCTCTTCTTTAGATCCTCAGATGCCTTCTTTCCCATATGGATTGTTGGAAATATGGGCATATGTTTAGCGTGAAGCTGTCATGTGTTTCACAGTGGAACATGGAATCGTTATGTCCACAATCTCGTAATATGGTGTTGTTGCATTGAATTCTGGGTGAAACGCTGGAGCAGGTGTTGAGTTTTGTATGACTGCAGAGGAACGCTCACAGGACCGAAGCCCAATGGACATTCAAACCGACTGAGGGAACAGAGATGCCAGGGACATCCCAGAAATACCACCGTGGTCTTAAACATCTAAACCCGGAACACAGAAGGAATGCACTTCAAGGTGGATTTCTGGTTGTTGATATTTGAACATGACCATGGACAGATAGCTCCTCCCCCTCTGTCCCTCCAGTACACCCCACGAGAAGTGAAACGAGGCACAGGAGCACGAATCCCCAACCCCCCACTTCGTCAGTCTCTGACTGGCTGGAGTCAGTGACTGACTGGCTGGATGATAATATACATAGAGATGGAGGGGAAGAACAATACATGGTACAAATAAATAAAAAAGTTAACACAAGGAAACAAAAGAAAGTTCGGAGAAACACAAGGTGTACAAAAACATAAAAGGAAAATTAGTTTCAAAACGATAAAAGGAAATTTAGTGGTACATTAATTAATAATAAAAGCTGACATGACAGTCAAGAAAAAACCGAATATACTGAAGATAATAACAGGAAACCCTCAAGCCTGTGATCACATATGTGAATGCTCCTGTTCTCTGCAGACATGCACTAAGCAGCGTCTCGTTATAACCTTGATGGACAAAGACAGCCGATTAATAGAGTAATACTGCTGTGTGGGAGTTCAGTTAATCCCTTGTCTCGCTCATCTTCGCCCCCTCTGCAATAACGCCACAAGGCTGGCAGCAGAATACTTCAAGCTAAAAACCTTAACATCTAACCTTGGCACGGTCGATAGCTGCCACACTCCTCCAGCAGCTCGGCTGCTGATAAGATTTTTTTTAAATCCCTGAATGCTTTTAATGATGCTTTTTAAAGATTCACCATCATGGTAACCCAATCACTACCTGTCGCTAGTTATTGAAAAGATAAATCTTAAGAAAATACATCCGTTAGTATTTGTCCTGTGTTTTATGCCAAAAAAGAAATACTTCTTGACCTTGCATGTTTGCAAAATATTTCAGACAGAGTTTTGAATGGAAAAGTTGCAAAAGCATAAAAAAGAACACTTTTCAAAAGCTCTAACTTCAACTCATATTCACGAGTGAACAACATTTGTTTTACAACAAAAAGACTACTATATCCTGAAACTGACAAGAAAAGATACAATACATGTGTTACGATAAACTCAGGTCATTTCTAAGAGATCAAAACACAAAAGAAGCAAAAAGGAAACGTGGCAGTTCTGGATGTTTAAGAAAGTTTCTCGTTCTCTACATTCTGCACAGTAACAATTTTAAAAATAAGAGAATTTTTGCAGAACATCTTTTCAAACCTAAAACCGTGTGAAAAAGAAGGTGAGCTTCTCTTTCATCATAGTTTCATTATGACATAAAAAAAAGAAAATTAAATTTAACAGAACCAAGTCAAATGTCAGAAGCAGTCCCACACTGTTGTGGAGGAAACCAGCTTCACTCTTCTTGACGACAGTGCTTCAGTTCAACATTTACCGACATTCATTACTCTTAGGCTTATATTAATTACTTTAATTACTTTATTGTCATTGTATAAACGCAGCAGTGCGTTTTCACAACAAAATGTGGTTGCTCTCAGTGCCCACCATCATCACGCTTTTACCAGGATGAGATCTGGACTTGGACCAGACATTTGCAGAACCTTTCATTCTTTTCTTTTTCAGTCATTCTGGAAGTAACCTTCAATTTACCCTTTCAAACCAGGGAAGTCCTGTCCTAACTTTAACATGCTGACTGAGTTGTGTAAAGTCAGATGTTTTTTTTTTTTCATACAATCTTTCCTGGTAAATTGGTAGACTGGCATCTGTCATGAGGAAGAGGAAGAACGATGGCCCTATAACCCTTCCTTCAACCTGACTGACAGACACAATTACTTCTTTGACATATCTGCTGATATCTTTCCTTCTTGACATTTTGTAAGCACACACCTGAACACTCCAGACCAGCAAGCCATTCTGTTTTACAGAAGTGCTCACACTTTCTTTCTTAATTTCTACGGCCCAGTAGCGATGCATTTAGTTTTCCCACAGAGCCCTCTGGCATGTTGCTTTAGTTGTCTTAATATATTTGTTATTGGAAACAGATGATGTGCTTCATTTCAGCGTATACCACATATATATATATATATATATATATATATATATATATCACTACAGCTAATAAATAGCCATTTATCCATTTTCTGCACCTTTTCTAAAAGCCAGTCACAGGCCAGCAGCCTGGCAGAGATCCTTAGATTTCTCTGTGTACATCCTCAGCTCCTACAAACTCAGGGAACGTCAAAACGTTCTCTAACCATCTACGGGATAGTCAAAGAGTTCTGGTTCTGTTAGGAAAGCTTTTGTTTTTTCCTTTAAAAATGAAATGTCCAGCTCAGCCACTCTGGGAGTTTCTGGAAGGCTTTCTGACCAGATGTTCGATCCACTTTAAAAAACACCTCTTAATGATGAAGAGCAGCTATTCTATTCTAGACCATTCCTCGTCGATGGAGCTCCTTATTGTGTTCCCAAAATATCTTACTGTATCATTAATGCCTCCTGTAAACATGAACCACAATTACTGCAAAAGTCTGTAGCAGACCCTGCGTGTTTACATCTGAAACTTTAACCACCTATCAGAATTATAGGCTTCTCTACAGGAAAGAAAACTGAACTCAGTGACTCAGCTTTAGACAAAAAAAATCACTGTGCAGGCTTTTTTTTCCACAATTACCACCTTAAGTGTCAAGGTGAAGTGCACACAAGTCCAAACTTGTCTGTCAAGCATATTACAAGTACATGAGAGCCTTGGTTGATCATGCAAGCGATGAGCTCACACCTTTCCATGTAGTAAGTGCCCTGGTAATCACCTCACAGTTGTATTAAACCTCAATTTCTCCCCTGAGTGCTCCTCAGTATGTATCACCTGACACATTTCACCATGACCTCATTTGTTCATGCTTCACCAGCTCACGTGCTGATTGGGTTCAACAGTTCATGGTGCATCAGCAATAAACCCCATCTGGTGACGGGTTCAGCTCCATTTAACACTGCAATTGGTCGGCTCTGGAGCCGTTCAGCCAATCAGGCCAACTTAGACAGGGTCCTGACCTGGGCAGAAGAAAAGTGGCATAATGCGACTCTGTACATTAAGAGATGGGCTAAACCCATGATCAATGCAAATTGACACAGAAAAATAGGATTGATTCAGAAATAGTGCAGATAATATATAAAGGATTCCCTGCCTCAGTTAATGCTTTACTGTCACTACGAACCAACAGCTGACCTGCATGTATGTTGAGTTTATGGATGCTTCCGGCTGTTTTGCCTCCAGAACTGACTGGGGGTTTAAGGTCCCAGAGGAGGTGGCTCATACCCAAATATAGGCCGTGTGAATGTCCTTTGCATTAAAAAGGATGATATATCAATGTTCATCCAAAACGTTCATATAAGCATGTGTAGGTTATTAACTTGTTTGTTTCTCTCTTTTAATTACACTAAGAAAAAAAAAAGTCACTAGTGACAGATTAGCTGCTGGGCACAGTATACTCTCTTATGAAATACGTATTTGTATGCACTAAAAATATTAAACCTACAAAGTTTGGGCTTGATCCTAACAGTGTACACCATTAAAGCCATTTTTCATTTCTACAGTGATCAAAAACTCTCTAAAATCATCACAAATCATTATCATTCATGCATCACAAGATGAAAAGACCTCCACTGGCCAGTCCTGGTTGTCGTCGATGTTACAGGAAATCAGTGTTGGCTAAAACTTCAATATGAGACAGAACCTGTTTTTAGATTTAGATTACATTAGATTTTAGATAACTATATTATATATTATATATATTATATAAGATATATTGGTGAAACGTTTCGTTCATTTTATATTACAAATATGATAAAGAGCCCATCATTGACATAAACAGCCTTTTCAGTTGTTGCCCACAGTCAGGTACTAATGAACCGCCAATTCCACTGTATTTTGGGATAAAGAACAGACTGAGGTTTGCTGGCAATGCAATGCCCAGATGAATCATTTATCTACTTCTCAGGTCAATCAGACAGCTGCAGCTGATCCAGAACGTTGCTGCTGAGTTCACGCTAGAACTAAGAACGTGGACCACATCAGTCCAGTTCTGAGGTCCTGACACTGGCTCCATGTACCTCAGACAATAGACTTTAAAATACTTCTGTTCAGGACCATAAAAACATTTAGAGACTTGTTGTTGCCATATCAACCTTTCAGACCTCTCAGGTCTTCTGGTTCAGGTCTTCTGGTTCAGGTTTTCTGGTTCAGGTCTGGTCTGTGTCACCAGAATCAGAACCAAACATGGAGAAGCAGCATTCAGCTTTTAAGACCAAATATCTGGAAAAAAAAAAACTTCCAGAAACCTGCAGAAATACTGAAACCTTCACTTCCTTTAAATCAAAGTTAAACACATTTTTTTACAACTGCTTTTGACTGAATTGTTTAAACCATCCTGAATGTAGATTAAAACAATGTTTACTTCAGTACTAAACTGTAACGCTATTCTGCCACTGCACTGTAGCCTGTATTTTCCTTTTTACTTTTCATGTTTTTTATTAGGTAAAGCGCCTTGAATTGTTGTTGCTGAAATGTGCTTTACAAGTAAACTTGCTTTTCCTTTAGTGCTTGAATGTGGTTCAAAGTAAAGTGATTCTTACTTAAATCCACATCAGCATTATGCTTGATTACTACACACATACTGTTGGAGAGTTAAGATTAGTTTTGGGCATGAATATAATATTTACATAATTTTACTAAACAAAACATGCTTTGAAATATAAGTTTTCTTCAACTAATTAAAATTTAAGAAAAGAAATTATACAGATGAGGACGCAAAAGAAAGAGACGACTTCTTTGTCATTAGAACTGTGAAAACATTGTGTTGGTGATGATGCTGAATGCTTCCTGTGTGCATTAATATCCCCAGGATTTCTTTACTGTGTATGTGTCTGTTTGTGTAATATCCTTTTTATTTATATATCTCTCTGCACATTTTTTTTATCTTTTATTACTCCCTCTCGGAGAGCACAATGAAATTATCAGAGAGGAATTATGGGTAAAACCAGAGATATTAAAAACATAATCTCATCCAAATGAAGAGAAGATTGATTCTCTCAGCGACCAACGCACTGCAGCAGCCCTCAATGGCATATTAAATAGTGCGACTGTGTGTGTGTGTTTCAGAGTGGGTGAATATCTTTATGTTTGCGTGCACATCCAGATGTTTATCTTCCTTAGTAAATGTGAAGGTCTAAATGTAATGAGTGACACTACATGCACTCCGTGTGCGACCTCTTATTGTAATTGCTCAAACACTTGTATTTTCTTGTGCATTTACGAATGGGTGAAAAAAAAGCGGACTTAGTCTTAGTCTCAGGAAGAAGGGTACGTGACTTTGGGCTTGTTGCTGTGTGTTCATGTCTTGAACGAGGGCTGATTTGAAGGTTTAGTTTATGGTCTTGTTTGTCAGCAGCGACAGGGTGGATTAGCTTTAGCATGGCTGAGTGTATCTAACAGGATTAGTAATCTGACCAAGGCTACCACAAAGCTCTGCTTCAATCTCTGAGCATACATTAAATCTAATCATACCTTTGGCTATGTGCACAATGGTTTTTTTTGGGGGGGGGGTTCTGTTTTGAGTGTGCGTGGCCTCGCCTGACCTTACTTTAAGCGTCACCAACCAGCTACACACAAGCGACTGTAACAGAGAAAACAACAATGATAGAAGTTGTTTCCCAGTCCTTTCTCTCTTTTACACACACATTTCTAAGATCAGAACTTTTTAAAGAACTTTAGAGCTTTAAAGATCTATAATTCGTTTAAAAAAAATAGAGAGAAAAGAAATGGACCTGTGTTTATATGTGACCAGTGGATTCACAGTATTAAAACATAAAATCCATAAGATCCTTCTTGACAGACTGGATTACCGGGTGGGGTTATCAGGTCCAGCCCTCACTTGGTTCAGATCATATCTTGAAGGCAGGAGCTTTGGTGTTTCCATGGGTGAGAATAAATCTGAGCTTGTCACCATGGCCTGTGGAGTACCTCAGGGGTCAATCCTTGGACCACACTTATTCAATCTCTGCATGCTTCCCTAAGTTGGACCCCACATGACAACAATGTTGCTCCCCACAGCTATGCTGATGACACCCAGATTTATTTGGCTCTTTCACCAAATGACTCATCTGTCACTCTGTCCGTGCATGCAGCATGTGAACAGTTGGATGCAAAAAGAAACCAAACCTTCCTTCAACTGAATCAGGAGGAGACAGAATGAATTGTATTTGGTAGCAAAATAAAAAAAAAAAACAACAAAAAACTAAACATTACTGCCCAGCTTGAGTCCAAACGGTTCAAGATATAAACTCTGGTTAGAAATCTAGCAAAGATATTAATCTTTAGTTAAAAAAGTGACCGTTTTTAATATTCTAAATGAGGAATAATCTAAACACCTCCCTCTATTTGAGAATGTCATCATACCATAAAACTTCACATATTAGAGCATGATACATTGTCTTTAGAAACTGTAGTCTATTTCTTTATTAATAATATATTCATATTTAGAAAAAACATGAAAAAACAACTTCTCTCGTGTTTGTATGTGTGAATATGTGGGTTTCACTGTCCTGCATCTTTCCAAAAAGTTCAGCAGCTATATATGTCTGATATATTCTCTCTTTCTCAAACTGTTTATAGCTGCAGGAGGTTTGACATTGCTGACGTAGAGACAAATCCTCAACACATTCCAACAAGATGATGACCAAATGCACTCCAGGGTTACACATACCGATCTGTTTAAAAGGAACCCTTTTCCTTCTTGAAGGGGATTCACGTCTCACAAGATAACAACTGAATACTTATGTAAATTGCCTGTCAATGCACAGCTGCTGTGAGCTCGTGGGCACAAAAGAAGAAAAGCAGGAAAGCGATTGTAATAATGAAACCTGTAAGGTGACAATTTATACGTCTCAAACTCAGCCAAAGCAATTTTGATTGAATGAATAAAGAAACTTAATTGTGAAATTTTCTATAAACTAACTGAAACTAAATAACTATAACTAAATAAACATGAATATACAAAAACTGAAAATCAATGAAAAGTGGGTCCTGGTGCTGAGTGAATTTCAACCAGGCCTCCAAACTTTTCCATTTGTCTGATATTTAATTTGTTCCCACCTGCTCTTTTATTCTCCTTCTCTCTCACTTTCCTATTAAAACATGCTGCAACTTTACTTGTTAGATTTGCGTAGAGACATGTGCATAGTGGAACAGATGGAAAATCATGGCAAAGTTACAAGAATGAGCTGCTAAGACAAAAGACAACAGTCCTCCGCAAATGCGTCTGATAGATCACGAAACAAAATATACTTAAACGCAATGCTGGAGACAAACAAATGTAGTCCGTGGGTCGGAGTCGGTGCGCAGACTTTTCTTTTTCTATAAGTTCCTTCATGTCTTTTATTCTCAGTGTACTTCCATTGTTGGTGTGATCCTTCCTGTTTTGGGTTTTGTCTGTTTTCAGTTGTTTTGCTCTCTCCTTCTCATCTATACCTCTTTTACAACTGTCAAGCCTAACTTACTCAGTGTTCAGCTGCTTCAGCAGCATGTCATCCACTCTAGTCAGTGGTATGTCCATAATAGAGCTTTGTCATCCACATTCAAACACTCTGAATAGGACCCCCGTCCCTTTATTTTTTCTCCTTTAGCAGGTCTGAATCCGTTACAAAGAAGAGAGCAGACTTGGTTCGAGGACTTGATTTTTTTTTCTTTTAGCATTTTACCTGTACCAGTTACACAATCAAAGCAAAGATAAGCAAACATTGATAGCTGGCAGCGTATTGCATCAGGATTGCACAATGCCAGAGACAGTTACAACACATCTCTCTGCACCATCAATTATAAGTGATCATAGGATTAATGGTAATGTTGATTGAAGCTGACATATAACACCAGTGTGTGGATGACAAGAGGAGGGTTTGAAGCGCCTGTGATCTACAGCAGTTCGTGCAGTGGATACAGAAATCCCACTTTTCAATGCATGCTTCATTTTTTCCACAAAGAGAGAAAAAAGTGCTTTAACCAAATGGAAACACTGAGAATGTGATCTATTGATTAACAGATATTCAAGCGAGTTGACTTAATTGTCTGATGTCTGATTTGAATGATGAAACATAACTCCTGCAAACTACAGACAGCGCTGCCAGCTCGCCAGTGCTGTCTGGACTTGAATGTGTGTGATTATAAAACCAGACATGATTTCAAGCTCAGGTTTATCTGAGAAAAAAAAGAAAAAAAAACAACAACAAAACTGGCCTGTTTTGACATTTGGAATCAGCTGGGGTTTTTCTTTTTATATATTTAAAAACTTTACATGTACAATTTAAGATAAGTAGGATAACAAATGTGTGATTTCAACACTTTAAATTACTCGCTCCATATTTTCTTTCTATCCGTCTCATCATTGTGATGTCCTTGAGTCGTGAGGTTGATAAACACTGAATGAAAAGTGACTGAAGTCGCAGTGAATCAATTGCCGCCTGCCTCATCAATGTAAAATCATTGACATTTTGCATCAGTGTTTCTAAGTTGCAGCAAAATAAAGTAGAAAAAGTTCAATTTTAAGCTGTTTCTACTGCTGGCTGAGCTGTTATGCTGTTCACAGACACAAACGTTCAAAAATAGACGGATACAAAATCATCAGCTCTGCTTTTTTACGTTCATGTGTGTGTTTAATTACGGAATACCTACTGCAACCAATTATCTCTGAGTATTCAAAATGCCTGAATTAAAAAAAAACATCTATCATTTAATAAAACTAACTTGTGAAAGTTAGAACTCTGATCAACAATGAAATGAAATCCAGTTTTAATCAAATATAAGTTTTCTATTCCCCGGCTTTCATATGAATACAATCATTTTTTTCAATTTAGCATTTCTTTGGTTTGCAGCAAGCATCTGTGCCTGATATGCATATTTCTTCCCGCAGTGTCTGCAACCTCATTTTCCCTCAGGACAATAACTCCTACTGTCTCCGAGTGAACTCATCTCGTGTTGAAGGTTTTTGACAGCAGCTTACAATTATGATCTTTTCTCACTCGTCTCTATTGTGTCCGTGCTGTTCAAGTAAACACTGGATGGCATTCAAATTCTCTTCTCCCATCTTCGCATTACAAACAGAAAAAAATTCAAAAAACTTTAGCATAATTATGGGTTTGATACAGTTCAGCAAAGCGTGTTCAGCTGCATTGCTGCGACGGACCTGCGACCTGTCCAGGATGTACCCCTGTCTGGAAGAAACTATATGCAGATGGATGTTCTACACCAAACAAAGTAAACTCTTGTACTGTTTTAATGTAATGTCATCACTTAATGCCTCATAATAGCTAATAACTGTACAAATAAAAGTACGTACTTCTTCAGGCGTTAGTAATGCACGATGGCATGCAGCTCATTTGAATATGGTATTACGTTTTATCTACTGCTGAGCTGCTGGTAAACCTCAAAGATTTAACGATTCTGCTGAACGGAGGAGTGTGATGCTTTTGCAGGGCACACGTGGCTCTAACTGACAACAACGCTATCATATATACGTCCTGTCATGAAAAAAGCTCAGGGACTCAAAGAAAACATGACAGCAACCACAGAGCTACACGGAGGAGAAAACTGTACATTTTACGTAAATGAAATTTGCCACCATCCCTTGTTGTTTCATCAGGTGCTCTGTTTTGACTGGAGCCACACTAGTAAATAGCTTGTGTATTGTTGAAGCAATAAAGAGAATAAACACATGTATGAATTTTTTATTTTGGTCATGATTTTTGGTAAGCATCTTCTTTCATATGAAAGTGAGCTGAAAATACATTTTTAAAAAATGAACGTGATTGTATTGTCACAATACCCAGGCTATTAACTGCGTCGTAGCTTCAGGTGAGAAGGTGTTTAAGTCTGAGTGCATGCAAGACAGAAAGAGAGCAGGTTCAACCACAGCCAGTAACGCTCCAAGCAGAGCAGACATGCAAACAAACGCAGCACGATGACGATGAGAAAAAACACGACAGAGCAAAAAAAAAAAAAAAAAATGAAGAAAAAAAAGAAAAGATCAAGAAAAAGGAAAAAAAATGGTGGAGGGGAAGGTGTGGGGTAGGGGACAACCAAATGAAATATTATTTGTGTTGTGTTTATGGTTGTAATGTGACATAACATCGGGAAGAAAATATTCTGCCTACAAAGCAATAATCACCTTCGCTTGGGATGACTAGAATGTACGGCGTTGTTATTTGTCCCCTACCTATTACCACTAAGGCCAAGGGCCGCACGTCCCCGCCGGAAAGCATGAGAGAGAGAAGGAAGACAGAAAACAAACAACAACAAAAAAAGAAAAGAAAGAAGATAAAAGTCTAAGAAAAAAAGATGTATAGTCGTTTTTATCCATTTCATCAAGGTTTAGAGCTCCCTGGATTTCAATTGCACAATCTGTCTTAGAGGAGAGAAATTGCAGTGGTGAGAGATAGCACTAGAACAATGAAATCAATAGCACTCAGCTGGGATATGAGTGGTTCTTTTGCCAAGAAATAACTATCAATGAGCAATTTGACTCGCCCATTACCAAGAAAAAAGGCCTAACAGATATGCTGGTGAGGATGTTTTATTACTAAAGAGTGGTCAGTGAGTACAGATGTGGTGTTTTGGCTTGAAAGTGGAACCTGTGAGTGTGTTGGCCTGGTTTGACTGGTTAATAGAAAATAAAGGGAGAAGAAATGGAAGAGAAAGAAATAAAATAGTGAGGAAAGGAAAATAATACACAAACTTTGTGGCATGGTAAAATTGGCCTCACTGGTCTGCTGCACAAAACTAGTTGACACAAAGACGTCAAATTATTCAGGACTGTCAGAAGTACCGGTAATTGGTTTTCTTTGTGCAACATGCACATACAAAGAAAACTCAAGTGTGAAAACGTTTGTGTTGTTTTCCTGTTCTAATATTTGTTTTATACCAACGATCCTGAGGCAACTACATGACTAAGTTAGGTCTCTTTTATTATAACATGTTACATAATGTACTATAACACATTAGGTTATCGTTGTATTATCAGGTTTAAAAAAAATACTGAAATAAATAAATCAGATTTTTGGTTGTTTCTGATTCTGATTCTGATTCTGATTCTGTTTCTGTAGGTGTTCTGTAGTTTCTACTTCCACTGGAAACATGCAGATAGACTGCCATAAACCATTAAAGCTTGCATGACAGGTCAAAGCTGCCTGATTTTACAGTTTTAAATTGTCATTTGCTTTTTCACATATATACTCCCCTCTTATGTTTAAGTTTTGAAGAGCCAAAGGAGAAAAATGATCCGACACTTTGCCAGTGCTATACCTTTTAAAAGTTTGCTGATGATGTTTATATTAAAGTTTGGAGCTAATATGGACATCCTGAAGGTGTTTAGTAGTTATTAGTGTTGCATTTTTAAAATAAATTGTTTCAGATAGTTTGAGTATTGAGTAAAATATGCTTGGCCTCTGAATCCTCTCACTTTGCCCCTAATCAATATGTTAATGTGTAAATTAAACTAGATTAAAGACACCTGACACTTAGAATATGTCTTTGTTAAGCTGAATGCAGAAGTGTTTGCAGGTATACAACTGTATATAATTATTTGTGCATACATCCTGCAGAGAGCACATAGAGCAAATAATGAGCAGCTTGTGAAAGTGATAATCAGCACTGACCAAAAAAAAAAAAAAAAAAAAATGAAAGCATGAAGAGAATCTCCCCGAGGCCCAGACAGAGGCTAACTATGGGTCACGGAGCCGCTGTGGCTCAGGAGCAGAGAGGAGCAACAGTTAATTGCATGGTTGGCTCTTCCTCTGCAAACCTCAAAGTGTCCTCAGGCAAGACACTGAAATCAGAGGAACACCAGACCAGAAGCAATTTGAGTTTGTTTGTGGAAATATGAGACTTTAACGGTGAAATGTCTCCAATAAAACTTCAATAAATCTCTAGTTCAAATCCAGTTATTTGGCTGTTATGTGACTGCGAACATGCAGAAACTTCTGCATGTTCACATGTTGGCGCTTCAGCCATGAGCGCAAACTACTCAAACTTTAATTTTAGTTTTTATCAACCATTTGATGCGTGATGCATGAAATGATACACAAAAAACATATATATATATATATATATATATATATATATATATATATATATATATATATATATTTTTTTTTTTTTTTTATTTATTTATTTTTAAGTGTTATGATATACTGATATTAAAAGCACCCCCAATTTTTTCTGTAACAGTTTTGTAAATCATCTTTATGAATACATTGAGTCATTTGATCAATGTTTTGATTTACTTTATTTATCTTAGATAGTTTTTTGAAATGTATGTCTCTTTTTTCCTGTTACTTTTGTTTTGATGCAGGTGGTGGAGCAAAGGGTCTCAGAAAGTTACGTATCAAATACGCGACAACCGGCATCCAGGGGTTCGTGTCTGCACTTTGATTTCAACTTCAGTAAACCTGCAGGTTTTTTTAATCAGGGGAACGTGAGAGGCTTGAGTTTTCACTAGAATCTGCTTCTGGCATTAATTGATAGCAGGAGTTACTGAATTAAATTAGGAACTAGAATTAAACACAAGCATTTACTATTTCAGCCATCTGTGTTGCCTCAGATCACTGTCAACTCCACAAGAACAAGAAGCCATTTTAAAGTAAATTTTGAGTTGGTTTTGGGTACAGTTACCAGTTCATGAAAAGTGTTTGCAAATTGGAAGATCAAGACTGCCACAAAGTTAAAAGCATGTCTTTCTTTAAGCGTACATACATGCAGACAGAATTAGAGCAGTGCATACACTCTGTAAGACCTCCACCCACAGTAAGTCTCACTCAGCGAAGAAAAAAAACGACTGGATATGGATAGAGCAAGAAAAAGTGTTATCGAATGAGGAAAATGTGCACAGATGAATAATAAAGGCTGGATGAAGTGAGTGAGAGATAGAAACAAAAATAGAAGAAAAATCAAATCAATGTCTGATAAAAAAAAATCAAATCAATGTCTGATATGGATGAAAAAATAAAATGGGCGGGAGGAGAAGAAGTGAAAAATCAATAGCAAGCTGAAGAGGTTTCAAAGCGCATCAGCAGACACATAAATGGGTGCATTTTCATGAGATGAGCAGCAAAAAAAGATGAGAGACATGAAGACAGCAAAACAGAAGAGGATGGAATGAGTTTGGGAGGTAACACGTCTCCATCCAACTGGATCTGATGATGGTGGTCAAACAGTTTTTTTTCTCTCCGGGTGCCGCTTCGGACCCTGATTAGCAACATGGATGTGGCAGTGGAGGAAAGACAGGAGGTCAGAGAGAGGAAAATAGGAAAATGAGAGAGAAGAGTGGTACGTGACATAGAGCGGGAGAAGCCATGGAAAAGGATGATCTTCAAGAAAATCGTGGAGGATAACTCGATTTCCTCAGTTTATGTTAATCTCATTCAGTATGTATGTGTGTTCACTAAAACTATTATATATGTATATATATATATTCGATATACTTGATGGGATCATATATTCTGCAAGATCATCTCATAAAATTAATTTAAAAGTTTAATTATGAATACTAATAAAACCCTGAATTAGGAAACATGTCAATGTAAAGATTAGAGTAGCATTTCATCTGCATATTGTGACAATTTTTTTCTGGTTTTGTAATAAAGCGTCATCATTCAGGCTGAGTATCAGTGGAAGAGTGCTCATACCTTTACGAGCGAGGCGGACACAGTTGATTTTGGTCTCCTGTGGAGAGAAAACACGGGCACTTTAGGTCAACTCCTCAAGTCGAGTCATGCTCAGTTTTTTAATAGTTATACAAAAAATTTCATTCTCACAGGGATTCTTAAAAAAATACTTCAAAAAAAGCAGTGTAATCCATTGTGGATCCTCTAAGTGCATCGAACATTTTCAAAAGAATTAAATATGGCAAAGCTTGCGAGCTGGTTTGGGCTCACGGCCAGTACACCCATCTACATGGTTCATTCACATGACGCCCACTGACTACATTGGTCTATTTATAAGACCACGGCAGTACCCATCTCTGCACAGTAGTACTGACAAGTTTGCTGCTGCTGCTAAAAACAACACCATCACATCAGTATCCACCTGTAGGCCCAAAGTCTAGAGATCAGGACAGGAGGTTCGGTTATTATTCATCATTCCCAACATCTGAATCTAGGTATCATTTGCAGGAGAGCTGGAGCCTAGAAACCAAACTATTTGTGACAATAATAACGAATGGACCACAGAGAGGCAGACAGCATTTACTGATTTAACCTGTCTAGCAAAAAGCAGCTGGTCTGTGTAGGGCTGGAAGGGAGAAAAGCATCTCAAAGTGTTGAGTCATCTTAATTTTATGTATTCCGTCTTCTTCTTTCACCATTCCATAGTATAATGAATAACATTTTTAAGGATTTAATAACTTCCAAACTCTCTTCAAAGGCATTACATCAGATTTATTTTACAAGTTAATATTTGTGGCGTTGACCCTTCAAAAAAACTTTTGAAACTTGAGAAATTGTGGATAACTGGGCCAAATCCTGAAGAAGGAGATCTGTTTATGCTGCATCAGTGCATCACTTCATCACAATTTGTAATTTTTTGCTTGTTCACCAACTTTTCAGGACAAACCACAGGTTCTTGATGGGATTAGGATTCTGAGAGTTTCCCAGATGCTGATCCAAAGTTTTAATGCCAGGATCCCCGAGTCAGGTTATTATCTTTTCATATGGTGCACAATCCTGCAAAATGCACGGATCATCATCCAACTACCTCTACATTGTTGAGAGAAGCCTGTCCTGGAGGAATTTTGATCCCATTCTTTATTCATGGCAGTATTTTGGGGGTAGAACGGTAATTCAAACCCTTAGGTTCAATTCAATTCAGCTTTATTTTAATACAGTATGAGTATGAATAGTATATCAAAATCATCTCAAGAATACATTTAAACTGATTCCAGGTAAAAAGCAAATCCAGACATGGATGGTTTCTGGATGTTTCACTGCTGACATGATGGATGGATGGATGGATGGATGGATGGATGGATGGATGGATGGATGGATGGATGGATGGATGGATGGATGGATGGATGGATGGATGGATGGATGGATGGATGGATGGATGGATGGATGGATTGGCTGGCAGTGTCTAGTTTTGTCTGGTGTCTAGTTTTGGTCAACCACATATAGATAACAGAAATTGCATTACTCTCAAACCCTTATTACATGTATTCAAATGGCCTGTTCCAAAAAAGACTAAAATACATAATTTCTGCATCTTGCATTAGAAAGGATGCTTAGCCAGCAAAAATCTTATTACTGTCCAAAAACAAAAAAAAAAACAATAATTATGCTTATACTTCACAAACTGGCCTATAAAAATGTGGAATAAATACACTAAAACAAGCTCACTGTGGGTCTCTGCCATTAATACGATCATTAGACCTGATCATTTAGCTTAAACTGTCTTCTTTACTGAAACACTAACCACCCTAATCCCGCACAAAACAAGCACGTATCATATGCAGAACAACATGCTGCACATTGGTCGGTGCTGATAGTCCAACATCCAGACTTACATGTCTCTGATCTCTACTTTTCTTCTTTTTATTTTTTAGTTTCAGCAAGGTTTTTTTTTCAGCATATGAAAACTCAACTTTGCAGTTTAAGTACATAAAGATTAAAGAGTATATCAGTGAAATCTTTTCAAACTTACACTCTGTAAGTCACCAGTTCAGCACAACTGCGCCAACTCCCTGCTTCTGACTTGATGTTTTCCTGTTTGAGGCTTTGACCACTGCTGTCATTTTCATTTCATGGGGCTGTCACACTCTGGAGTGGTGGGTGCTTTCTTTAATACCTGCTCTTTTCATTCCTTCAGTGCTCCCGTCTTTTCCTCTTTTCTCTCCTCTATGATGTGCCGTCACCACAAAGTGTCCCTGTCTCACACATCTGTCATGGAGAGATTGGCCTCCGTCGCCAGTCGGCACATTTGTCTTCATCAAACACAATGAGTGAAGCAGCTGCCAACTCGGACGCCTGTCCTCAAAGCATCTCTGGCCTTCCACGTTTAGGTGAGTATGAATTGTGCCTTTTCAGGCCACATTAACGATCTTCAACAATGTGAGGAAATAAAGAAGCTTGTTTTATAGAAAGAGAAATGTTCTCAGTCTCTGTGTTTCAGAGGTGTTCCAAGGAAACTTCCTTCAGTGTAATTCCTTTTGTTCAGGGGCCACCATTAATATATTCCACATATTGATTTGGTATGTTTTTTTTTCCTTTTGTTTTGTTGTTTTTTAAATATGTTAGATACACTCCCTCACAAATCTGGTTTCCTTGGTAGAGCTGCCCATAGAAATATTTTTCCCTTTAAAAAGAAGCAGGAAGCACAGATGAGACCAGTGTGGAGACGTTTAGCCATAATTATGGTATGTAGTAATATGTCAAATGCTGCTCTTTATCTGTGTTTGCATTTAGCTCATTTTAGGACCCATTTAGGACAAGATTATTTTCTAATATGTCTTAAGGGATGCGCATCGTTTTGTTGGATTTCATTGAAATTGATACTGATGCAAAATATGGCTTTCAGGATTAATACTCACCAATACTCCTTTCTTCAAGGTTAAAGATGAGGACATTACAGGAACATAGACCATATTGCCAAAAGTATTTGCTAACATCTAAATAATGGGAATTAAGGTGTTCCAATCACTTCCGTGGCCACAGGTGTATAAAATCAAACATCTCGGCATGCAGACTGTTTTTACAACTATTTGTGAAATAATTTGTTGTTCTCAGGAACTCAGTGAACTCCAGCGTGGAATTGTGACAGGAAGCCACATGAGCAACAAATCCAGTAGTGAAATTTCCTGGCTCCTAAATATTCCGCAGTCAACTGTCAGCTGTATTATAAGAACGTGGAAGTGTTTGGGAATGACAGCAACTAGGCCACAAAGTGGGAGGCTACGTAAACTGATAGAGCAGGTCAACGGATGCTGAGGCGCATAGTGTGAAGAGGTCTCCAACTTTCTGCAGAGTCAATCCTACAGACCTCCAAACTTCTTGTGGCCTTCAGATCAGCTCCAGAACAGTGTGCAGAGAGCTTCATGACTGGGTTTCCATGGCTGAGCAGCTGCATCCAAGACAAACATCACCAAGTGCAATGCAAAGCATCAGATGCAGTGATGTAAAGCACCCCATCACTGGACTCTGGAGCAGTGGAGACGCCTTCTCTGGAGTGATGAATGGAGCTTCTCCATCTGACAATCTGATGGACCAGTCTGGGTTTGGCGGTTGCCAGGACAACAGTACCTGTCTGACTGCATTGTTCCAAGTGTAAAGTTTGGTGGAGGGGGGATTATGGTGTGGGGTTGTTCTTCAGGAGCTGGGCTGGGCCCCTTAGTTCCAGTGAAAGGAACTCTGAATGCTTCAGCAGACCAAGAACTTTTGGACAATTCCAGCTCCCAACTTTGTGGGAGCAGTTTGGAGCTGGTCCCTTCCTCTTCCAACATGACTGTGCACCAGTGCACAAAGCAGGTCTGTGAAGACCTGGAAGACAGAGTCTGGTGTGGATGAACTTGACTGTCCTGCACAGAGTCCAGACCTCAACCCGACAGAACACCTTTGAGATGAATTAGAGCGGAGACGGAGAGCCAGGTCTTCTGGTCCAACATCAGTGTGACCTCACAAATGTACTTCTGGAAGAATGGTCAGAAATTCCCATAAACACTCCTAAACCTTGTGGACAGACTTCCCAGAAGAGTTGAAGCTGTTATAGCAGCAAAGGTGGACCGATGTCATATCAAACCCATTGGATTAGGAATGGGAGGTCACTGAAGTTCATATGCGAGTCACGGCAGGTGAGACGATACTTTTTACCATATAGTGTATGTGAAAAGCTTCAGCAGTTATGAAAAACACATTTACATATTGAACTTATAGTGTAGCAAAAGTGAATAATTATATTTAAAGCATAATAAAAGTAATTTTAAAGAGGTAATCAAGTTCTTTGATATATCATATCAAGAAATATGAGCAAACAGGCACCATGGGAAGATGAGCAGTTCCTGAGCTAAGTGTCTGTTTTTTGGTTTTCCTCCCCCCACAGTGGCCTTATATTGTACCTGTTTATCAGCCATTTAAATGTTCGATTGTTGGTGCTTCACAGTCACTGGGAACAGACGTGCTCCCTTGTCTTGGCTCACGCTAATGAGCTCACCCTCAGGGAAAAGAAGAAAAGTTAATAAATTTAGGGCCAATTCATTGCCCTGCCCCCACACACAGGCTGCACACCAGCGGATGGGGGATGTTTGGGCTCGGGAGACATTGTGTGCATGTTTGGTGTGTGTGTTGTTGTTAACTTTGCCAACCCTGACAGGAATACTAAGTGTGTATGCAGCTGCTGTGTGGGTAGGTCTCTGCCTGTCCGTTTTTCTGGCTCTCTTCATTTTCTTTTTTTGGTCCTTTTCAGTTAAAGTTTCTTGGGTCAGTCGGGCACTGACTGTCCGGATTTCCAATCGTGTGTTTTCTGTCTGACTCTGGTGACCAAGATATACAATGCAACTGATGTTTCCCAGCTGAAGTGTAACTAAAGATCTCTTTTATATGAAATATTCAATACAGTTAGAATCTGATACGTACACGGACATGAAGGTTTAAGTGTACACTTATCCACTACCACACACATCGTGTTCTAAGAACTGAATGAGTAAACCACAAATATGTGCATGTACCTGTATAAATGTGTGTACACTAACATATTGGGATGTTCCCACAATCCAAAGTCAAGGAAGCATACGGTTTGCACCTTTCCCACCGTCACCGCCGCACACATAAAAGTGCAGTTAGGGATTCTTGAATCATCCGAGTGCATTTTGATTGACACTGGCTGTCAGATGGCAAAATCTCTCTCCCAGAACCTTCAAACTGGCACTTTGAAGCCTGTTTGGTGTGTGAGGGGGTGACAGAGTGTGAGCGTGTGTGTGTGGGTGGGTGAATGACGTTGATTGTCAGTACCTTGGCCAACCCCTGAGGCTTTTTTTCTTTTCAAGAAAGGTGTCTGACTGCATTTTTCACAGCACAAAAGGCCATGTTTCTCCATGCATGTCTCACTTCCGTTTCTTTTTGGTGCCGGTTTTTGCTCTGTTCCTTTGTCTTCTCTGTCCCACAACAGTATTTTGTGTCTCTGACAATTCAATCTCATCTATTCTTCCTACACTGTTGATCAACAGATTTCATATTTTCCTCACATAATGCACTTCATCTCTAAGTTATGTTCTTATATTTTTGGATTAGTAAGAAGTGGCTGCGACATTTCATTTCTTTCTTAACTGCTGCACCTTTAAATATCGAAGGCCGGCTCCGGATCTTAACTGTTCTCGTACATTTGGCTTCACACTAGTTTGTTTCCATCCAAGTGTTTTAACAGGCATTAAAAGGATAAGAGGCCCATCTACCAAAGTGAAATGACAAGAGAGTCAGAGAATAAATGCTTACTTGTGATGACTCAGTGCAGAAAATAAAACTCCAAGAGTATGTTGTAATACTGCTTACTTTGCTTTACGTTTTGACTTTTATATAATGTAACTTTGTTGGACCCTCCTCTTCTGTAGTCCTTTCTTGTTTTTTTGTTTGGTTTAGTTTTTTCTTTTTTTCGTCTAAGTTAATCAAATATAAATATTCAGATATGAATAATGGATATAAATCTAAATCGTACTGCTTTATTTAAGATTTTTGGTGAGGTTGTTAAAATAACTCTGCTCACTGAGTACCCTTTAGGACCTGTTTTCAGTTAGCAGACTTAATGCTGCAATAGGATGCAATTTTAGTCAAAGTGTGACTTCTAGGATAAGTACAGAGGACTGGTTTCTGAATTAAACTTGTCCAAGAAAGTAATGAATTGTGGAAAAAAAAAACCATACAATGAAATTGAACAAACTCACACAGGACGCAGGAGGAGTTCCAGCAGCTGTCTACAAAAAAACAACAAGAAAAACCATCTGAGCTCATACGTAAGTGAAACCCAGATGTCTCTTCTTGAGGTTCATTACTATCACAACCAGCGTGTCACAGACACAAACCTGGTAGATATCCCAGAGAGGATTCTGAATTTGGCATTGAGGTAAATGTCAAGCGTCCTTTTAAATGTGTTTCCCCTCCTAAACCTGATTCACGTTTGTCCGTCGATTCGACGCCGTCGCCACGCAGAGGACCCACGACAGGGTCATGATTTCAGGACAAATCCTTCGGAAACTCGATCGTTGGCGTTTTGGCCGCACTTCCACCTGAACGCAGAACTTTGAGAGGTAAACGACGGCGTGGAGGCGCCGGCGCTCCAATGGCGTCGAGTTGACAGTGATCAGGCTGACTTACTTTACATTTACAATGAGTGGAACTTTAACTTTCTAATCGGTCACATAGATGGATGACAGTAAATTTGAATTTCCTTTCCATCCTCACCATGTCTTTCAAACTATTTTGATCTTTAGTCAGACAAGGCAATTCCATCTCCTTAAAAAATATTTAACTATTGACGAGTATTCCACACTTTCCCCCAATCACACAACAGTAACAAAAATACTTCTGTTTTTTCTTCATCACTCCTTTTTATATCTTTATTCACTATACCTCAGCCCTAATTCTCAAATCACTCTTGCTCCTGCTCCTCTAACTTACAGCCTCAGGCACTTTCATGTTGTGTGCGCTTGTTTGACTTCACACAACATCGAGGGAGAAAGCGAGATCGCTGCTGGTGGGTAGTTTTAACGTGCTGAGTGGCAGCTAAATGGCACAATGATGGGGGACGAGAGACTGGCAACAGACTGATGTCACCCCAGAGGGGTGACGGAGAGAGGTGAGGGAGAGATGGAAGGAAAACATAACAAAAGAAAGAACAGAAGGAGGAAAAGAAGATGACAAAAATGGATGCACAAGTGATAAAGAGACAAGAGTTGGAGAGAAAGTTTAGGGTTGGATGAAGCTGGTGAAAGAGCCTGGATGTAAGAACAGGACAAAGAAAGAAAGATAAGAAGTGTGAGATGGGCTGCTGTAAAAATATGAAAAAAAAAACAGAAATGAAAAACACAAGGTGGGAGGGTTTTGTTGGAGATAAGTATAGAAGCGTTCGTGAGGCAGAAGAAAAAAAAAAGACAGATAAAGACCAAAAGCAGAAAAAAATAAGGAATGGGCAAAAGACTGCGGGCAAAGTTAAATGAGAGGAGCAACAGAGATATTATTGGGAAGAAGTGACAGAATAAAACATGGTCAAATCTGACGGAGGTTAGACACTGAACATGTTTCTTTTTCAGAGCCGAGATGGAGGATAGCAGCGATGAGCAACGAAGACATGGAGAGTGGGTGGATTAAGGAGAATGATTCCTTCTAAATGTTCTCCAGAGAAATGGTGACAGAAAGTGAAAGAAAGAGAGGAAGGCTGACATTCTCCGTGATGGACAGGTGGACCTCAGAGGAGGGAAAACAAGCAGGATTATCCGAGTCTGGCAGAGAATGAGAAACAGACTTTCATCCATGAAATGAAACTACGACAAACCAACCGAGTCTTCTAAAATGCAAATGAGGAGTTTCTGTTCAGCAATAAACATCTGCCGCTGCAGGAAAAAAGCAACACCTACTCCTACAAAATGATTGACAGCAGAAAAATTAAATCACAGCCCTGTGTGACCGCTGCAGATAACTGAAATCTTTGACAGTAAATCACCATCACATGTCCTTTCTGCATCTGAACTTCACTTAGGACTGCAAAATATTTACGTGCAACTTTCGCTGTTTTTGCTGAGCTGTAGTAGTTTCCTTAGATGCCAGTGTGGCCTCAGTCGATGTTGTGGACAAAAAAATCAATAATAAAATAGTCACCAATGAATGAAATTGTCTACGCAGCCTTCTTCATGTCCACTGGGTAACGTCTCGGATCATTGCTTTCAAAAATGTTTCTTTGTGAAAGTGAAATTTGTCCAGCCCTTATTGTTTATATTTAAACCCACAGACCAAAGCCCCTTCAGACCTTCAATTAAAATACGTCCCGACGACAGGTGACTTAGTGCATGTGTTCAAAGCTGGCTTTAAAATGTGTTTTCAAGTGCGTCTGGAGTGATCAGATCTGACTGCAAATAAACACACGTGTTCAGACCACAAACCTGCGGTTACACCAGACCACCGTCACATGAGTCCTGTTCGGATCTGAATCCGTCTTAGAGTGGAGAAAAGTCCTTGGATTAGCGTTGGCTACTTCCGATCTGAGTAGGGTTCTCCCAACATCTGCATTTCTGGACTCAGGAGCACACTAGAGGTGCAACAATTAGTCGATGTTGGCGGCGGCCGACGCAACACCAGGGCCACTGGCAGCAAAGTTTATTAAAAGTTTGTTTTTTTTATTGAAGTGTCCACCATTCTCATCTTTTGTTGTTATTTAGAACATCATTTAAACAACCTCATACAACATTTAAAAGCTGAGAGCTAAATAAGAGCCATTTATTAATTATGAGATTAATAATCTGATTAGTCGACTAACCGTTTCAATAGTCGATAAGTAATTAACTGTCAGAATCGTAGTTAATTGTAGCCTCAGAGCACATGTGTGTTGGCTTCAAGGCCGTTGGTATTAAAATTCTTATCTTTGTTTGTGTTATTGTTTCCAGCCCTTCACATGACAGTTTTTCTGCTTTTACTGTGTTTAAGTTTTGTAATTTAAAGTCTCTGCATCAATAATACAGGAAAAAGATCATGTTAAAAGATTTCCCTTATTTATTTTATCCAATATTGCTTGAGTTATATAATTGTAATTTCCATTTATACACATTACGTGGACACATTTTTCATAAAAAAAAAGGCTTTGAAATATCTTAGATGTAAGTAGGTGGCCGAGATAATGTGTTTGTAGGTTAAGCATGCTAACCTTGATGTGATTTAAAATTAAAAATATTTATATAAACCACATCATTCATTTCCACATCTATATATTTAAATCTATATTTAACCTCTCTGGTGCCCTTAGCAAGGTGACTGCCTAGTAAGCACTGCGAAGATGCCTCATTTTGACAGTGTGAATTGTATTTCATCTTAAGGTAGTAGATTAAACCTTGTATTGAAACAGTTTGAACTCTATGGAGTCATTTTTTAAAACTAATTAAACTGAAGATGAGAAATGATTCATCCTCTCTGTAGACATGTTCTGAAGGACTTGAAGTTTTCAGTTTTGGTGAAACTGTTGCTGTAATCCAGATATCTGACTCCTTCCTAATATAGTGTGTGTACTGTATCTAATACATTTTAATGCAAATTATAAACTAATTATGGAGTTCCGGCGTCTTTCTTTTAAAAAGGAAGGCCTAAAGTTCTTATACGTGCAACAACTATAAGTTTGGAAATCTTCTGTAAATGACTGCTATTTGGAATCAAGAATAGTAGCAGAATGCAAATAATATTCATGAGTTGTAGGAAAAGTATGTCCAATTTCCATGCCTGATTTCCTCATCAAATCACCAGGGTTACCGAGGCTGCACAGGTCCGCTCTCTTTTTTTATTTATAGTTCACCCTACGCCCCCGTGATTTCCCACTGGATGATTGAGACAAACCTCACGTTGATTGGATTGACTAAGATCAAATCAAACATGAAACTCCAAAGTGACCGGATTTAGGGTCTGGACGTACACAAAGCACACACATATGTGCATATTCTGTGCAGTCTTGTGCATGCACAAGAATAAAGCACTCAAAACACAAACTCATTCGCTTCCAGCTGCAGTTGTTCGGGCATGCAAGAGTCAAACCGCTCTCGTCCACGCTCTACAAGTGCATTGTGGGAAATCTGCCTTCTGGAGGAGGATATTACATCAGGAAAGCTGCCAGGTCACCAGGACTCATTCTTCGTACTTTCCTAACTGTGTTACGGCGGTTACAGCAGTGGAAAATTAAACCAACCCTCACAGTAGTATAAAGTACAAAAGCCCCGTCCAGCTGGGTATGACCTGTTAAACCAGCATATAGTATGATGGAGACAGAAAGGCCAGTTCTCGGAGTCACGAATCCCAGATGGACTTGCCTTCTATCCCTGTATCCATTTGTTGGTATGAAAAAAACGTTCCACGAATCCATCAGTGGTCTTTCATCAACTCCATTCTGAAGAACTACTAAACATGTTTGCTTCAGTCACTAACACATGAACAGCAGGTGTGAGTTCACTGCCTGTGGGCATGGCAGGAGATAAATTAAGGGAAGTCCTGCACAAAATAAAAGTTTAATATTTTCACATGTGATGAAGGACCAGCAGTCGTCATCATCCTCTACAACGCTGGGAAGATGTCCAGTAAGAAATAACTCTCAAGGATTTTGAATCTGTGGGGAAGACCAGAACCTCTGTTCTCTCTAAACAGCTAAAGATTTGAGAAAAAAGAGCAAAATTTGTCTTTGAGTGTTGTTAATTTAGTCTTAACCAAGACAAATGGTTTAAAGCTGCAAATGTGGAGTTCTGGTCTGCTTGGTCTGAGAAATATTAGTGACATCATCAGCACCACCAAAGTCAGAAAATGTTCAAATGACAAAAATACAAGCTTCCGGGGTGAGAAAAAAAAAAGAAAAACTTTCCAGTCAGAACAATAATTAAATATTTACATGTTAAAGTAACGACACAATGACATATTTGCAGTTCTTTTCATATGACCATATGAGTGGCAGAAGTGCAGGTTCCTGTAAAAGCAGGCAGGTTTGGAGGAGTCCAACTCACCCCGTTGGCTCGGCTCATGGCCTGGTAGTAGATGCTGTAGCTCTTGGCAGGAGACAGCGGCGGGTTCCAGAAGCCACCGTAGCTCTTGTTGTCCCCCACCGTGAAGGGCTGTACCACCGTGAGGCTGGACGGTGGCAGCTCAGCGGCGATGTAGTACGGAGAATCCAGGATGGAGGCATTCCGGAAGCTGACAGGAGCGGAAAAAACACTCGGGAGCTTCGGAGGCAGCTCGGCGAGTTTTAGACTTTCGCTCCTCCTTCACAACAAGCTGGTATGAGCTGCAACATCAAAAAACAAATCAATTTACTCATGCACAGTACGTTGTTTTGTATTCCCACAATATGAGCCACCTAAGATGGCACACACACGTGTGTGTGTGTGTGTGTGTGTGTGTGTGTGTGTGTGTGTGTGTGTGTGTGTGTGTGTGTGTGTGTGTGCTTCCATTATGCTGCGAGAGGCTTCATGCATACTTGAGGGCTCCTTTAGCGGTCAGGACAAACACAGCGGCCCTCTGCAATTACCTCCATCCCTAATGCCAAGAACTCACTTCACAATTATATGCAATTAGGGAAATGCGTGTTTCTGTGAAGAGTCCACAGCCAATTATCCCCAGTTCCCGTTTGGCAGCTTTCATAAAAAAATAATTGCTGATGACCAAAGATTGAGTCTCTCTTGCTCTGCCAGTCTCACTCTCTTTGGTGTTTCTGTTTTTCTCGCAAAATATCCATTTCAAATTAATGGCCTTCAAAGGCTGCAGAGGAGCGGAAGCTGGAACCCCAAAAACAAGGAGAGAAGATATGTGGGTTTGTGTGTCCACACATGCATGTGCATGCACATGCATGTGTGCAGATTTGGGTTCTGAAACAGGCGCGTACTCATATATTTGCGCATGTATTTGTTTCCGCGACACCGATGGCTATTATCCCTACCTCTTTATTAAAAACGACAGCAGAAGACAGAAAAACAGTAGGAACACGGCTGAAATTGTTTTGGAAACAAGAGACCTTTTACTTTACTTATTCATAGTGAAAGCTACAAAGTTTGATTTGATTTCATGTTGGGTCTAATAAAAACATACCTAGCCATTCTTCTGCTTGATAAGTTATCACTTCTAGACTGCTCCTACATGTTCCAAGACTACAAGCCCATCTGCAGATAACTTATATTTATCTCCCTCTGCATACATTTATGTGCACGTGTTTGCATTTGAGCAAGCCCACTCCTGAGTCTTTCACAACACTTACACCTGTTTTTGCTTCACTTTTGGCAAGTGTTTCTTATTTAAGCTCCTGAACTTCAGATGCCTGGATTTCATCAGAATAAACAAAACATTAAACATATTTTCAGGGGAAACATTTTTATTCACATTAACCTGCCGATGCTTTTTACCTGCACGTGTTGGCACTTAAACGCGACATATATGCACAAAACACACATTATATTTCACATAACCAGCAAGCATATTAATGTGGTTATTCTGAGTTGTTGAACACAAAGAATATTCAGTACAGATACATTTGCCATTTGTGGGTGATAAATAAATTAACACTAAAACTCAATAAAGTCTAAACCGAAGTCGACATAGTCTCACTGCTGCATCCTCAAAGCTGAATTTCCCAAGAGAGAGCTGATAATAATTATTTCTTCCTGAACTACAAGGCAATAAATTGTGAACATACACCGCCTGGCCAGGAAAACAAACAAATAAAAACCTTGGACCAGCTTCACTTTTGATTATGATAAATGCTCACTCTGGCATCATTTGCTAAGACCCTGTATTGATGACGGGGGAGTCAGACCACTGTGAATAAATAAAACTTTACTAATCCCCAAAGACTATCACCGGGGTTGTGAAAACGCGTCGTGCCCTGAACCGGTTTCACAGTTTAAACTAATGAATTCTGAAGAAATCATATTAAAAATACCTGTGACATAAGAAAAAGTTTTTAAAAAAGAGTAAAAATCTAATGCTGGATAATTTTGCTCATTCATTATATTCATGTCATCAGCTGTTCTTATTTTCGGGGTTCATAAAGATGCTACATGTCAATCTGACCAGATAATAAACCTCCACCACACCTGCACAGGTGGAAGGCAGCAAACGAGGTGCTTGACTTTGGTCCCCCCCGTTCTTACCCAATGCACCAACTCTCTGGAAGAGGGTAAACTCATCAGATGATGATACATCTGATGAAACTCATCAGAACACATGAACTCTGCTCATTGCGCCAGAGTTCAGTCTTTATGCTCTCAAGACTCCTTTAGGTTCTTCAGCTTCAGCAGTCAAGTTTCCAGGGAGCACCCAAATTAGGGTCACACATTTTGAGCTGTCAGATCCTCTTGGAGTTACATCTCCATGGAGCAGGAGCTAAAAAGTTACAAGATTTAAGTGACTAATGACGACATGTTTCACTGACGAATTTTGAGAGAAAATAGAAAAAGAAGAAAAAAAACGTCTCATTCTCTAGGCTCCTTTGCATACAAATGAGACTTATATGTGTGAGTGACTTTAATGGCTCTAAAGAGCCCCTTGAGGAAGACTAAAGGAATGTGGATGGAACGAGAGGAAAGAACAGGAGGGTGGAGGAAGATGAAGAGAGCCAGTAGATGGTAGAGTTGAAACAGGGTACGAAACAGAAGGGGCAGAAAACTGAAATTAAAGGAGAAATATTTCACTTTTCTCAAAAGTTGCCTACTTCAGGAGATCTCAGTGACATGCTTTGGTTCGAATACACAGAATACGGTAGAACAGCTCCATCATCGGCCATGTTTTTACAGATTGGTTCATAGCAGCTGGTTTTAGGGGGCATCTGAGACTTTGCGCGACCCTGCTTTCTCTAAACAGACGTGGACGGGTCACCCTTTTTCAGGGTACAGATGTGAAGTTGTGTGGACATCAAGGTGACGAGGCTGGATAATCGTGTGCCAATCGAACCCCAAACAAAGACAAGTTTCATATCATGCCTGAGTTTTAAATTTCACAGTCATTTCAAACACCTGACTATAAACTCTCAAGCACAGCTTCGTCCATTACAAGAGAAATACCATTAATAAAAAGGACAAACCCAGTTAGTTACCTGATAGGTGCTCCACGGGACTGGGCTGGCTTCAGCAGGATAGTGATGGTGGTCTCTGTCTCATTGAGTGGGGTTTCCGACTCGTATTCTGGCATCATGGGGGCTGAAATAATACATTTGCAGAAATTAACAACTGAAAACAGCGTACCTTTTACTGAACAACAACACTTTCAGGTTTCAAAAGAAAACTGTTAACAAGCTGTTAACCATCATTTAAAGGTTATGTAGCAACATCACCTTGATATTTCTATTACATTTCAGCTGCAACTGCTTTGTCTCTAAAATATGAGGGTTAACAAAGTCAGCGAATCTCTGATTAATTTAGTCTGCTTAAGTTTGCAGAGTCAAACGGATGCGACTGTGACATCACACCATCACCTGCCTGTAGGGTTCAAACTACGAACATTTTTACGTTTGTAATAAGCATGAGGTTTGCAGAGTTTTAGGCCAAAACATTTAGACGTTTCTTCTTTGCTGCGCCACCGAACGGTGCACATAACACTGCATCAGACATACTGCCCTCCACCCCTCACTCCACCTTTTCACTCATATGAAGAGACTTTATAACAAACAACACATATCAAGACGAAACATTTCCTAAGACAAGTCATATTTTCTTATTTGACCTTTTCTTACTTCTTTTTGACAATATGGTTTCATATATTAAAAACAGTGATCTTCTACGTTAAAGTGACAAAAAAACACACTGCAGTCTAATGTCATATATGTTATGCCCTAATGTCTATGTGCAGTTTAAATGCCTGTTTAAGTAAAGAATATAGAAATAAATGAAAAATGCATACATGGTGCAACATTGAAGTGAATATAAAACCAACTCTTCTTCCTTTTTCATCCATCTACCGTGCTGTCTGCAGCATTTATTTCAAATCTACGCGTCCGTCAGACTCTGAACGAGATAATGAAGATTGGAGATGGCGTGACATTTGAAGGAAGTTGTATCTTCTGCGTGTGGAAAGAGTTTTTTGTCCTTTCTCACTTTCAGCAACATGTTAGGATTAGTTGGGATGAAGAAAGAAGGGCAGCTCAGTGGAAAGGTCATGCTAAAAACCGCCGTGGGTGTTGACAGAACGGACACTTCTTCTTAGATACCGATGACATGAGACCTGAATCGTCTGCAG
The DNA here is from genome assembly GCA_014839995.1 of Xenentodon cancila. Taxonomy (NCBI): domain Eukaryota; kingdom Metazoa; phylum Chordata; class Actinopteri; order Beloniformes; family Belonidae; genus Xenentodon; species Xenentodon cancila. The sequence goes on along the minus strand of CM026203.1, from coordinate 29,957,608 downwards.
TTCAATCAGTTCTTCACAGAGCAAGAACTCGAGGACTGTTTGATTATTCTAATGTAAATTTGAATGGAAAACAGAAATGGACGTACATGTGTGATTGGAAGAATGTGATGAGATTGTTAAGATCATCATGAAGTTAAACTCCTTGGTAAGACTTGTGTTGAGACAATTTAGTGCGGGGGAGACTCTTTATAGAAGAGGTTGATCATCCAAGATGATTCCAAATGCTACAATGCAACATCCTCAGCGAAGTAAAGAAGAACCCACGAGTACCAGGTAAAACCCGAAAACATCACTGGAACTGGAAACAGCTCTGCTCCTGAGTCTACCATCTGTAAGTTACTGAACGAGCAGGGTGTCGATGAAAAAACACCACAGAGGAAGCTGCTGGGCTCCATAAAAGACGCCACAGCCCACCTGACGTTTGCCCAGGAGCACTTTGGAAATTCATAATAGTGTTTTGTGGTTGGATGAAAAAATGTTGGACTGTTTGGGAAGAATATTCACTATTTTGAATGGCACAAGAGGGCATGACCATGTCCCTCAGAATCAAAGTAAATCCATGACAGAATGGCTCCAGTTGCAGCCCAGACATGAACCCAGTAGGCCTGCTGTGGGTTGACCTCAAGCCATGACAACAGACATCCCATAATGTGAAGATTCCATATGAATGTCTGAACCAGAACTACTGAAAGCACTTGCTTCAATTCATTGCTGCCAACGGTTGCTTGAGCAGCTAGGTGAGTTAGGGAACTCCAAGTGTTGGTTTGCGTTTTCCTCCATCACAGTGACTGTTTAACAGGTGTGTCCGAAACATTCCCGAGAAATAATAAGTGTGTAATCAGATAAAGCCCACTGTATTTGTTTGGTTACTTAGACAAAGATAAAAGTCACATTTTATGAAAGATTTGTACTGGAAACCAGTTAAATCTGAGGGTTTCATATGTGTTTAGTTGCCACTGTAGATAAAAAGCTCAAATTATCCCAAAGAATAAAATAGAGAAAAACAACAGACAAAAAAGGTTCTGGTTTAGAATGTGATGTTAGGGAAAAACAAAAAAACAGAGATAGCAGAGACAGAAAAAGGAGAAGATGTGACGGAGAGAAAAGCAGCTGAAAGACAGGAAGAGGGATGAAAAGGGACGAAAAGTGGGAAAGCAGATGAGCAAGTCACAACGGGTGAACACGACAGGGCAAAGAGAGACTCACAAAGCCAATGAAGGCTCTTTGTTTTGTGTCAGCCATTCTGTCGCCAAAACAACAAAAGGCACCCTTTTCCAAACAGATTAAGAATGGAAAAGTTCTATTGTTCACCAGTAAAGAAATGCTCTAATATATGAGGGACATTTCACAGCTCTTGCAACAAAACTACATTTTTTCAATTTTTGTGGTGCCACTGACATTTTCTCTGGACTGATGATGATGATAAACGTCAATACAAATCGAGAGAAAATGTCAGAAAATGGTCACTCAGACAAAGAGAAATCCAAACAAAAACACAGACTGACATGTGCATAGAGAAACTGACTGACATGTCAGCCCAGCCCGGAAAAGAAGCCTGGACTGCGTTCACCTGCTGGAGCTGCAATGAGAAGGATGGCTCTGTCATAGCGTCTCTATGACGCACCGAAGACGAGCCGAATGAAAATGTACAAGACCAAATGCACAGTTACACGCAAGGCCGAATGAAAGGAATGCCGGATCTGCACATCTGCAAGATCGAACAAGGGACATGCACAAGATTGTATAAATAATCTATTTTACAACTTAGAAGTGTGCGTGTCAAGAAAATGTACCTAAAATATTGAACTGAAAATGGGCAGCAAAAATAAAACATCCACTCATCCATTATCTGTACCCGCTTAGTCCAGTTCAGGATCACACAGGGCTGCTGGAGCGTCTCCGTGGTGACTCCGAAGAGCGGCAGGAGGACGCTCTGGACAGGCTGCCAGTTCCAGTGATGGAATCATTAATCTTCTGCATATCATCTGAAATAAGTCACTTTTCTATTCCTTCTTTTTTTTTTTTTTTTTTTTTTTTTTTTTTTTTTTTTTTTTTTTTTTTTTTTTCCCCTTGTTTGCATATATATTTATGGTTGATACCATGTTGGTATAACCGGAGTTGTATATATGCATTTTAATCTGGTAACCAAGGGTGTTTTGTGTGTGTGGGTGAGTGTGTGCAAGTGTGCTACCTTCACCAGCCCTCATAACAGTCAAACTTATATTTTTATTGATCCCTGGAGAAATCAAACAAGATAAAAGTAAAGGGAGAGTCGGAGAGAGGGGTGTAAATGTTCTGCAGAGGAGGGCTATAGTCACCGGGTGTGGAAAGTGGAGAGAGAGAGAGCAGAAGAAAGAGACAAGACAGTGGTGGTGCAGTTTGGTGTCTATGTTGTAATATTTGTCAAGAAGTTTATAATGTGTTGTTTAAGGGGTAAAAGGTGGACACAAGACAATCAGTCGTTATAAGCAAAAAAAAAAAAAAAGAGAAAAAAAAAAAAAAAAAAGAAAAGAAAAAGAAGATAGAGGAAAATAGAGGAAAAAAGGAGGAGGAGTTTCATATTTACAATCACATTTCTGATCGTTTGAGCGTTGGGGGGGTGTTGGACGCAGTATTGAATAGTCATATATAATACCTACATACATACATACACATACATATGTGGACATGTATGCTGTTATCTAGTACATATTCTTTATACATTGTAAACAGAGCAACTCAATTTGTACCTCAATGCACAATGCACACACACACACACACACACCCGTATACATACACCCAGCAATGATCCGTGTGTTGACCTCGAAGCATTATGTATGTAAGATACATGTGCATCAGTAAGTAGTTATTCATACATATTAATATACTCTAATACAATCATGTGCACCTGTGCTTTTTAGTTTCATGTGCATATACATATATCCTGTATTTGTCCATATATATATATATATATATATATATATATATACCTATACATTAATTAATACACATATAGAAATGCATCTACATATACACAGCAACATATAAACACCTAGTGCATACTTATATATATCTATATATATGCATACATACAAACACACATACATACCCACATATACACATCCGCACATGTACGCACACACCCACACACGCACACACACACCTCCACATGTGTACTCCCATGCACACACACACACACACACACACACACACACACACACACACACTCACCTCCACATGTGTTTGCACTCACCCACATCCACGTCCACATGTGTATGTACACACACATGCACACACACACACGCACGTGTGTGTGTGTGCATGTGTGCATGTGTTTTCTATTCCTTCTATATATTGCACTTATTGGTAACAATCCCACTTTTAAACAAATTCATTTTCCGCCCTAGTTTACATATGTTGTTATGATTTAATCTGCTGGAACTTTTGCTGCTGCATTCTTACCATCCTTGACTGCCTGGTGTGTTTTTGGGAAGGCCAGAGTCTGGGGGATTGTCCAACATTTGGTGTGCTGCTGTTTTTTGAGTGAACACACAGTATAAGAGCAGCTCTCAGTGCGAGTGTCTGTTCACTCATGATACAAATGTTAAAAAAGGTGCTATGGAAGCACCGTTTACCATTGAGTACCCGACACAACTTGTTGATTTTGGAGCTAAACTGAATATCGATTACAGCTAGAAAATCTCACTTTGCTCTTTTGGAAAAATGGCTGGGTCTTGCTGGTTGACAAGTTTTAAGATCTTTCTAGTTCACGTTCAGTTTTTATTTTTTCAGTGGCAAAAGAATTACTTTCAATCCAGCAAACTTCTGTTCTGCACCCCTCATTTGGTCTCTCACACTCCTCATTTGGTCTCTCACACCCCTCCTTTGGTCTCTCACACCCCTCATTTGGTCTCTCACACTCCTCCTTTGGTCTCTCACACCCCACCTTTGGTCTCTCACACTTGTTTGGTTACCCCCATGTGCTCTTCCACAAGTCCCCTCACACATTTTCATCTGGCTTTTGTTTACTTTTTACTTTTATACAAAACGAAAAGCAAAACATTTACCAGCTATCTTGGTCGTAATTCGCGTGGTGACAGGTGGACCAAAGCCCTTGCTGGTGGAAGCTTTGAGCGTGAAGAAGTAGGTGGTTCCTGGGTAGAGGCCTACAAACAGATGATGGGTCTCGTTCCTCAGCTTGAATACTCGTCCTCTCTGGGTCGTCACATCGGCACTCGTGTCCAGTGAGCTCAGAGCTTTGTAGGTAATCTGGAGGCACACAAGAGGAGTAAAGTTTTATACAGTCTGGCGAGGTTAGCATATCTGAGAATGAATTCATCTAAGAGTAAAGCTCATGTAAGGAAGCTTTATTTATCACCGGTGTCCTACAGTTTAGTATTTAAGCTTGATTGTAATCAGTAGTTTTGTTTGCTCACTAAAGGTGAATTTAGAGCATTATATCATTTGCAGTATCATTGTATTTTCAGTTTTATTATAGCAAATATATATGTATATATATATATATATATATATATATATATATATATATATATATATATATATATATATAGAGAGAGAGAGAGAGAGAGAGAGAGAGAGTGTTAACAGATGACTTGATTGTAAAGGATGTCAATTAAAAAAACATGATATGATAGAATAGTACTTTATTTTCTAAAATGCAAACGTTTTTTTTTTTGGCGGGGAGGGGTTGTCTAAACAAAGGGCAATCTCTGCATTTGAGTGCCCAATTACCTCCAACCGTCCCATCAAAGCAATTCCGATAACTCAAAAATGACTTTTGAATCTCACAGTGATCAATTTTGGACCTAAAATGACATTTACAAAAGGTCCATATGCCTCCACCTCAGCTCCATGCTGAGACTGGAGTAAATTGAGCAAATTGACAAGAGCCACCACATTGGCAGAAGCACTTAAATAGTTATTCTGTGAAAATAACTGTTAATGCATGTTGCAGTGTCGCTACTGGCAAGTTTCGAGGCTGCAAAGCCATCAATGAGTGCATACATGGACACACACAAACATGTACAGTGAAACACTGGAGGACAGCTGTCATCGTGAATGACAGTCAATACAAAAGAATATCGACTGGTGGGGAAAAGCATGTTAAGAGCATTTCCACCACAAACACATTTCAGCACTTTGTGGAAGCACTTAAGGCCCCAAAAACAGACACATGTACAGTTTATCTGTCAGCTTCAAAGTAATAAACATGACTAACACATATACAGAATGTGGAAGGAATGTGAAAACCTGTGAGACTGGTATTAAAGGAGAGTGAATGCTTGGAATGAAAAATATAAGCACAATAAAGTCTCTATTTTACAAGGTCATATACAGTCATATCTTTAACTTTGTTTTATTAGTTAGTGACTTGTTATTCTTTAAAGAAAAACAAGACAGATGATAAGATGTTTCTGAAAAGTCAAACAATTAGTCTGCATTAACAATAGAACCACCAACAATGCAGCACCTCCTCGAACGTCTGTGAGGCCAGTTTGACCTCGCATCACTGTTACGGTTACTGGAATATTCTGAACTTTTTTGTTTTTTAATAGTATGTAAAGTTGGAGGAAATGACTAGAATTTTATGAACCTTGCCATATTACACTGTCACTGAATAAACCCTAAAGAAAATTGAAGCAGGCAAAAACGTTGCTATAAAATAATAACAGATAAAATATTGCACTGTTTCTATAAATCTGAGCTTGTGCCCATGACCTGTGGAGTCCCTCAGGGGCCGATACTTGGACCGCTGTTATTCAATCTACATGCTGGGTCAGATCATACATGTAAACAATCTTGCTCACCACAGTTATGCAGATGACACCCTGATTTACTTGGGTCTTTCATCAAATGACTCTGGTCCATTAGAGTCAATCTGCCAGTGCTTGCAGCATGTGACTAGCTGGACACAATTCAGCTTTCTACAGTTAAATCAGAACACAGAATAATACAGAAATAATTCTATTTGGTAAAAAAAAAAAATGGAAAGAATACAATTTAGCCCAGCTCCAGTCCAGAAGGCTCAAGTAATAAACTAAGTCAATTAAAATTCCAAGATTACTAACTTCAGACCTGACCTTCAGCAGCTACGTCAAGACAGGAACTAAAAAAAAGCTTTCTATCACCTCAAACAAATGTTAAGAGTCAGAAGCTACGTTTCCATGACACTTTTGCGCAAAATAAAATCGAATCTCTGAAAATTCAATAAAGGTAGCGCTGCAGGGGGTTAGTGTTTTCAATTATTGCTGTTTTTCAAATAAGTTTAACCCTGTGTATCTCGTCCAAGACTTCTCTTCAAAACAACAAAAGAGAAAATCTCAAAGTTGAAAAAAATGGACTAAAACAACTTCCGTCTTTGATAAGTTATTGAGATTGCCACTACTGTATAATGATTAAGTAGTGGTACAGGACAACAATTATCATATTGCCTGAAAAAAAACCACATCCTAGAATGCATAAAAATGTAAATTCGATATTTGGGAGGTTTTTTTTTTTTTTAATTAGTGTCATTTTCATTACAGGACTTCTTTTTCGACATTTGGTTTTGCACAAATCTAGGGGTAATGGAAACACACCTGGTGTCCAGAGTAGATTTTGGGAAGCTCATTGATGCCTTCATCTCAAGCAGACTTGACTACTGTAACGTCTTCTGTCAGGTATTTCCAAAATCATGATTAGAAAACTAACTCATCCAGAATACTGCTTCCGGAGTAAACAACATAGGGTCAGACTACATGTCGGTTCTTCTTGTACATAGACCCATAGGGCTCTGAGATCTTATACTCTTATATCTCTTATACTTTTTCTTGTCCTAATATTTTTAGTGATTTTATTATGTATTTTATTTGCATTCTTATGTTCTGTTTCAACTTTCTATTTTTATTTCTATTTTTATATTTTTATATTTTTCTTTTTTTATGTCAATGTCTTTCTAAAGCACCTTGAGTTGCCTTTGTGTATGAAATGTGCTATATAAATAAAATTGCCTTGCCTTGCCTTGCCTTGCCTCGCTGACCCTTTCTTCTGGCTGTCACTTTCCACATTCACTGTCTGCTGCATTGTGAGGTGGATGGACACATTTTTATTAACCTTGCCCAGGTAGATTGTTTCAAAGTCATGCAGTGGAGCTTTCTGGTGCACAGAAAGTGTGTTTGAATGGTGAGTATGCAGGTATGTGGGAATGTGAGGCATTACTGTGAAGTGTTTTGAGCTGTGTGCCTGACTGGCTGTATCATGTATATTACTACACAAATGCTGCCTTACAATCTTTGCATTTGGAGTAAAGGAGGTCAAACCAACCTCTTGGCAGTGCAAAGGAAAAATACAGTTTTTTTTATCTCCCTTTTTTATTCCCAAAGCTCGAAAACGCATATGATAATGTATAACACACTTGTAGAAACATTATTAACTGGTAAACTTAGGGTTTTATTTAAACAGAGCTACGTGCATTTTAATAGGCGAGAGGTCAAAATGACCTCACCGCGGTTCTAGTGTTAAGTACAAACAAAACAACGGAGATTGCTCAAACATCTAACATTAGTTAACTAAGGCATGAAAAATACCTGGAAAAACGGGGGTCGACTATAATCTTCCATGAAAAAGTGTGGCTGTGGGATAAAAACCACATTCGTTTGCAGAGGGTGCTCCTGTTTTTTGTTTTTTCGCAGTATTGTGCAGCAGGGATGAGGATCAGGAACCCTAACCAGAGATCATGGCTTTCAGTCGGAAAAGGTTGAACAAATCCTCTCTGGGTTGGGAGTGACGTGCTGCCTCAAGTCGAGTAGCTTGAGTGTCTCTGGGCTTTGTTCACGAGTGAGGGACGAATTAAACTTTGAAAGGTGATTGACAGGTGGATGGGTGCTGCATCTGCAGTGGTTCTGTTCCAGGTCTGTCCTGGTGACGAGAGAAATGAGCCAAAAGGTAAAGCTTTCCGTTTACCCTTCCATCTCTGTTCTTACCCTCGCCTAGGTCACCAGCTGAACAGTGAACACAGACAAACACGTAGACTACAACATTTACCACATCCCTAATGAACATGTCGCTTTACACTGTGCTAAAATGCCAGCGAATGCTGATGGATTTATCTGGAATGAAACTGGCACTGAGACCTGATGTAGGACGGATTCCTGGAAGAGAATTGATTTAATTCACACGCTTATCTTACTGCCTTACTTACTTTTAAAGGTAACAAATGTTGATACAGTTCACAGTGAGCAAAAGAAAAGAGTGGAGCAAGGAAGGGCAAAGTACAAAGTACCATCACGTTAAAACGGTGGTGACGCCAAAGCAGATATACAAATGAAGGTGGAGGCCAGGAACAAGAGAGAATGATGCAGAAAACGCATGGGAGCACAATAAAATTAAGTGATAAGAGATGCAGATGGATGGCACAGAGGCCGGAGGTGTGTGTTAGTGTGTCTGAATGTTTGTGGGGCGAAGCAGCAGGAGGACCGTCTCAGAGCTTCACACTCATGGATGTCAGGCGGCCCTTGTCGCTCCATTAACAGACTCAAATCAAAAGCTCTGACAGCTGGCTGCCTCGCTGCTCCTCGGCCTGCAGGCTGGAATGCTGATGTGTGGATGTGTGGTTGTTTGCTCAGATGTGAGAGAGAGGATTACAAAACGAGACGGAGATATTACAGGGGACCAGGCAGGATAAGGAACAGATGCAAAATTGAATAGAAAGACGATTAAAAGAATAAAAATATGTCTATGTGATTCTTTGCTGGGAAACTAATTCAATTAAATGAAAACTTTTTACGTCCAGTTCTGCAGTCTCAGTTCTGACATAAACCCTCACATTGAAGAACCACAGATTAAACATGCAACCAATAACATAACTGAATAAAATGCAGCACAGAAACGTTATTGGAACGGGTTTTTTCTCCTGACTTCTCTCCAGCCTGGAAACCCACCCAGCTGGCTGAATAAAACATGTCCAATCAATAGGTATTTATAAAGGCAGGAACGTTGGGGCTGGGACAATAAAATACCATCTATTTCATCTATGCTGCAGTTTTGGTTTGCACGTCAATAGTCGTTATTTTATAAAGCCTGAATAGCTCTCTATATTTCCATGGGCTTTACTGTCTCCTTTAGTCTACCTTCGCTTTTACCTCCTCACTTTTTCATTCTTTTTCCAGGTTGAGTGATGGACCATCTCTATGTTTTATTCCTCTTTTAATGCAATTTTCTCTTTCCAAGTATTTCATTTGGCTCTTTTTGATCCCCCCACCCTCTGCCATCTCTCTCTCTCACCACTACTTCTCTAGTTTTTTTATTGTTTTTTTCTTTTTAAATCTTTGTTCCCTCCCACTCCCTTTCTTCCTCTCTATAGTGGATGTTCTTGGAATCGGTAGAGCCGTAAAGCTCAAGATTGTTTTATTAGCCAATGAAAGGGCCGGCGCATAGTGCAACGATGCATCTTGGGTAATAGAGTGTGCCAGTGTGTTGTGTGTGCGTGTGTATGTGTGTGTGTTGGGGGGGGGGGGGGGGGGGGGGGGGGGTCTAGAGTAAAAAAGGATGGCGACAGATAGAAAAAAAAGAATTCTAAAGAAAAGACATAATTTATGCAAAGAAACATATGTTAAGAAATTGTGACTGCAGATTATCAATTAATCTCTTACTTTTATTCTCCTCAATATATATATATATGTATAATTTTAATAGTCTATCAAAACAAAACGATACAGATTTATTGTTGACTTTGTGGCTAAAATGAGTCCTGAAAATGGGCAAAGCGGATTGCGTTGATATCGAAGCCTGATAAGATAAAAGTTGTGATACAATTATAAACAGAAAAATCGATTCCAGTTACGTTGTATCCGTGCCAACATGTGAGACTGCACGTTCTTGTGCTCGTGTTCATCCAGGCATGAGAGTGATTCTGGTGAATATTAGAAGTCGTAGCTTTTAGGCAGCAGCCCTCTCCATCAAACACACCAAAGCTGCTGTGTGTGTGTGTGTGTGTGTGTGTGTGTGTGTGTGTGTGTGTGTGTGTGTGTGTGTGTGTGTGTGTGTGTGTGTGTGTGTGTGTGTGCACTGCTGGGCAGCAACATTCTGAGCTCCAGCCAACTTTTATGGAAATAAACTACGTTTACAGGGCGCTGCCAGGTGAAGAACTCTATTTCAGTTTAGATTGGTCGTTCTCCATTTTTTCAGCCTTCTAACTCTCTCTATTAGAAAATATGCTGCTGCTTGATTCCTAACTTTCTAAGTGTTGTTGCTCTCTTCTCTGTCATGTTGAATTCAATAAAACACTCTAGGAGGTGTTTGTTATTTCTGTTCTGTGTTATTTCACTTTCACATCATTTACAACCTGCTTACTTTTAAAATGTAGGAGCCGCTCTGATCCAAAACCGATTACCACGATGGAAATTAAGATGATTTATATTGCTGTAGCATTCTGTCATTCTGAGAGGTTGTATAAAAATCAATGTAGCTGGCAGCTCTGAAAGGTGAAGCCAATGCAAGTGTGTCTTTAAGCATCGCAATACCACTCAGGGTTGCTTCATGCCTCCAAAACATCTTCGCTGCAGCAGACTCCAACATAAAAAGATTTATAACTTTCTAACTCATGAAAATCTCAGTCAATACACTTTTCCAAAAAGTCCTTCCATCCAGACTCTCCAAGGTGCTTCTCCCCTTAATTAACATTTCTATACTGGATCTGATCAATCTATCGTTATTGACATACTATGTACCTCAGGCTTTTAGCGCCGTTTTAAAGTTGCTTTAATTAAACCCCTAAATAAGAAACCCTTCTCTTGATCTAGAGGCAGTAAATAAAAAATATATACAATATGAAGTTTTAGAAAGATAAGAAGAAAAAGACTGCATTAGGCTGACTTGGATTTATATTCATCTCCTGTGATTTGTTCATCTGAACGAAGAGTCTCTCACACCGCATTATTCATGGTGTTCCACAAGGTTCTGTGTTTGGATCAATACTTTACAGACTTTATTAGAGAGCACACCATACATTTCTCTGGTATGCAGATAACACTCAGCTATCCACTGCCAGTCAGCTGAAAGACAAGCTTGTTTCCAAGACAAACATCTTTGTGACTTAATTCCCTACAACAAAACTGTAATAAGACTGAGGTGGTCGCCTCGGACGAGTGTCTTACCATCATTTTAGTATCGTATACTACTGAGAGACCTTTAAAAAGGTCTGGCCAGACATTTTCCTTTATTGTCCATTAAACCACAACTCCAGATTATACAAAGATGACCCCCACATCCCCCCACCCAACACATACACACACGTTTTTATACAGAACATTATTAAAAGGTTCAACTGGTTTAATGATTCATTCTTATCCTAGTAATTACTTAATGTTTGAGTCTGAGTACGCCTACTCGTCCATTCATGCCACCCAAGTCCCTCTGTGTCAGGGCCGACTGAGCATAAAACTCTTTCTTTAGCTGTCGTCTTGCCTTCAGACTTTATAAGAAAAGAGTTTCTGATTGTGAATTCACGACATAAAAATATTCAATTGAAGACATTTTTTGATTACATAAGTAAATAAAGGCTGAATAACGTCTTTCTTTCTTCTTAGCCTCACTTCAAAGCGCACCCTGACATCCCGCCTGACTGTTTAACGCTCAGAAGGTGGGCATCGGTCGTTTAACTTCCAGTATGGTTGCTTTTGCAAAGTTTCCCTTTGGGACAGAGTGTTTTCTGAGGAGTTGAATAGGGAGGCAAACACACACACATGGTAAAAGAAAAAGAAGTCGTACAAATGCACAAAAATACCAAACACAAAAAGAGCACGTACATACAGAAACCTGAACGAGAAGAAATGTGTTAATACTTATGCATGTGTGCATAAAAATAGTTATGTTATGTTACAAACAAATTATGTTTTCCATTTCAACTGTCACCAATTTTTATTGTTCAGTTAGCAAATTACAGCAAAAGAAACTAACTGTGACAGCTAATATTCTTAATATTTCCTGGCTGTGTAGCAGGTGTTATCGCCATCGTCGCTTGACAACAAAGCACAAGAGAGTGAGACGGAGGGACTGAGTGAGATGAGGACGATATACAGTCTGATACAACTTCCAGCCCCCAGAAATGTTCTCTCTTAAATAAAAATCACAAGGGATGACATGTAGACCAACAACAAACAGCTGTGCCGGAAGAATCTAGCAAAGCTCAGAAATGCGTAATCAGAATGTTCAATCAGCAGTTAAAAAGCAGAAGTGACAAATTCTGGAAATATATAATTCAACAAATGAGAGAACACAAAAGCCTCTGAAAACCCCCTGTTTCCTGCCATTCGTCAGCCAAAGGTTCCCGTCAAAATCAGTGCCACCCTCACCTCCAAAATGTCAAAGAGTAAAAAAGTCAGATCACTGTGGAAGCGGTGCGCAGAGGCAGCGCATTAAACTCGGGCGGCGGTGACAGCCTGACAGAAATCGGCGCCTCAGTCACGCTCGTTTGACAGCCACACAGAAACTTTCTGCCAGCTGAGTTCAGACGAGTGACAGAACGAGCACTCTCCATCTACAAGCCGATGCAGGCCCCACGTGGTTCTTTTGCTCTCGTTTCCACATTAACAGTCATTTCCTGACGAGTTCCTTACCGCAGACTGACAGTGATTTACATCTGCAGTGTGCATGGCTTTTGTGCGCTGTGGTGGTTCTGATCAAGCTGCTGGGTCTCAGAGCCAAAATAATCTCATAAGAAGGACTTTGACTCTCATAAGCTTCCAGAGAAGGTAAACATTATAGGAAGCAAAGTATACTTAACTTTCTTTTCACTGAGTTGCTTTTGTACAGTCGTCCTTTGCAACCTTGTGTCTAAAGAAATGTTTTCAGTATTTCTGCAATAGAATGATGCTCTGTAATTTAACATTGAATTTGTTTTTAGTTACTAAATTAAATTCTTGTGATAACTGTTTGTTTTCAGCGTATCACTACTCAACTCAACTGCTCTGAAGACATTTTGCATTTAAACATTAAAACCAGCTTGTAAACAAACACGCCTGAAGATCGACGCGTTTTCCCTTCTGCGGCTCTCGGGGTTGGCGTGATGGGCTAAAGAGACGGCAGAGGCCCTGATTGGCTGGAAGACAGGAAGTTGCAGGCTTGATAGCTCAAAGGGCCACAAATAATCCTGTGTGTTTGTGTGTCGGGGACTTGTGAGTAGAGGTAGATGGATTATCTCCTCTGATTATTATCCCATTGTGGAGGTTTGTGCGTCTGTGTGTCCATGTGTGTTCTTCCGCTTCTGTAATCCTCTTCTCTTTAGCTACTGACGGGCAGATTAGAGCCATCTGGCTTCACTGAGCTCCAGCGTATTTTAGTCGAGCCGTTCCTGCTGCTGCTCATTTATATCTTTTTTTTTCTTTTTTTTTACTGATGCACATTTTTATATGACAATGCCAAATCAGGAAAATATGAGACAATACGGAAAAAAAACGTGGAGATTTTTGTTGATTCTCCATCAGATTTTTGTTTGAGCCAGATAATGTGATAATAACCAGAGAAGCATGTCACTCTCAGGATATGAGCATTTTCAATGCATTCTTGCTGCAGGGTCTGCAACAGCTCGAGGTCACAATCACATCTTTAATTTCAAACCTCTTCACACATTTGTTGTTGGACAAAGGTCGGGACTGCAGATCCAGTATATGATTTGTATTCTCTTAATGAAAAAAATGCTTCAATGTCCCCAGAAAAGATGACATTGTGAGTACAGCGTATGTTACTCAGTGTACTTTTGTGCATTAGTGCTGCAATCAGAGAAATGTACTTTACCTTTGACAAAGGCACTGGAACAGCCCCATACCACAGAGCCTGGCTTTTTGTCTTGTTGTTGATTACAGTCTGGATGCACCTTTTGGGGTTTGGACTCGAATGCACGGTGCCCTTTTCCACCAGAAATGTCGGGCATCGACAGCCTCGTCCAGAGGGAAGCGCATCACTGCCTCTGGAGAGGGTTACGGTGAAGGCTTCTCCTTTTAATGGATGATATGATTTTAAGTGGCATCTGTGAATGAAGCACCGTACTGCAGTGCTTGTCAGACGTTTCCTGATAGTGACCCTTGTAGTCATCTCAGCTACTGATGAATTCCAGTTCTTGACGCAGTGCCATCTAATGGATCACAGGTGTCCAGCTTGCACACATGTCCTTTGCACACGGAAATGTCTCTCCTGTAATCGTTTATAGGCTGCACACTAGAAGGAGGATTATGCAAACCCCAGTTGAATCTGTCATTAAGGAACATCATGCTGTCCATTACTGATTCGGGGTTAAGTCCTATAGTACAGCATAAGTGTAAAGTGTACACAGTTAATCTGTTCCAACAACAGCAACATAAAGTTGGGAAATTCCAAACATATAATTCATAGATAACCTTTGGCCTCATTTTGCCTGATGTGGCGTTTATTCAAAGTGGCTTTTCTTAGGAAGTACAAATGTGCATAACTGATATGACTGAAAAGTACTTTTCTTTTGGTTCAACCTGAAGAGAAATAAGAACACAACAGATGACGATAGTTCGAGACAGCTAAGTATTTACATCTTTCTTCCTGTTGTCTTGAACAGCTTTAATTCACCTTTTTAAAAAGGTATGTGTATTTTATCTTTCCTCTTCTGAACTTTTTGCTTCCAGCAACTTTGTTTTCCTCAGTTAGTCTTTATGGTGTACTCCCACTTCATATAACTATGACATAACAAAATTATTCCCAAGCCATCGATGTCAACGACCCCAGACTCTGTGCTTACAACCAGTGAGGAGGAGGAGTTGACCACCCGCCTGACTGATGCCAAAGTGTCCTGCCATGGTTAAAGTATCCTCATCTCTTGGCTTGTGATACTATTGATGGAAGCTGGCTGGACCACACCAGACAGTAATAAATATTTCAGCTTTACAAAGGAGAAGCAGACCCACAATATTATCCTCAAGTAGACAAAAACAGGCACAAGTGTAAACGATACAGTCTTTATCCTTCTGCAGGCAGTACAACCGAGTAAAAGGGGTCAGCAGCTCAAGGACGCCAAAGCCACACTAAATATAGTCCATTATTGGCAAAAGTGAAAAACGATACACCAGAAGATAGGAAAGGGCAAGTGAGGACGCAAGATGGAAAAAAGTTTGCTTGAACGATATGAGGTTACTTTTTCTCTGACTCTGTTTACATTTACAAAGTGGCAGTAATTTCTGATCTGATGGTGTGTGTGTGTGTGTGTGTGTGTGGGGGGGGGGGGGGGGGGGGGGGGGTTCCTCACTGCTTCAAGCTGATTCTCAGGTATTGTCAGAACAACCGGAACCCTTGGAGATGACTGGAGTTTAGGAGGCACCTCTCTGTAGTCTAAACATTCGTCCGGGCTGATAAATGTTTTGAGGCCCCTAAACACATTTGTCAGCCCTGTCATCTGCTCAGTCTTTCAAGTTTTTTGTCTCTACCATCTCTAATAACCTGAAGTGCAACATCAAATCCATCCTCATAAAAGACCCAGCAGAGGATGTCCTTTCTGAGGCCACTAAGAAGGTGCTCTATCTCAGCCACATCTGTCCTGCACATGTCCATCACAGTCTGGCTCAAAGCAGCTACCACACAGGAATACAACAAACGGCCCCAAACAGTTAGGAATGCAGAAGAATCTCTGGAAATTCCACGTGCCTACTCTCCAAGACGTAATCGAGACGAGGGCTATGAGCAGGATCACAGATATCACACACACCCCGGACACAACCGTTACCACGTCTCCCATCTAGTCGCCATTAAGGAACTCCTAAAAACTACGAGGCTACTGCAAGTATCTGTTTCTTTCCTGCCACCATCAACTTATGAATGGCTAATCAATAATTATGGTAACACATATGTTATGTTCGATGCGCAGTCATCCTCCTATCCCATGATGCACTTCATTGTTTTGAAATACTGCTTTCCTGTCCTATGTGCACTGGGAGTGTTTTCTGCACATTACTGGTCTAGTTTGTACTCACTTTTAATAGTATATATGTGTGCCTGCATATATATGTGTAGTTATAAATTAATTGATTTTGTTTCTTGTTCTGGAGTAATGCCAACAGCTAAAAACAAATTATATTTTTGTTTGTGGATTCACTTCTGTCACCGCTTTAAGCAAAATTAACAACCAAGCTGAACGTCAGCAACAGATTTAAGAGCAAAGACATGCTTTTGATTTAATTCAAATTAGACTAAATGCAACTAAGAGCGTTTTGGACTGACAAGACGCAGTGACAGGTCTTTAAACAAGCACAAGCAAACTAGAAAACCACACATTTAATTGATGTTTTTTTTAATTTTCAAAACACCAGATAAGTCCACTAATTTCATTGATGGAAGAAAACAATTGTTCATAAACACTCATTTAGACTCTTACTATGCATTTATCCTAGCATTTTGAAGAGCAAACGTTTGAGATTGGCATGACTCAGCTGCACTTTTGAAGCAAATAATAAAGTCTCACGAGGAGAGATTACATCGGAAATGTGTGCTGCCAAAGTTAAGCCATCTATTGAACGTTTTAGCGCTCATCATTAACGCAAGGGAAACTATCATTTCAATTTAAACTCTTTTCCAGACAATCTTAAAAAAAATATACCAGTATTTCTCGGACTGCAATAAAAAAAATAAGTAAAAAAAAACAGAGAAAAGAAAATGTTTTCAGTTTTCATCAAATTAAGCCCAAAAATAGTTTGGGTATTTTTACATTCTGCTTTTTTTGTCATGAGTTTAGCCATCTCTGTTGATTAATAAAGAGTCAAAAGCGAGCTCATATGTGCTCTCCTAATAAAAAACATCAATTTCCCTTTCTTCAGAAACTGGTGATAAGAAAAGAGGATGGAACTTTACTAAATGTCTGCTGTTCCTACAGAAATCAACAGCTCGGAAAAGAGCGGCCCACCGAAATAAATGCCAGACGGGCTGCCAGTATTGATTTCTGTGATTGATTAAAGACTCTGCTTGAGGAGAGAGGAATTGGAGAGTAAAGTTATTCACACACAAGATCAGGCAGAAACAACTACTTACTGTACCAGTGTTCTGCTGCTGAGGTGTGGTGGATTAAATGGTTTAAAGGTCTGTCAGCAAAAAAAGTCACACGTTTCTCTCCAGCTCTGTCAGAGGTTCGAGGTGCCTTCGAGTGCCTTGAAGTTTACTATAGCATGGAGATGAATGAACGGCAGTGTTGGGAAAATTAAATTAAAAAGGTGGGAAAACTGGTCAGATGTAGGGAAAATAAAACATTCACTTGACATCAGAAAACAATCATGTCACTCACTCAAAAGCCAATGAAACCCACAACTTACCCTTCATCTATGACGCGCTCTCTTAGCCTATTGGTGCTGGAACTGTGTTTTGGTGGAAATGGACCTGAGAGCTTTTTCCACATTAGTGCCACATGTGTGTTCTGTATCATGCTCTGTGTGATTAATAAAGAATGACAGGAATCTGTCTGCTCCCAGAACCGGGGCTGCTTGGTAGGAAGATGTGAGCTGTAAAGCTCTTCTATCATCAATTATTTCAAATGCTTAACCTTAACCCTTTTGTTCAAAAACATAACTAATATTTATCTGATCATTTCATGAAGGGAGTGGGGTTAAAGATCATAGTGACGTTCCCAGCGACTGAACTATGTAACGATCCTTGTTCAACTTGCAGGAATGACTTTTAAATCCAGGAGTTCTGACTTGCTGCATCCTCATTCATGTACAAAGATTCAATTTTCAATTTTCAATTCAATTTTATTTATATAGCGTCTATTACAACACAAGTTGTCTCTAGGATCTTTCCAGAGACCCAGAACATGACCCCCGAGCAATTATTACATAAACAGCGGCAGGTAAAAACTTCCCTAGTGGAAGAAAAACCTTAAGCCAAACAGTGGCAAGAAAAACTCCCCTTTAAAAGGGAAGAAACCTTGAGCAGGACCTGGCTCATGAGGGGGGACCCTCCTGCCGAAGGCCAGCCGGGTAGAGCAAGAAATAAGAAAGAATAGAGACATAGAGACACCGTCAAAGGTACAAGATAGGATACATTAGTAACTATCATCAGTAGTCCAATTAGACTTCTGTGAATATGGGTGATGTATGGATAGACGGTGATACAAGGGGATGAGGACTGCAGAATTAACAGATTAGCAGATTAACAACAGAATTACTGCAAGCAAAATAATTCCAGGCTATTATTGTAACTAAATCTGATAAAATATTCTTGCCTCTTTCATGGCCATTCAGTTATAATAACCATGTAACTGTGAGGATGATCTGTAAAAAATGAACATTTACACTTAATTACTATACATCTACAAACACGGAGAGAAAAAAGTCAACTGAATAAAAGATCCACGACACATAAAATCTGTATTTGTGTTAACTGAAAGAAAATTACGTACATTACTGTGATATCCTCACATGTGTTTTACCTTGTTTGCACTGATAGTTAATAATTTCAGCGTATTATGACATACATTCATTATGAGTAAACTCCTCAGATGTCGTCAGTGCACTTACATCAGACAGTCTGAAATATCTTTAATCATGACGACTTTCATGTGCTTGAAAGCTTCCAAACACCAGATTCACCTGCATAAATTAGAGCTGAGCAACTAGTAACGTATAAGAAAACAATTTTGATGATAGCAAAAGCTAATTCATCTCCACAGCACAAATAAAATAAACTCCCTTAAACTGAGGCAACATTAGAATGACTTCTTGGGATACGGCGCTTTCTAAACTAGGCTGAAGTACAAAGATCT
The DNA here is from genome assembly GCA_014839995.1 of Xenentodon cancila. Classification (NCBI taxonomy): domain Eukaryota; kingdom Metazoa; phylum Chordata; class Actinopteri; order Beloniformes; family Belonidae; genus Xenentodon; species Xenentodon cancila. The sequence goes on along the minus strand of CM026203.1, from coordinate 29,938,866 downwards.
TTCACTCATTACGTGGTCCGATTAAAGCCAGGATCTGATGATTTGCTTCTCGGCTGTATTCTAATCTATGATAGCAGCAGCGTCCGTTAAGCAAGAGGAGTTCGTAATAACTCTGAAGAGACCAACACAGGGAACTCGTGATGCTCCAGCGGTTTGATGAGGCAATCAAAGAAGGGATTGACAAGGTCATGATCTGTGTGCGCAGCGAGCGTCTTCGTGAGTGGTCCTCTGTCAATTCAGCAACCTCCAATATCTGTGTATGACTCAACATGAAGACGTCACAGAGAGCAGGTAGGGCTGCAGGGACGCTTACTTGGGCAAAGATTTACTGAAAGCCTTATAAGTTATTAACCAGCTTCTAATTACGCCTCCTCTTACGGCACAGATCCAGTAGCGTGGCTCCATGCACATCCCTTCCCAACCTTGCCTTTACACCTTTGTTCACAGCGGCTGGTTTTAGGGGTGGACATAGTGATTATATCGTCTTAAACCTCCGTGACCATCTCAAAAGCCAATTAAACTGCATCTGGCCTGTCTAAGGAGATTAGAGTAAAAATCACATGTGGCTTATCTACTCTTCAAACAGGGAAAGACTTAACTGATTTAACTTTGTCCACTTCTAAAAATGTCCTGTCCTTTTCTGATTCATTAATTCATGAAAAACAAAGGCTCACACGAAACAGCCTTAAACAGTGCTTAAACAAGGACAAGAAAAAAAATGAATTACATAATCTAAATTTCTTTTGTGCTTGATGACAATGTGCATCTTGACTGGGGATAAATGATACGACGGGTATACAGACAACGTTGCATTAGATTTGTCTAATTTGATGTTTTCTGGTCTCCGAAACCTCCCAAATGTGTGGATTTAGTTTAAGAGTTCATTCCTTACATTTATCTTTGACTTAGACAATTAAGAAGTTAAAAAATTGGTTGTGACACATTAATAACATACAGTTAGACAAGACAGATGGTCTGCACGCCAAACCACAGACTCACAGGGCAGAATGATCGATCTACTTTTAATGGACGGAATAGAAGTTTTGTAATGTGATATTTTGATCAGTATATTATACATGCTGTTCTTCCTCTTCTCCCACCTCAATTACATTGAACCATCACATGTCCTCTCTTAATTTCAGAGATGAACAGAGGACCAGAGGGAGCGGGGGGAGAGGAGGGGGGTCCCTTTAGATCTCACCCAGATGTGTCCTTTAATCCTGTAATTAGCTGCAATTATAGTAGCAGATACACCAGATGAAGTGATCATATTTGCACACTGATTAATTCCTGTATTCGTGCTCTACGAAAAGCACTGCCTCTTTTGGACACATCTCCACTCGCTCACCTCCTGTTTTATCTCCTCTCCCACTTATGTCCTCCTCATTTTCCTTATCTTTCCTCACCACTCTCCACCTCCACAAACCTCACCCCACCTTCCTTCCCCCATCTTCTCTTTGTCCCAGGTGTAATTCATCTGCTTTCCATCCTTAAAAGCTATGGATGTAGAGTGGGGTGGGGGGGTTGGGGGGGACTAGGAAACAACAAGAGCCCCTTTAGATGTTCCAGATGATGCCTTTAATCCTGTCAATAGCTGCAATTATAGCAATTATCTCTAATAGCGGTGCATTGTGTTGAGGCTCTGATATGTTTAACAGATGAGCTTTGCCGCCTCCGGCCGGCAGAGCGGGTGGGGAGCTTAGATTGATATTAATGAAATCGACAGAAAACAAGGCAAAATTGATGATGGTCTCAGGAGGGTTAGAAACTGTAGAGAATGTTTTTCAAGGTTGAGGTCTAATGGAGGTTTCAGAAATGGTTCTGAGTGGTCTTTGTACCTACAGAATGAGAGGGAAGACATGAGATTGATATTCAGGGGTAGAGAGGGCTCAGGAGAAGATAGAGACAATTATATTGAATGAACAGTCTTCTGCGTAAAGGTGTCCCTGTGTTACAGGACGTGTGAGGTTGTGAGATGAATGGAGAAGCAAACCCCACTCTGCTGAAAACGGCTCCTACTGCAACATGTTACACAAAAACACAACAGCAAATTTAACTTCATCTGTAGAATTTAAGATAAATGTCCTTACTTTCATTTTCTTATTCCACACCAGGTAAAATAAAGGTAAAAGGCATAAACACTGCATCAGGTTTGAATGTGTGCTGACATGTTACATCCACGGTGATATAAGTACAGAAGTGGAGAAAAAAAGACATCTTTTTGTGGGTGCGAATGGTTTTAGCTGCACGTTTGACACGTCTGACAGCTTCAGACCCCCACAGCTCTGCAGTCGTGTTCTCCGTTAATGTGCTCCAGAACATTAATATGCCCCAGAACATAACAGGAAAAGCTTTCAACAATACCCGCTCCGACACTCAAACTCATACAAAAACACAAACGGCGTTTTATCGATGCATTACTTTGTCACCATCAGATATGAACGCACACACACGAATGGCCCTGCCAGGTCTGGGTGTCACGCAGCTCCTTGATGCAATGATATAGGAGGCAGACAGGAGACAGAGAGCAGGTCAATAATTCATTAGATAGAGGGCTAACTTCACCCCGAGCCACCGCACACTCAGGCGCACACCCGTGTCCGTCTCTCACGCCTGAACTTCAACGCAGAGCTGGTCAGAAGATACGTCTCCTCTACTAAGCAGAGGAGACTTTATTTAAAATGTTCTCATACCTTTGAATATTTGCTTTTAACTGACATGCCTTCCTGGGTATAACTTCCTGGGTGCTGCCACGTACGCAGAAGCAGCGTTGTTCTCTCAGCAACGCATCATGTCCACATCATCTTCCTGGAACTCCTCCACAAGAGTCTTGACTGAGCTGATGTTTCATTATAAATTAAAATGAAGTCCCTGAATGGTTTTCTTTAAATTGGTGCACCTTGATGCTCTCCTTGAAATGTTGAGCCTAAAGCAGGAAGTCTAGTCAGTCTCAGAGTTAAATTAAATTTTGGTTTTGATTAATGATTTCAAATAAACTTGTTCACATTTGCAGCCTGGTTGAACCTTGTGTCTGTGGCTTATGATGATGGCTGGTGGCATAAAAGTTCTAAAACTTTTCCCATTGTGACGTCGGCCTTCGGTGTTTAGACTTTGGCTTTCATTCCGGAGTTGGGAATGTAATGACTGTGAAAAATGCCTGAAATGATCACATCAGCATTAGAAACGTCTCCATGCCAGGAGAGAATCATCTGGAACAGCTGCAGCTTCATTCTGCACACGGCCACAGTCTCTTATCACCCGTCATCTGAACCTTCCCTTCTCTCATTATAAATTTCATTCTCAGTTCCTTCGTCTCCTCTCACATATTCACTCTAAATGAGTCACCCTTCTTTCTCAGTTTCAACTCCATTCCTTTCTGTAAAATCCTGACACCCTTAGTATCACGTCTTTGTAAAATGAGTGTCACCCTTTTAACTGCGGCGATAACACAGCGGGAGGCTGGTCAAATACTCTCAGCTCAAACTGAACCTTCCATCTAGTAGAAAAATAAGCTCCCTGTTGAATGTCTGACATGCATGGTTCCTGCCGACAGCACGGACGGGAGACCACGACAACTGACACTTCCCAAGAATAGACAAATACCCCAAATTAGGTTAAAGACAATATTTTAAGATGATTCTGCCTGGTCAGATAATGATTTCCCATTGTTACCCAAGAATAATCTAGTGCAATGTGTAGCACTGATCTGTCAATGTGATTCGATCTAACAGGTGCTTCTGTTTTTAATAATGCACTCTTTGTTCTTCACTGTCACACTTCAAAGCTTCCCAGGTAGGATTCAAGCAAATAACCCAGAGGCTCTGAAGTGCAAATATGAGCCATGTTTGACTGACCTCATACAGAGTGATGACCCCGTTGGTTTCATTGGGAGCTTTCCACTGCATGAAGATCTTCTCCTCGTACGGAGTATTCTGGAGAGATTCCATTGGCACGGAGCCGGGCACTGCAGAGAGCACACAGAATAACACGACTCATTAGTGCAGCTCCACTTTACTGTTTCTGTTTCAGAGGAAAGGTGAATAAATGGGTTAATGACTTGCTCACATTACCATAGCTACATTATAAAGTTTGGTTAGAGAGCTCATGAGTGAAATGTAAAGCTCATTCTCCTGAAATGTCCCCAGACGCAGACACAAACACAGCCGGGTGCTGATGAACACGGAGTCGACGCGACAATGACGTAATCAAAGAGGCTGGAAGAGAGGAGACATTCAAAACCGGAGTCGTACTTCAGCTTCTTTAAATAGGTAAGGTGTTAACGTCTTTCATACACATAAAATATTGCTGATAAATTAAGCTGATCAGAACAATGAACCACCGTGTTGAAGACTACTGATTTGCACGAGGTGCAGACTTTGATCAGAGTATCATGAATCTGACAAAGACCGGCAACAACTATTAATTATCATTCACCTTTCCATGGTTTTATTTGAGCTGCTGCTTGAGTTTCTGAAAAATATTGCTTGGCTCTGAACGTGATTTACTGATGAACATTCAGAGCTTCAACAGGGCCCTTAATCAGCTTTTTAATGAAGCATGTTGAGATAAGTTTACAACAAGCTACAAATTACAACTCGGCTGTAATTTGCTAAATTAAAATAGCTTCTTCCTAAAATGAAGGGAGACAGACAAGCAGTAGAAATGTCACGCAGGGATAAATCGCAGCGCAGCCCTGTAGACGGTGAATAATGGGACAACTGCTGGGACAGCAGCCTCAGTGATTCCCTCAGTCGCTGGCAGATTTCAGAAGTCACCGCTGAGAAACCAAATCCAACCCGTTCAGATGGAAAACCTCATAACAACAACTCTGTTAGCTCACAAGTCAATTACCAATTAAATGTCAGAGGGGCGACTGTCACTTCATGTCTTCACGCTTTCATCTGCAGTTTAGGGAGGATCACAGCGGTGTCTTGTTTTTGAACAGTTTTCCATTCTGCTGGCTCTATAATCACGCAGCTGAAATGAACCAATCAGCTTTCTGAATTTAGAAATATTCTTTCTTCCAGCGTACGTGTTGTTGTTGGTTGCAGATATTCTGCAGTCAATGCAGTTTATTTCTAACGGACATTTTGTGACCTTCTTGTTCTAAAGTGCCACATTAGGACTTCAATGCACTTTTACCAAACGGATGTTGCTCTTTTTTCAAAGGTTGACACATTTCCCAGTATTTTAAATGAAATGTCTATAACAGGCTTCGGTGAAAGTAACAAAAGTGATAATGATTCAAAAGCACCATTTTCAACTCTGTGTTATCTCCTGGCAGTTTAAGGGGGTGGAGTCTATCACAAAACCCCACCCCTTCCCTTAACAGGAAAAGTCCATCGTCTTTTAAGGCAGTGTTACAGCGATTTCGAGACAAAGCTAATGCATCTCGCAGTAAATCTGGGTGGAGATAAAGCTGGGGAGGCTGGATAATGGTGCTCTGATCTGGGTCTGTGATGTCACATGACCCCCCTGAAGAGCGTTTTCACACCCGGTCGACATCAAGCACAGTGACAGTCATGTTCAGTCAAAGTTTTTCATATGGAAGCAAAATTAGACATCAAAATAAAAGCTTTGAAGCATAGATTTCACGATGTGCCTCCTTTAAATGTCCAAATATGTCCAAAAATGAAGACTGTGTCATTGTCCACATGTGTACAGAACAGTACTGCAATTGCTTGAGTTTCTAATATTTCATTAAAAAAAAATTAAAATCACAACTTTGTTGGATAATTGTTTGTTGGAATTGTTTGATTACTTTGTCTTAAGATATCCAGCAACAACAGTTTTGTAAATCTCTCCTCCCACTCATACAGATGACGACGGGTTTACAACCGTTACACCCACTGGACTCATTATGGTAAAATCTACCTAGAAACAGAGTAAAAAGTGTGTATTTGTGTGTATTTCAAAAAGAAGACTTTCACACTTCTTTATGAAAGTGCACGGGCAGAGGAGGGGTGCCAGACACCTCGTCTACGAGAGAAATAACCGAATGACAAACACAAAAACCCACAAAGACAGAAACATTCACAACAAGCACAAGATCCACGAACACGATGTTGAGATGAACACACAGCATCACACACTGACAGGTGTGAATGAGCGACAGACGCGCCGGGAGGAGGAAATGCTGCAAAGTGTTAGAAAGTGCGTGCGTGTTTCAGCGTGTGCGTGTTCATGTCCAGGTCTCGTCTCTGAAACAACAGGCTCATTCTTATAATTACAATGATTCACTTTTTGAGGTGGAAGCAGACGGGTATAGTACTGGTTCAGGAGACTGCTGGAGTTCAACAGTGTAATAATACGGAAAAAACAGCAGCTAAGGCAACAGACGAAAGTGAAGATGGAATTTATACATCTATTTTTTAATGTGTGCCAATTTCCATACATTTTTAATACATTATTATTATTGTCAAAAAATGACACTGAAAAGCCTTCAGCTGTTTCAAAATACAGCTGCTGGAGTTCTGAGCAGGAAAGATAATGCTTCTCTAATTATAGCTTCTTCTCTTCCTGTAAAATCCTGGATAAATGTCAAAATTCCTCTGCTCGCATATAAAAGTTTTCATGATCAGGCTCTTAGTTTAAAAGCTTAAAGGAGGTTCCTATAGTTTCCAAAAGCCGAATGGGAAGCAAAGCCCTCAGAAAGGCTCCTCTCTCGGAGCAGGGTCCAGTTTAAGTTGAAGATGCAGGCACCTTCTCGACATTTACGGTTGGACGTGAACTTTCCGTTTTGATAAATCCTACAGTTGGAGGGGTCTGGGCGAATCCGAGCCATCTTTTAGTTCTTCAGCAACAGGCCTCTGTTTCTGGGGACTTTCTTTTCTCCTCATCTTTGTGCCGTGCTCTGTTATTTGCCCTGAAGCACATATCGATGCAATAATCACAGCGTTTCCAACCCTCTTGTAGAACAGGTGGCCACTTTTCATGAGTCTGCTTCTACTGAGGCTCTCTTCCTCGCCGTGAACCGGCATGAAATTAGTACAATTACAGTGGTTTGAATCAGAATAATAAAGTTAATAACAACCTGGTTTTAAATGCAATATAATTGGGTTTCAGCCAGATTCAATTTGACTTTATTTAAATGGACTTGTTTATGGTGTCTATAAAGTGCCCCAGAGAGAACTTGTGAATTGGCACAGTATAAATAAACTGACGTGAAGCGAGTTCAATTAAAACCGCACGCTTGTTAAAAACACAAAGTAATAACAAGTCAGATAAAACACCTGCTCAGACAGTCAGGGTCAATGTGGTGCACACGATGGCGAGCTCAAACTAAAGGTTAATGCAAAGCCCATGATTGCTTTGTCCAAAACACAAAAACAAACACACACACACACACACACACACACACACACACACACACATAAACCCACACTAACAAACGTCCAGAGAAGTTGGAAAGAGGAAGGTTTTGATTAGTAATTCCGAGGTGTTGATTAAGGGCCCCGCCTGTGGAGTGCATCAAATTACCCTAACAAAGAAACGCAATTAGACACTGCCATTTCGTTGGACTCCTTATCACTCACCACCCCGTGTGTTTGTGCACTCTAGTCGTTAATAATGCACAACGTCTGCCTTGATATCTGTGAATCTCTGGTGTTTCTGCGTCCAGGGCTGTGCATGTGAGCCTTCAGTCACTCCGGTGCATGCCATGACATTCGTCTGACATACTCAGTGTGTGCATGACTATAGCGTTATGTAACTGTGTGTTCATGTGTGTGTGTGTGTGTTTGTGCACCTCAGAGACCCAGACAGAAGAAAACAGGCTTCATTGAAAAAGATAACGGCAGCTTTAATACATTAATCATAACTTGATTCACTTCCATCATGCTGAACAATGAAAGGCTTGTTTTATTATGCCAGCAGCTCCTTTATGTGTGTGTGTGTGCGTGCGTGCGTGCGTGCGTGCGTGTATGTGCGTGTGTGTGTGTGTGTGCGTGCGCGCGTGCGTGTGTGTGTGCGTGTATGTGCGTGTGTGTGTGTGCGCGTGCGTGCGTGCGTGCGTGCGAGTGCGTGCGAGTGCGTGCGTGCGTGCTTGCGTGCGTGCGTGCGTGCGTGCGTGCGTGCGTGCGTGCGTGCGTGCGTGCGTGCGTGCGTGCGTGCGTGCGTGAGAGAGCGTTTGTGTCTAGTTTTCTTTTGGTTTTCTGTACGACTCTTGTGTTCTCAGATCAAACACTTTCTTTTCTTTTTCACTGCAGTAAGCTAAAGACCCTGTCATTAATGTTTGTTTTAAATTATTAATTAGTCTTTAGGATTTTTCTGCAGCCATTTGTCATCAAATTAAAACCATTATTAGTGATTTGTTTAGAGTTGTTGTATTTGGAATAGAAACGAAGTTTTAAAATCTGCAGGATCATAAATCAGTAACAACATGTAATGTACAGTAATAATATAGTAAAGTGTTACAATCTAACCAAACACATCTGGAAACTTGTATATTTTACACAGTTCAAACGAATGTGATTCACGCCAGTGTGGTGCGATAAAGGTCTGGTAGCCGTTTAAGAACAACAACCACCATCCTGGAAAATAATATTCTTTTCCTCCCAAATCGTTTTTTGGCGTGAACAACATCCTTTTGCTGTTTGGAGACAAAAACATACCCATGGTGCACCAGTCTTTGCAGTCTTTACTGTAATCAGAAATTAATCTGCTTTAAAAACAAATAAACATACAGTATCTTTACAGAAAATTACTGCCGGAGTTACAGCAGTGACGCTGGATTACATTTCATATTATGGCATAAGGATTAACCCAGAGGGCAGACTGATATCAGTTTCTAAAAGTACATTCAGAAATGTACCAAGGACACATCTGCTTTGAAGAATAAATACAAAAGAATAAAAAAAACCTAGTTATCGAACTGACTGCATTTATTTTGACTTTTGTAAAATAATGATTGTGTAGCATCGTCATTATAAAACAGCAAGTGCTGTGATCAAGACGAGGCGACAAAGTCACTGACAACAACAAAGCAACTAACGTTAAATGTGCATAACTTTCAAATTATTTGTAATTTTAGGATGTCAAAGAAAAACGTGTGTGTGTGTGTGCGTGTGTGTGAGTGTGAGTGTAATCTCTAAAGGAAATTCATGATAAAAACAATTAAAAGTACACTGAGAGAAAGAATTTCTTTGGCTGATTATCAAACAAAGACATAAAGGATGTTTCCTACTGTTGTTTTCTTCTTCTGTGATCTCAGAAATGAGGCTGGGCTGTGATGATAAACGGATTAAATCTCAATGATTCTCGCTGCCCTCTCGTGTGCGGAGATCAGTTTTCTCTTTAACTGTGGGGGGGGCGTGAATGAGGGTATAAACACGGGGATTTCAGATCTTTGTATTTAATTTTGTCATTCAGAAGTACTTAGAGATATGACGGGACATCTGACCTTCCCCACAAAAACAACTTGTACCACTCGTGTACATGCTGTTTACACATGAAACACATACTCTGCGCAGACCCTTAACACTACATTAAAATAACCCTTCTCTTTTAGCTCTTAATTTGCACACATTTCGAGAATTTTAAACTTTGCAGTATTCAGTTAGAATGTTTACGGAGGTGCAAAGTTAGCCAGGCCATTTCAGTGACTTCAGTGGATACATCTCTGCTTTGCACATGGACTACGCAGATGCACAAATGTGCATGTAAGAACACATGAAACATCCACGCAGATGGTTCCAGACTAATCAGGTGATTGACAGTTGGCATTGGTGCCATGCCAAGAGATGCATTCATGCCACAGCACGGAAGAGGACAGCAAGGCAGCAAGTGAGGATGTAAAGAATCCAGTGAGAAGCTTCTGTTTGCTCTCTTTTATGAGCGAAGCTCTTGACAAAAGACATAGAAACATACTGAATTTACTTTGTAATGAACCTGATCACAGTGGACCACATTAAACAGACTTAAATGTGGTCTTGAAGCCACTTTGCCTGAACTCTTTCAGCGTCCCACCATCTAATCTTACCCAAAAAGCATCACAGGGAAATCGCAGCTATCTTTAAATCTGACAAGGCAGGAAGGAAAGACGTTTAACCAACTTTTAATTGTTGTTTTCATTCATTTGAACTTCCAAATTGGCCTTAGAAGCACACCGAATACGAAACTACATTCTAATGTGATAAACGACAGGCAGCATCCTCCACACAGCGTCGTGTGAAAAAGAAAAGCCATCGTCTTCCAGCTCTAAGGATTTATGTATGTAGACGTAACAAAAATCCTTCTGGTCCTCACCAGCTCCTATAATTATGTAAATACAGCTAGGTCCAGAAGTGTTTTAACTAAGACTGTTTTGATGATTTTGGCTTTTTACACCGCTGCATTGGATTTGAAATAAACCCATCACGGTGTGAAAGTGCACAGCGTAAGCCTTAAATTAAGAGCTTAAATTTTATACCAATTTTAAGCCAATTTTCATGCGCTTTATAGTACTTGGACATGTAATAAATTTGACAAGAAAATGTAAATATGACCATAATTTTTAATAATTGGATGAAAACCATCTGCATCATCGACGAACGTTGGATATCACCAAAATCTGACTTTATCCCCCTTGAGAAAGAATATTCTTGCTTTGCTTTTAAAAGGTCTAACTATCCTTTTACAAATCATAAAGGGTCATGTTCCACCTCAATACCTGATATCATCTTATCGACAGATCATTTATCTGCTGATTCTGTTATGAGACAAAAGAAAAGATTACGTGGCCTGTTGACATTCTTTTTTCAGTCAATTGTCCAAATATAGAGTTGTTTTGCTTAAAATGACCAAAGCCCCAAAGGCAAACTTTTGTCAAACCTAATCTGAAGCTAAAAGTATGATCACATATTCAAGGTTTTATTTCAGATCTACAGCGCTGATGTCTCTTTCTGTCCAAATACTTCCAGACACAACCAAACCTGAAGTCTGTTAAAGTTTAGATGTCCAAAAACCACGGAGGAGTTTACCAAAGTGATGCTTGTATGATCTGTGTCGCAGCCAGAAACAAGCTGCGTGTGTGGCGTTGGATTCAAGGATCCCGAAGATCGACAGTTCGGCTGCTTTGCTCCAGTAGAACTGCTATGGTCGTGTTCGTATTGGCGCCATTTTACAGCGTTCTTCCACAAAGCTGGACACGCCCATCAGCGTTACTCATGAAACCACGTGACAATCTGCCCCGTTTGGCAAATCCACTTTAACTCTCCATCGTTACCCTCTGACATCCAGCTCTGTACAGGGGAACGTTTCAGTTGGTACGTAGCGGTGTGCAGCAGAACAAAGGAAATGCGTTTCCATGGGAAATCTTTAACTTTAAGCTGCACAGGACTAACGCAGGATTGACTGCAATAATGGAGGTGTCACATTAACAACGCCGGATGCCTCACAGAGGGAAATAACCAGAGCGCCAAAGAATGAAGGTGGTCGTGGGGAGTGTTTGTGTGTGCATGTGAATGCTAACATGTAAATGTGGACGGGAAAACAATTTGGAGGGACTTGATTAAAACCGGAGGGGCTCTCATCATTCATCTTTTATAAACTTGAAAGTCCTTGTGAGCCGGGAAAAAAAAGCAAATTCAGTTCTTAATTGCAAATCTGTCAAGTTGCCTCAAAACACAAGTTAAAGATCATTTCTGTGCAATCAGCAAGACTAGAAAGTAAGAGAAAATTCATACGTATATAAATGTGCATGTGTGAGAGGGGGAGGGGCTGCTACATCTACAGGAGCCCCGGCTCTATAAAACCATTAAAATACAAACAACAATTAGCCTCCGTGTGAACTATTGCTGCTCTGTTCTCTAATTACTGAATTACAACCAGGAGATTAACGGCGGTTCAACAAAAAACGATTAAGAACAAAACAATTAAGCCCCCCCGTTCAAAGCTATTGCTTCTCCTCACTTGTGTTAGTTTTTTCAAAGAGCTCAGGCATCGCGCCGAACGTGTGTTCAACTAGCAAAGGTAGGCATTTCAGGGTGAGATGTGATGTTCCCCAGAAGCTAAATTCAAAGGATATTAGTTATGAGATCAGCAGAAGAACAGCGAGCCCTGAGGATGCTGGAAGGAGATGAGGGTTTTAACATCATTAAAACAATGCTTTTATTCTGCTTATCAGGCACTGGGATAATGGCATTGAGATCTTTCAGTTTATTGTAGCCGCGCTGTTGAGAGAAATGTGAGGCATCAATGAATTATTAGTTGTTGCAGGAGGGGGAATAACCCCCGATCTGAATTAGTGCAGCATGGAGCCCTCAGGAAAGGAAACAGGAGTTTAATAAGACCATGCTTTAAAATAATCTGCTGGACTGCTTGTACACTTCAGGGAAGAATAATCTATGTCATGATGCTCGGCAGATTTTACTATCCAGGGGTTCAAAATAAGACAGACATGTTGCTTGGCACAATTTGGGAAGCTGCAGTTGACAAAAGCCTAAGAAGTGAGTCTAGATCTATGTTTATGATTTATGTCCTGCATTATTGTGGTTAATTTCTGTACTTTACAGATATGGATGCAGATCACGTTGTAAGAGATGTGTAAGATCTCCGTTTTACGATTATCAACGGCGCCGGCAGCTTGACAGGCCCTGCGTGCTTTTGTGCGTGAATAAAAGGCAAAGAAATACCAATAAGGAAACTAAAATCATCCATCCATCATCTACACTCACTTATTCCTACTTAAAGGCCCCAGGGTTCAGCTGGAGTCCATCTCAGCTCACTTTGGGCGAAACATTTGGGTACAACATGGATGGGTATTTTAGCATAATTTAAACCAAGTTAAAAAACACTCTGCCTATTTATGATTCACATTCACCTAAAATGTAAAATCAGACGTTAAGAGGTGTGAACTGCTGGAGACCAAATACTTTCATTGTAGCTGCTTTTGCTCCATCCCCTCATGGCGCTCTGAACCACGTTTGCTCCAACGCTTGTGCACCGCTGTTCCTGAAATCACCCGTCACTCACCCGGCGTGGGTTAAACTGTGAAATCTCCCTTCTTATTCTCGCAGCAGCTCTTAGAGCTTCTGAACGGGTAGGTGGGCCCGTTTTTCTGTTTACGCTGAACAATCTGCTGGTGGCTGCTGTCGGATATTCAGAATGAATCATTTTCGCTTCGGGGAGAAGCCGACCACACACTGAGCCCCTGAAATGCCTCAAGATCTCACAAACTGGCTTGTTATATAGATTGGATCAATATTGCTTCATAAAGTTTGAAGTGAACCATTTCAAAGCTTTTTTTTCTTCTTTTTTATAAACAGTGGCTGCTCTCACCATCCTCCTCTGTCTGTTTGACTATCTCCTCGCTCTCCTTGCTGCCCTCGGGGTTGGCCAGGACCAGCCGCAGTCGGACCGTCACGGACGGCCTCAGTCCCCTCAGCGTGTAATGTGACGACGTCTGGATCAACTCTTCGGCTGAGAACTCTTGTTGATTGAACACATACTGGTACTGCACCTAAAAAAATAGAAAAAAAAGGAAAACATTGACTGTACTCTTTACTGACAACCTTGCGCCTATAATCATATTTATATTACAGGTCCGATATGACGTCAGAAGCTGGAGGGTCATGCTTTTTACCCTTTAAGCTCCAGTGCATGTCAGTTTCATAAAAATCATAATTTTTGCTATTGTAAGTAAAGATTTTGAGTTTGTTAAATTCTAAAAAAAAAGCTGCCTTGCAGGTAAGCAACAGTCACCACTTCTAAGCCTAATCAGAGGTAGGATGGACATCTCTCCAGGTTAATACTGGTGATGATGTGGGTCACAACTTTGGCTCACCGTCAGATTGTAGCTGTGGCAGCGCGTCACAGCGTAGCCAAAAGTCTCCCACTGAATGGTGAGCTGGCGGGCTCTGACATCCACCACGTTGACATTCTGGGGGCCGTGGACCGGATCTGAGAGAGAGACAGACAGAGACGATGGTTTACTCAACAGAGATGGAGGGAGAGATTAGTGAGCCACAGGATCTATGAAAACACGGCTCAGTTTAAGCTGGATTTACTCTGAAACAAGTGGCTAAACTGAGATCGCTGGAAGATTTGATGGATTAAATGTCTGGACTTCAATTTCCAGGCTGGTCTTTGTAAACCCGACACCTCATCATTTGAAAACTTTGTGAAAATGAATAGGTTTTGAAGTAACAGTAACCTCATAGCTGCATCATATTATCTGCGTAGCCTCTCCTGACGCACCCTTACGACCAACAACAAAGTGAAGACCGTTTTATATCACTTCCCGTCTCATGAGAATGTCAGCTTGTAACACAAAACGTAAGATGATATTTTCACCAACAGTAAACCTTTGCATGCTTTGAAAGGTCCAAACCTGTTTGTTAATTAACGGATGGGGTGTCTGTCTGTCCACCAAACCCTGCGACGTTCCAGAGAAGCCCCGACGTGACGACAGGTGAAGACACATTTTCCAAGGTCAAGTAACCCTAACCCTAAAGGATTTTCAAGAATGCCAGCACTCAAAAATATTTTTTATTTGAGTCAAAATCAAAGAATCGAATGTAAATTGTGGTTTGTCTGACATTACAGACTTTACTTACCCTGACGAAAAACCTAAAACTGTCAAACTGAGAACAGTAGTTGTATACGCCTGTGGTTTACGGGAGAGAAGAACCGCTGCATATTTACTGCGGCAGTTACACAGGATCTTCCCTAACCCTAACCCTAACCCTTATCCTAACCCTAACCCTAACCCTAACCCCTAACCCTAACCCTTATCCTTACCCTAAACCTAACCCTAACCCTTAGCCTAACCCTAACCCTTATCCTAACCCTAACCTGCAAAACTCAACCACTGATGATAACGTGTCATTTGTGTTTATAAAGAGGATAAACAAACTCTGTCACACGGACAATACTAGAAACAGATGTATAGATGATTGTGCAATACTCTGCAAAAGTCACCTAATCCACTGGCTCATTACTTTCTCTTTATCAATAATTAGACAAAACCACAGAACAATCTACTGAACAATCTACTATATACACAGGTAATATACACACAAAAAAACAGGCCATGTTCAGAAGAAAAACACTCAAAAGGTCCCATTCAGACATTTTATTAATTTAGATTCATTTGTATTTAAGGTCATGAGAGCCAAGTTCCTGGATAATCTATTTAGATCTTAAAGAGGCTGGAAAATCAACATATAAGTCATTAAAACAAAAAGACTTGTGGTACCTAAGACCTTTAAACCATTTTTAAGCCAGTTTGGTTGAATTTAAAGTGCAATAAAGTTCAGCAGAGTTTTCAGTTGTAATTACTAACATTACTGTTCACTGCATGTCTCATTATTGACCTCATCATTGTCCACATGCAACGCTCTTACCGACGCATGACATCACGCGCGCTCCCTCTCAGTCATTTAGTCTGTAACTCACCAGCTCGTTTCTACAACGTTGTCGTAACCTGTCATTTTCACTGCTCAGCTCTTCTACATTTGACCTTTCATGTGACTCCACAACACAGGCTCTTTTGTATTTGACCGTCCTTTTCGCAGACGTAGCAGGAAGCTGCTCACAGATTTGCTCCTTGTATTAAACATGCTTTTTATTTATTGTTTTCTAGCTAACTGTCGTTAGTGCAGCTTATCAAGGTTATGAACTTTGGAGGTTCCCTTCCTGTCAAATCTAAAGAAATCTGCAGCTGAGCGCATTACAGGTTGTTCTAACAAGCTAATTATTGAAAATGTAAGATGAGCCTAAGAAGACATGATTAGACAGCGGGATCCTGGATCAGCCATCTCAGAAACCATCTGACACAACCGCTGCTGTTGCACGTGTGCATGCTGTCCTGTGCACATTTACCACATTCTGGCTGTTTTCTGTTGTCTCGGTGTCTGATTGATATAATCCCAGACGGACTATCGGAGGTTCAGATCAGAGTTCTGGTCATGGGGTACTGCCATCTGTTGCAGGAGTCCTTGTTTCGCATTACGAGTGCCGACAACGTTTGTAAGTTTGTGTGCGGAAGGGAAAACTTTCCATTTAGATTCAAGTTTGAAAGAGGAAGTTTGCATTTCTGCAAATCTGCTTGCTGTGTTTGAGTTCACAGCAGTGACAGATGTTCTGCATGGACTTGTAAGTTTGGATGCAGAACTTAGATGCCCCGGGTGCTTTATTTTTTTTCAAAAGTCAGTACAGCAGGCGATATGTTTCCACACAGCCCACATACTGTCTGCACAGAAGAAGACTCTGGCCACCTCTGACTGAAACTTATGCAAATGGACTGACAGACTAAGCTTGCTGCATTTTCATTAAAAATAAATAAATAGAACATAATAAAATCGTTGTGTAACTTCAGCGTGGCACAGAGGCTACAGAAATTATTCACTGTAACAGACAGTTGTTAAAATATTCAGTTTCTCCCAAAATCTGATAATCACATCTACCTGCACATCTACAAGACAAAATTAATCTTAGTTTATGTGGCTAATTAACATCAAGATTAATCCACTTCAAAAGATCACTAATCAAACTCAAAACTCAGAAACAGGGAAAAAAAAGAAATAACAAAGCAGAAAGGGGGGTGACTGTAGCAGCTGAATGAAAGATTCACCTGTACGTTCTTCAGCAACTTTCATCGTGTTAAATCCCATCTCTGCTGCTGCGCAGCCACTCAGCTCATATTTCTATGATAGATTCTCATCTGACCCTCAAATTTTCAAAACATTTCCAACTTCTCTTGCTGAGAATCCAAGGTCATCTCAAAAAACCGCTGAAATGTTTGCAGAAAGCTGCAAAAAGATGGAAAGCAAAAGAAGGGAGTTGTAAAGGAAAGGAGCGTAAACGCAGTGAGAGACAGACTGGGAGGAAGAGAGCAGGAGAGGTTATTTGAATTATAACTTTGTTTACGTCGTTAAGTTGATGACTCTGTCTCCCAGGCCGACCTTGGTCATGACAAATGCCAGATTTGTCACATCATCCATCTGATTTACGCTCTTCCTCTTCTCTCCTCCTCTCTTTCCTTACATCCACACACCCACACCTTGTTAATTCTTCTTTACCGCATTTATTTCAGTCTCATCTCCTCATCCACTCTAAATCTTGCTGAATCCCCCGCCCCAGATTTATCAATGACTGATAAAAACATGAGATAAAGAGTTACTAGCAGTAAAAAATGCAAATAGATGAAAACTCTGGAAGTACAGATGATGAACGTGATTTGTTAGGACAAGCTGGCTGGGGGCTCTTTGGAGTAACCAGCAAATGGGAAAATGTCCCGATGCGCCGCTGGGGGACCGAGGAAAAACATGCATGCATGGAGGAAGAACAATTGTAAACCTCCACAGGGACACGGCCCCAGCTGCGGGCACAGCTTCTGTCCTCATTAATCAGGACTGGTCAAAGGTTGGCATGCGAGTTATCACACGCTGTAAAAGGGCAGCGTAGACGCCACCGCCGGCCCACAGCGTTCCCGGGCCAAACAGGGAGGCCTGCTGCGGCCAGATATGAAGTCCCTCCCCTTGACCACAGGAAGAGTCACTGATATCAAAAGGACAGCAGGAGCTAAATGTAGCCATCAGGCTTTGTACAATGATGGCTTTAAAAGATAAATACAAAGAAATCATGAATAGCAGCTCTGCCATGTTATCCTACACTTAATATGTGGCTAGAGATCAATCAATGGCAATTCCAATTCTTTTAAAAAGTCTGATCTGCCGATCATAGACTTACATCAGTCTTCCTAAGAAAACACTTGAGAGTCAAGTCTGTCCATCCATATTCTACTGCTTAGCTGGTGTCAGGGGGGTCACGGGGGCAGGAACATAGGCAGGAAGGCCCAGACCTCCCTCTCCACCATGTCCAGTTCATCCGGGGGGAGAGACATAGTCCCTGTTCAGGTGACATCCTCACCAGATGTCTGAACCCCCTCATCTGGCTCCTCCGAACGTGGAGGAGCAGCGGCTTTACTCACATGACTGAGCAATGCTACAGATGTCACACTATCTTCTGATGCTGGTATTGATGCATGTGATGTTGATGCTTTTGACTGAATCAAACTGAAAAATGCGTTTGAAAACGTCATACGTGTGGTATGGGCGTCTCTAAGCGCTCCCAGTGTAATGGTGCATGTGCTTTCATCTCTATGGGACACTGAGGGAGATGGAAATGAAAACATGTGCAACACTGGACTCCAGCCATGTTGCCGTTAAGCACAGAGATTTCATTTTTCTTGACTTGTCCAGCTCTCCAGGCTGAACAGCCTGTGATCATCTCTACAATGTCGGCTAACAAGTAAATGTGCAGGGGGATAGTGCCAGTTCCCCGCTGATGTGACCTGAGGTGGAGATAAAGTTATTTCACCTGTCTTTGAAAGTACTTAGTGGCCTGTTGGATGTTTTGGCAAGCAGATATCTAGTTCAGGGAAGGGTCTAGTGAGGCATTGTGTTTTGGGATGCCTTCCCGAGTCTGATGAATGAGCGGCAGAAACGGAGCCATTAATCCCAACACTTTAGGGAGCCGTTCCAGAGGGAAGCGAGAGGGAGAGGAGGAATAAACATCAATCTTCCTTCTACTCCTTATCCTCCTCAGTGCTATTTTTCTGATCTTTCTGTTTTAGCCATATTATTTCTCGTTTTCACTTTTTTTCTATCTTTGTCATTGTTTCATTACATTTGGTGAGTTTTGTTTTCTACCTGCTCTTCTTAATTCCTTTATTCTCTTCCTCCTTTTGCCTCTTCGTCTCTTTTCCTTTCACTGTAAATGATTATCTCTCGTTTTCAGAACTATTTTGTATTGATTTTGCTTAAGTCCCATCATATAATTAGACTTTTGTACCTGAGTTTAAAGATGAAATGAAAAAAGCAACAGGGAGGAATACATATCATTTCATCATCTGTGGAAAAAAAGAAAAGTACAGCTATAATTTTACTATTATATCTATGTACCATCTGTTTAAATAAAACATATTTACCTGTGTTAGTTGAAAGTAGCTTTCTGCACACAGGCCTAATCGGTGTTGTTAAAAGTTTAGGACAAAGTAAAGCTGTAACGATGGATTATTGTATTTCTCTTGACAGGGATCATCCGTCTGTCAGGTCCAGGCGATGTGCAGTAAACACTCAGCAGCTGGCGCCAACACCATCTCACCACTTCATTAGATGTGGCCGGTGAGCGAAAGTCTCTAAAACTCACTCGTTGAAGCATTATTATAGGACTTACATACATTCGTCTTTTCTTTTAGCAAAAGCAAATGTTGTGGGAAATGTTGGAACCCCCAAAAAGGAACGCGAGAGACTTTAAAGATCATTAAAAAAGTGTGTAAAAACTAAAAGAAGAATCTAAATAGGGATACATTTTGGTCGCTCCAGGTATGGAGGATAAGTCCGTTTATGCAGCTGACAAAGGCAGCGATGCAGCGATGTGGCTCCGTTGGCCTCTCATACACACACACACACACACACACACACACACACACACACACACACACACACACACGACCTTGAAATTACACTGTGAGAGCACCGCTTCTCTTCCTCCATCCGTGACCTCCTGTGTCAGAGATGCGCTCTTTTTGTGTAGGTTTGATTCACTTTTTCTGGTCTCCAAATAACCCAAAAGGTAAAAAGCATTAAAAGTCTGAGATGAAAAAAATAAATAAATAAATAAAAGTCAGCGTCAGAGAAAACACAGAGAGCTTCCCTTTGGGAGAAACACGGCAGGGACAACTTTTCTTTCTAGGCTGTTTCTGTGTGTGTGTATGTATAGTGTAAAATTAGTTTTAAAATGACTTATTACTGGAAGTACCCCAGCCAAAGGCTATGAATACATTTAATTCTAAAAAGCCTAACCAGCTCCCACCAGTGCAGCAAACACACACACATGCACACACATACCTGAGGCTTCCATACTGTATCTTCAGCAGTAGTTCTGAAGCTGCTAATATGTTGAGGCTGACCTTTTTATCTGCATCTGTGCTCCACAGGAATAACAACCCGACCTCTAACACACACACACACACACACACACACACACACACACACACACACACACACACACACACACACACACACACACACACACACACAAGCTCTCCTGTAAAGATGACCCTTGCAGGCAAACAAGATCAGAAGAAAACCCTTGTGGAGGTTTTCCCCTTATTGGACTTCTGAAGTGTTGGTGTGTGTGTGTGTGTGTGTGTGTGTGTGTGTAGATGCCCATGTGTGCGCTTGTAGTGAATATTTTCAGTGTTGTGGCATTTATATAAATAACGCAACAACTTACACACTCTTGCCTTCACCGAAGCATGCTGGGATATTCGCCTCATTAATGAAAGTAAAGTTTGAGTACATGGTTTCTCATCAGTGAAGAGTCTCCACTGCATCATGTCATTAATCAAGTTATCAGCTTCTCAGTCATAACAGGCTGCCGACCCATTAAACACTCTCCTCCTCTCACATACAAGCTGTTAAATTCAATTTCAATTCAATTTTGTTTACATAGCATCTATTACAACACAAGTTGTCTCTAGGCACTTTCCTGAGACCCAGAACACGACCCCCGAGCAATTATTACATAAACAGCGGCAGGTAAAAACTCCCCTTTGAGAGGGAAGAAACTTGGATCAGGCCCTGGATCGTAAGGGGGGACCCTCCTCCTGAAGAGAAGCTGGGTAGAACAGGAAGTACAGAGAGAAGTGACATAGACACACCGTCAAAGGTACAAAAGACCAGATCCATCAGTTTATCTGTCAGCAGCAGAACTAAGACTTCCATGTTTATATGACTGGTACCTGGTTAGTTGGTGGACTACAGAGAGACTATCTAAACAGGTGTAGACAGCAGACACTGAGGGGGTCAGAGGGTGGAGCTGCAGGTCAGTGGATCATGTTGGTGCCTCCCTGCAGCAGGTCTGCAGCAGCAGATCCAGGATGAGGCTGTGTTGAAGACCAGCTGCTAACAGAAGGCCAATGCAGAATTCCTGTTGAGGCTGCACAAAAGAACCTACAGAAAACCACTTTCTTTCCTTTTTCACACTTTTTGTTTCAGCATATGAATATGTGAGTTCTACCAGGGAGTTAAGCTGCTATGGTTAGAGACCCTTTAGTGCAGCAACTCTGCAGGGCTACTGACAAGACCAACATCTGCAGAGGTAGAACCGAGGTCACAGCCCTCAACTGCTTCACTGTGTTCCACTGTAGGAAGATGAAGAGCAATGGCCTCCCTAAATGTGGTAACAGCTTTATCGGATAGACACCTGCTAAAGTAAATCCTCCTATTTAACGTTGACAATGTCGAATTCAAACGTTATTAAATAGTAGTCGGATAGGAGGGAGTTTACATGTGACACTAACAGATTATCAAGTTCTACACCGTAGACGAGGACCAGATCAAGAGTATGATTAAGACAATGCGTCGGTTCGTTAACTTTTTGTAAAATCCCCATCGATTCTAGAAGAGAATCAAAAGCCAACTTAAGACTGTCATTGTCAACATCCATATGAATGTTAAAGTCGCCCACTATGATGACTTTATCTGTACTGATCAATAAACTAGATAAGAAAGAGAACTCATACAGAAACTCCAGATAAACTCCAGCAGGAGGCCGGTAAACTACCACCAACAAAACTGGCTTCTCTGGTTCCAGCTCGGCAGTTTTAAACTAAGCGTGAGGCTTTCAAATGTATTATAATCGCATTTATGTTGGGATTTTATTTGAAACTCCTCGGCCTCGGCCCTTAATTCAGGGAATATGATATCCAATTGTTCATGATTAATTTAAACTAACAAACTCTTCCTCTTGTAGCCACGTTTCTTTTTAACAGAAAATGTCACTCCGGGTCTCAGTAATTAGATCGTTTACTAATAGAGACTTGGAGCTTAAAGATCGTATATTTAGTAATCTGCATCTAACTTTTCGGTCTTAGTTTCAGTCTAAATGCACATTGGTTTTTATTTTTATGAGGTTATTTTGATTAACGCCTCTATCACGTCGCGCTTGGTGAACTTTTGGAGGACGGGGAATCGACACTGATTCTAGTTTTCTTGGCACCTCGTTAGAATCTGCAATTACATAATTTATTTCTATCTTTTTATTGGCAGGCGATAGTCCTCGAGAAGCAGAAGAGAAGCGTGTAAGACTGCAGCTCTGCACCCCGACCTGGATCCTGGATTGTCGGGGGGGTCTAATAATATCAGCCAGAGTTCTAGAAATCAGAGCTGCACCATCCCGGGTGGGATGAATGCCGTCTCTTCTAAGCAGACCAGGCTTTCCCCAAAACGTCTTCCAGTTGTCAATAAAGGCCACGTCGTTTTCTGAACACATAAAGAGATGGCATGCGGCCAAACATATCATCAGGTTGGGAAGAGAACCACGGAAAACTACAGAGTCCCACTCTTAGTTACACACCGACACAATATTAATTTTAGTCACTTCCGACTGGCGTAGACGGGTGTCATTAGCGCCGACATGTCTGGTAACTTTACTGAATTTACTTGAAAGGCCCCGGGGATGCGCCTAACTGTGGTCGCTGGAGTCGCCGATCACCGAGGTGGCTCGTGCCTTTGTTCAGGACCACGTCAAATGCGTCTTTTATCGGACACGTTACAAATCTTTCCTCTGCACATGTAACACAGATGCAGCGATTACAAGCAGAGAAGACGTGAACGCACACGTGCGCACACACACAGACACGCACGGCTCACAGGCGTCGCGCACGCGGGCTGCAGACAAAGCGACACCCTGTAGCTCAACGGCTTGGATAAATTGGATTATATCGACTGATAGCAGATGCCTTTTAGTGGATTTTAATTACGACTCTCAGCTTGAAGTAAGCTACTGAGAGTTAAATCGTAATTTGTAACATCTGAATTAAAGGCAGGATTTATTTAAACTTTGGAGCAAGATTTAAGGATAAGATACAACAATTTTCAGATCTTTATCGAGGATCACAGAGAGCAAGTTGTTTGTAGAGGAAATTTCATGCAACATGCTTTTAAAAGTGTTTCACATAAAGCAGTAAGAAGTGAATAAACTAAAGTGAAGACACCCACCCACACACACACACACACACACACACACACACATAGATTAAACAATAACAAGCAGTATTTGGTTTCTTTCCCATTTTTTCAGAATTAACATATAAAAAGAAGATGTATTTGCGTTTTATATGCTAGAATCAGATCCAGATGGGTATTTGAAACACTAAACTAATAAGCCCTAATTTATACAAGCTGATGAACAGCCGTATTCAACTAAATTATTCCTCATAAAACAACAAAAAGCAGACTTGCTTTGCTCAGTTGCTTTAATTTTGGAGACACTAAGGAACCCGCGTGCATGACTATTTAATAATATTGGTTCCATAACGTAGACAAAATCCTATTTTGGATTTGATTGTTTTTATTGTTTTATTGGACATTTTTTTTATTAGTTGGAAACTGATTTGCATCTATTTACTACTTTGATGTGAAATACTCGTGTTTCTTCCAGAAATGCTGCCGGCTGCTTACAAGGACTGATAATTGTGCTATGCAGCACTCTGTAGGGCTTTACAGTTACAGTTTCTCCGTTACCTTGCAGTTACAGTTTTGTAGAAAAGCTGACCTCCTACCTATTCTAAACCTGATGAGTTAGAAAGCAATGATTTATTGATTTGTCAAAAAAGCATCATACCCTTCAGTCGCGGGATGATTAAAGCACAGCAGCATCCTCCATGGTTAACACTACAATCCTTCAGCAGGACAGACACAGGATGAATACTTATAGTGAAACTAGAAGCCACAGGAAGAGAAACGCTTCAGCCAAAACTACACTGTAATGTAATACAAAGTGGGGCAGAAAGGAAATCTATTTTGAATCCAGCTTCATTAATACCGTTGCTGCCTACAGGTAGGGGAGGGACAATCTGCAGAAGGAGGGAGATGGAGTAATAGATACAGAGACGGAACAGGCAAGGTCCTGAGACCAAAATAAACCGAGGAAAAGATAAGGGGAATAAAGGAATGAAAAGACAGAAATCAATAAGTAAAGCATAAATCACCAAAAATGAGATATGGAAGCAGATTTAAAGAGGAACTTGGGTGAAGTCAAAGATGTTGAAATAAAAGAAACAAAAAGGCATGGAGGTGACGGAGCGGGACAGACTGAGTCTGCAGCGTGACAGATTTAAAGCAGCAGCATAATAAGCCGATTGATGGCGAAGCCTTTGGGTTAAACACCTAAAGCCAGCCACTAATTGGCTGAGAATGACAGAGTGACGGCCAGAGAAATACAGGCTGTGACCGGAGGGAGACGGAGAGATGGAAACAGGCACGGAGGGAGGTGCAGAATTCCTGTTCAGACTATAATAAAGAAAAAAGTGGGAGGGGGGTAATTGAGGCTAGAGAAGCGAAGTAAAGGATGGAAGATGCTAGAGGGCCCTGAATCAAAGCTTGAACACAACTGCTCGTTACCGTAATGTCAGCCAGCCAATTATACCCCTAAAAGTCAGAGTGAATTACAAAAAGAAACGTCTTCAGGTCCAGCTCCTCAAGAGAGCTTGATGTGCTGCGTGATGATACCTCAGATGGCTTTGGTGTTTCATTTCATCTTTGAAGATGACATCCCCTTTTTTCTAAAATTGTCCCTTGATCACCAACAGCAAAAGCCGTTGCAGGGTTTGTTCTGAAGAGTTACGTTTCTTTTTCTGAGATTGTTGTCTCCTGGTGATCATTTGCTCTTTTTTTCACCAAACAACTTCTACTCCAGTAGAAACATCTGAGCCAGACAAAGTTTAAAACCTGCGAGACATCTGTGACCATTTTCATGACATTTTACACTAAACTGTCCAATGCAAAAGCCAAAGGTGTTAAATGATCACATGACAGTGTGTATGTTTGTTAAACGAAGCAGGATTAGACGGTGCAACTTCATCATCTATGAAACACAAGTGGAAACAACAGAGGAGAAGCTGCACCAGTTCAAAATGAAAATGCTTCTATGACACCTGGCACTGGATTTACTACATTAAAGTCAGACTACACAATAATGAATGTGTGGGCAAGGAGGCAGCTGTTTAAGGGGACCACTGGACGGAGCACTGCTCCTTGTAAATAAGCGTTGTGGCATCAGGGTAATCTCTAAACTCCCGTCACTCACACACACAACGCCTGTCAGTAAAAGTCACATTTCAACCCAAGAAACAGCAACGAAAGTGTAGAAGGGTGTTTTTCTCAGCCTGCTCCAAATTCAAGCAGCGGACTCAGAGCTAATGGAAATCCAGAGCCGAAGTTCATCTCTCAACACAGCCCCTCGAAGGACGCAGTATCTTTGAGTGGATACTGAACCTTTGGGAAGACGTTTGAATCATCGAGGTTGCATTTTATTTCCATCTTTCTGTCTAAGTTATCTCACGATTAAAGTCCATAACTTTATAGTGTGCCCTTAGGATTAGATGTTAGGTTTTTTATATGTATATAAATATTTAAACATAGACATTCAATCAGCTGAGAAGACACATCATTCATGGGCTCTGGTGGCCAAGCAAGCTCCAGCGAGGAAACAGCCTATTCACTGAAATCACTGAAATTTGAATGAATATAAGTAGTCTCTTCCTGGTTTGAATGCTGTGTCATCAATGCAGCAGCTCAGAGACACTGATGAGATCTTTCAGGAGGAAGCGACACACTTCAGCTGCTTTAATTTGCTTGATCTACCCTGTCCTCAGAGCTCGCCTACACCTCCTCATTTTAAAATAAATCAATCTCAGAACTGCCTGTCTTGGGTTGTGGGCCAGTAAAGACAAATTAAGACTTTGCCTGAGCAGAAACCATCACAAACCTCTCCAGGGCTTATACGAGTGGACAAGAAAACAGCTGCGTTCAGGCAGAAAGTCATGGAAAAAGTTCAGGATCAGCTCATCAGGTTTCTGCTATTGTTCATCTTTCTATGAAAAAGTCATTTGATTGAGGGATGTTGTGAATCCAGACTTGATCTTGGAGGCAGGAGAGATTTGTAGGAAATGGCTTTAACCAGAACTGAAAAGGGATCAATTTAGGTAGAAAGTCAGGTCATGAGAGATTAGGAGGTCGCAAGCAAACATTTTGAATACTGAGTCCCAGATTTTCCTTTTTTAAGTCACAAAATTCATTAACTCTCAGAAGTTCAGTGTTCAGGGGTAAAACACGATCATAGAAACATTCAACACAAATTAAATAGCTCACTTCTGGCAAATTACTGGAAAAATAATAACCTTATTTATAGCATTATCTTATTAAAATAATAACCTTCTTTTAATAAGATGATGCTATGTGCATCCTGCAGCAACATTTTTATGAGAACGGGGCATGGAACCGCACCAGAAACACCGCAGTAACGGTTACATTTTGGGTGATAACCAAAAGAAGACGGCTGCGCCTGGAAGTGGCTGAAATGATTTCTCTCTGCAGGACGCCTCAGCTTAATCTACAAAACAAGGCACGACGCCTGGAAATCCAGAAGAAGCTCAACGTCGTCCCGCTTCTCCTTCACATTGAGAGGAGTCAGCCGAGGAGCTTTGGGAACCTGATAACGATGCCCCCTGTTTATCCCTGCAGGGGCTTACAAGGAACAGCCAGCAGGGTGGGGGTCTTTGGGCCAAGCCAGGCTGCGTTCAAAGGATTACTCTTCCCAACCGGCCTCGGAGCAGCTGGGGTTCCCCCCACAGGGACCTAATTCACTCATTAACAACAACAGCCAGCACAAAAAGAAATGATAAAAATAAATAACAAAACCCACATAAGCATTCGGAAACTGCTCTTTTTATTGACAAATACTTGTGTTGTGCTGGTATAAGCATAAAAAACCCATACATTCTACACTCTATTTAAACATTATCACTACGTTACATATGCTGAGAACCAGTGGATAGCTGCCAGTACCAGTTCTGGGAGCTTTTCCACATGTGAGCTACTATCTTCCTGACACGGAGCAGAACAATGCACCCGGGTTGTTCTGGCAGATTAAAGTGATTTGTACTAAAGCACCACAGTCAGTCTACTGCAGATGCTGGAATTATTATGAAGCTATTTGCAGGAGCTGCAAAGAGTCTTGAAACCCCCCACAGCCTTGAAGGTCACTGTGACTACATCACAGATCAAATACAGGGGCTATTTTACTTCATCATCATAAAACATAATAGTTATTACCAATAAAAGGATGGTACAAAACGATTCTTACACTCTAAAATCACCAACACTGAAAGCTTGTTTTGACAGATCTTTAATATCCGGGCTGTGTTTTATCTAAGCAGAGTAACAACAAAGAAAATCCTTTTAAAAGTTTTAGGCTGCAGGGTTTTTTTTTCTTTTAATGAGTTATTTTGTGCTGCTTTGTCTTCCTGCAGATCAAAGAGACCAGAGAAGAACACTTGTTTGCCTTTGTATAGACAAGCCCATTTCCAAATGTCACAACAGGACAGCGCACTGAGCGATAATCTTAACTTACACCCACTGAGTCTTTGTGTCTGTGTTTTCATGAAGCTTTTCTAAGGTGTGTGTGATTGAAAATACACACCTCAGCCGTGTATATTTCCATGAAGTCTGAAAATCTAGATGCAACCAGAGTATTAGAGTCTTTCCTCTCTTGCGTGTGGGACTTTGTTTTCCGTTCAAGCACAAGTGCTAAGTGTCAGTGATTTTTGTTTTGTCCCCCAGCTTAATGGGGGAGTATCGACAGGCGTCCCATGACATGGTTCGCTTCTATTAGAGCCACAGACAGCAAAATAGGATTTATTGAATTCTTTTTCTCTCTACGAATGACAGAGGAACAAGTTTGAAGAGGGAATGAAACGAATCTATTGACTTTATAATCGACTTGTGAATGCTCACATTCAAAATGCCACAGTAAAATTAAAATCCCAGCAGTGTTTGTAATTATTCTGGGTTGATATGAGCAGGTGTTCATAAACATCAAGACTGTTGCTCTATGAAAACCTAATCTTAACCAAAAAAAAAAAAAAGAACCACTCAAAAACAACTTCCGTCCCTCAATTGTTAATCCCCATTATTATTGTTTCAGCGAAAAGTCAGCGACCCAGCAAACCTGTGTTTTAAAGTCACTACAACAGAATAACGGACGAAGGTTAAAGTTAGAGTTTCTAACACAGCAGCGCACCTTGAACTGTGCTGCAGAGATCAAACAACGTGATCGGAAACGCCGCTACTGGCTTCATTCTGACGAGACAGCGCAGTTTTCTGTTTAAATCACAGACTCGTTTCCTGTTTTTGACCCGGACATGTCCGTCAGCCGTACACAACGGGACTGAGTGAGATGCCAGCGTTCTTGCAGCGTGTTCAAGACCAAGACTCAGGAGGTTCTTCATGTCAAATTATCAGCTGAAATTTCATTTGAGGGAATATTGTCATGTCACATCACCAATGATGCTCAACGGTGGCAAAGAGGTGAATCTAGATCCTAGATGTACGACTGCAGAGAAGACAAGGAGAGCCAAGAAAATAATGACAGAAGAAGCGAGGAGGAGAAAATAAGAGCAGAAGACTGAACAAGAGCAGATCTCAGTGTCATAAAAGCCATTTCATCTCTGCGCCTATAAGGCAACTCCTGAGCGGAAAATCACAAAAAGGTCCTATTTGTTGCTTTAAAACTGATCGCTATTTATTTGTAAGTTGTTGCAGACAGTGTCAGAGCTCCTGTCATGACATATTAACTGATAAAAGTGTGTTTCTGTAAAGACAGCAGGAGTTGTCACCAGTTTTACAGCATCCTCATTGAAAGTGATTGTAAGCCCAGGTTTAATGTCACTTTAATGACATTTGAAACTAGTAAATACCGCCGACTTTAGCAGAATCACTTGATGCAGGATTAAATATGCTCATGTCAGCAGGATATAAGAGATTGTTTTAAAGGGTTGTTTCAAAATGGATTTCATAAAGTTTCTAAACAGAGGGCAAAAAAAAATTGATTTTACACAATCTGACATACATAAAATGCAACCTTGATGAAGGTCCTGCAGATGAAATCTTTTAAACAACTTTAAAGCACTCCACATTACGTGCATATTATGAACTCTGTTGCCAGGGCTGATGAATGATTTTGGCGTGTTTGTGCTATCGAACGCCCTCACGAGGCGGGTGGTGGGTTTTCATAAAAGCTCAACAAAGCTCTCATCATTACGGCCTTTATCCCAGCGGAAATGTTGCGTCTCCATCCATCGCAGAGCAGCAGAAAGAAAAGGACAGGCTCAATTTATCATTCACAAATCTCAAACAGAAAAAAAAACAAGATTGAGTTTGGGCTTACGAAGAACTCAGCTGGCACATTTCAAATTTATGGATGGATTTCTGTCGGTTGATTTCAAAAGGTGCTTTACTGGCCAGGAATAAAGAAACAGATTTGTCAAAGCAAACAATGTGAGCAGCGCAGGCAGCAGTGATGGCAATAAGGCACCAACAATGTCAATTTTCCCTGTGTATTTTCCATTAATCTCCACTTATCTTTGTGTTTTTCTTTTATCTAGAGCATTGACCAAGCTCCTCTGTGTTCTTCAGTCACTCATTTTCTTTCTACTAGAATACAATTTTATTTCTGTTTCTTCATATTGCACATTTTGTGTTTTAGTTTGCCTACTTTTTTGCTCTCCATTCTTCTAACCCTTTCATTTTACTTGTTTTCATTTCTCTAACCATCCTCTGCTTTTCCCTTCGTCTTCTAATTTACATGCCCCGCTGCTGCCTTCCTCCGTCTTCTGCAGCCCTCATAAGCAGTTAGACACTGGACAAAGAACAGAGGGGCCGCTGAAGTCCGCTGGCTCCTCCTAATGAGCTCAAAGACTCGCACCCAAACCCATACTAGCAGTCACAGTTGCACACTTGCACTGACATACAACCTATTTTTATGCAACCTGTGTACTGTTCACATCACGGATGTGAATTGTTAAAAATTTAGCAATTCCAGTTTCATTATCGATATCACTTATCAATTCGGTTCCTTATTGGTTCCAATTCTCATCCAGTTATATATAGTACAAATGACTTTGGCACGGGAAGGTTCATTTGTACAGCACAATTCAACAACAAGGTGATTCAAAGTGCTTACGGAGACATTAAAGCATCACATAAATAAAAATCATGATTTAAATTGTAAACAAAAGAAACAAAGAAAAAAGAGCACTAGATAAAAATCAGTTGTTAAAATGTTGTCAAGTTTTGAAACTTAAGATTAAAAGTAAAACAGTGCAGATTTGTGTCTTTATTCAAATGCAGCTGTGAACAGGTGAGTCTTCAACCTGGATTTAAATAAACTGAGTGACTTTGGTTGCATTAATTATTTAATTTCAAATCTGCACCAACCTTCTGCACTCAACTTCAGCTAAATCAAAGCTGGCTTAAGCTGAAAAGCAGGAACTTCTTTGAATGAAAATTGTGCCATAAAACAGCATCGTAATTCAGCTTTAGCACATGAACAGATTTTGTGCAGAAAATTTTTCAGCGTGTTGGAGGTTCCCCCTTTGATTTAATCAAAGCTCTGCACGTGTTGCAACCAAGCGACTTCACATCCATGACAACTCCGAGGAGGGTGAATTTCTTTGTACCACGTCAGGAGAGTTTATAGGATCCATCCATTTGTATGAACCCAGCATCGGGTAAACGCGATGGTCATCTGTAATTTCACCGTCGAGTCATGACGTTATATTGGTTCATTCCGCTGTAAAAGTCTGCCGGCAGCTCTGCAGATATTTCAGCGGGTTCGGCTGAAGGAGCTGGGAGCAAAGCTAACTGTGATTGACATGCAGTGTGCGTGTTCCTGAGGGCTTGTTGAGCATCAGGACTCTGTACCCAGCAGTCTGTACGAAGGACGAAGAACAGGCTTCAAAACCGGTCTTCAGAAAGCAACGGGTCACGTGTCGTGTTGGAACATTCTGAGCCAAAATACAAAGCGTATACATGATGTCATCATGCAAATGGGTCTGACATTAGCAGAACCTATTAACGGAATCAGGCAGGCAGATTAACGATTCCATGGATTTAAACTACTGGGACCCTCTTCTCTTTGATAACTGGTTCTCAATTCCCATTCCTAGTTCACATGGATGTTCAAAGAAACAATCAGTCTGACGTGCTTCAGTGGGGGAAATCTAATTCATTTCTACATCACTGGTAAACAAGAGGGTGTTTGAGTGTGGGTGACTGTGTGAGAGAGAATAATTAGAAGGACAGCGTGTTCACCAAGCATGGAGAGCACTACTTATGTTGACCAGATAACCAAAAATGAGTGTGTACAGCAGAAGGATATTCTATTTCTGTCATGGGAATTTGTGTCTGTGTGTGCTTTTACCTGCTAATTGCCTCTAAATACACTTAAACATATTTTCTTAAACACAAGATCTTTGCTTTATCATGCTCAGCTCTACAGTTCATTCTGAAGATCACAAAATTCATTTGCATTATCTTGAATTTGTCATTCGAGTTACAACCCACTAAACTCAGGACACCGATGGACATCCTTTGGGCTAAAAGTGGTTGACCTGTTGTTGTCCCCATCCAGTAACTCTTCTGTACTTAGTCTAACCAATGTGTCCAAAATTAAGGCTTTTCATGGTGTTCCACAAGGCTCTGTGCTTGGACATCTAAAGCACAGATGGTACTCATCCATACCGATCCATGAAGCCAGCTAAAGCCAACTTAAAATAAAGGTTTTTTGTCTTATATTATATATAAGACATTAACTCCTTGATGTAATTGTCTGAATCTAATGTTGAATAAGATTGAAATTATTAACCTTGAACTACACACACACACACACACACACACACACACACACACACACACACACACACACACACATATATATATATATATATATATATATATAATTTCATATAAATATACCATTCATATAAATGGTATATTTAAATTTTGCCAGATTTTTCTAGCTTTATAGTATTATAGTTTATAGGTTGGCATAGATTAAGCTACAACAGTGGAAGTGTCAATAGATGCTTGACGATGGCTGAATAAAGAGAAACAGTCATGAGAACCCAGGTAAACAATACTGCATCCTAAATCATACACAAACACTTGTTCATGTAGAATTCTTGGTAGCTATTACTGAGCTTTCTGATGCACTGTGAATGCTTAGAAAGTAATCAACCTTCAGCCTTTGAATCAATCACATACACGCATGCTGAACTTCTGCTTGCTGCTGCTGAACAAAAGAAGCGATGCTTGGTGTGTGTATCTGTGGTACACCACACATAAAAAAAGAAATCTCACTGGGAAACGGGCAAAATGCAGTCTTGCCTGCCACCTCCACCTCCATGTGCAGTGGCAAATCCCTGTTGTGCACAGATTTATTAGCCCGGAGACTGAAGCAGTGGGTGTTCCAGGAAGGACAGAAACAAAGCGTGAGCAACCAAATCATTTTTCTTCATTATTGTGATGAGTTTCTTATAGCCTATTGTAATATACTGCAAACCACTTTGGTAATATTATTAAGCTGTTGTATGGTCATACAGATAAATCACATTGTGGAAAAGATCACTAGGCAAGAAAAAGTAAGAGGAAAAGTAGGCAGAGGTAAACAAAAGATAAAATCAGAACAACGCTTGTTAAACATTTCCAGGCCTTCCTTCAGTCCACACATTTGATATTAGAAACACCGATAACTAAACTGAATAGTGGCATTAACTGCTGCCTCAAATCTAAACAATTATCTTGTTGAGAGTTTTGACTCCTGTTTTTTTTTTCATTTTCATGTTGTTTTTGTTCCCGTCTTCTTTGGCTCACGCACTGACCTACCTGCACCCCCACTGTGACTTTGAAGTGTGACTCCCCAACCCTGGTTTGAACGTGCCACTGAGGTGGACGCAGGTTCAAAGACAGCTGTCTACGGAAACCTCAGAATTAGAGGAGCTCCAAATGTCCAATAATTCTTTAACCCTTTCAGCAAACTGATGGCATGAGGATTTCTTTCAATCCTTTTTCATTAAATTTGGGACCCGAGGGAGAAGTTATAATAGGATATGAAAGAGAGAAAGATGCCTTACGGTGGTCCGTAGATCAAGTGTTTGACTGCTCAGAGAGGGGAAGAAATCCTCCCAAAACCGATAACAAGACCTAGATTGTTTTTCTTCAAACTGAAATGCTGCATAGAACAGCTAGTACATGTAGTACAAAAAGCAGCAAATGCATTCAAAAATTCAGTCTATTCCAAAAACTAAAACACTAAAATAAAAACAAGGGCCCTACAATCATGCTTTTCTGTCTTCCATCATAACAGAGTACAGGGATTTCTTACAAAGGAGGTAACAAACAAAGTTGCATCTGTTTCAGGATGATTACATGGGTTATGATTGTATCAGGTCCAACAGAGATGTTTTAAAGGGTGATATTAACAGTAATTACTTGAAAATCTCTGAAATGTCACTAACAACATAAAAAAGGCCCCTTAATAAAGTCGCCTCACCTTAAATTGCCCCTTACAGACATGTTTTCAAAGGCTGTACAGATGTTTTCCCGTCTTTGTCTTCTGCTCACATACATCTATTTTTATTTTTTTGCTGTCTGTCCTTCATCTTTTTTTATTTCTTGTGTCTCTACACAGCCTCCTCCATTTCTTCCACTCCCTGACATCATTAAGTTGGCCCTTGTTAAGCACCAATCAACTACACGGTAAACTCCCAATAACCTGAGCAAATCATTACCTTAAGCATTTAATCCTCTGTTCTTCCCATTGTTTGCATGCTTTTTTCCCCTCGTGTTTTTCCTGAGCACTTCCAGCAGCTGTTAGTGGCGCTGGTGGGCTAATGAGAGTCGTGTGTCAGGATGACAGCAATAAGCTTGTTTTTGAGAAAGGTCACTCCTCACAAGATGTTTGGAGGCCATGTGAGTGACAGTTAACAGTGGTTCGGGGGGTTTATTTTCCCTCCCTAATTACACTGCTGTTATCTTTAGTAGTTAAAAAAAGTGCCTAAAAGTTATTTTCAATTGAAAGATGTCTCAGTCACTATGATATATAGTTTTGTTGCAGTGATTCAGGTAAAATATTCTCCTGTCAACGACGATGTCCCTCACTAATTACATACCACACAACAGCTGATTTTCTCACTTAATGAGCAAAAACAAAACTAATGATTACATTTAAAAAATGCTCAGAACAAGAACAAAAACGGAGTTAATCAGCTGTAAATTGTGTCCTCAGGCTTCTGCTACACCATATTTATGATACTGTACAACTGTGTGACTGAAAGTCCATTTAATTATCGTTAAGTTGTTGTTAATTCTCCTTTATGTATGAACTTGATATACCTCTGGATTTGCAACATTTTGTTTTTCTATTTTTCTTTAAACAGATGCCATAATATGCTCAAGTTCTATAACACTGTTTCCAGTGTTTGTCAGCATTTATCTGGGTCATTTATCTCACTATTAACTAAACAATACCCAGTAAAAATGTCTGTGACATTTCAGTACCTCAGGAAATTGGAAAAAAGGTAATAATACACCTCCTTTAGTGTTCAAACATTACATTTTCCTGATACTGTACTTTGCTGCTGCTCCTTCTGTCTGAAATGTTCAGTTTAAACTCCTGTGCCTTTATGATATTACGCTGTTAGTCATAATATCACCTACATCTTTGTTTTGTCATCATGACCTTAATGATGATAGACAGCGAGAGGCGCAAACTTTATCGGCCTATGTATGATCTGACACTAAGAAAAAAAAGACTGGCAGAGCAAAGAGCAGATGCACATATACACAGAGCTTCAACCAACGGTCCACCTGCCTCTCAGGACATTAAAGTAGGGCCTCGCTCCACTGATCAGAGTTGCTGAAAAGTGGCAAAGACAGCCCATCTTGCCCTTTGATCACACAGCGAGGCATCTTTAAAAGAGGATCTTTAAAATCATCTGGAGTTGACCTCTCCTCTGTCACAACAACTCTGCCTCTCTAGCTGGAAGGCAGATTGTTTCTTTCACTTTCAACTTTCTCAGACAATCAAAGAGCCAATGATCCCGCATGAGAAACTGAATAGACCTCTCATCAAAGGAGCTCTGGACCACTACCTGTGGGAAGCTGATCGAGTGTTTACAGTTAGGTCCAGAAGTATTTGGATATTGACAGAGGTTTTATCATTTGGTCTTCACACACTACAATGAACTTGAAATGACACACGTGAGATGTTATCAAGGTGTAGACCTTCAGCTTTACTTAAAAACATTTCAGAAATTGCTTTAAACGACTTCTTCTGCCTTGCCAGACCTTTCCTGCAGTCACCTGTCGTAGCTGCTTGTTTCTGGGTCTTTCTAGCTGCAGTTTTGTCATCCTGAACTGAAAAGCCTGCTCTTCTGGTGTGAGATCAGGTGATTGACTTGGTCACAGAAGAATATTCCAATCCAATGTCTTCAAAAAGTCTTCAGCTGCTTTCACAGTTTGTTAGTTTCATTATCCATCTGCACTGTGACGACCAACTTCTCAGTTTTGCAGCATTTGAATGGCTTTGAGGAGAGTATAGCTCCATAGACAGCAGGGCTGATCTCGCCATCTTTCACATCATCAATAATCACCAGTGAACCTGTTCCACCGACATGTCCACACCATAACACCACCTCCACCGTGTTTGGAATTGGACTTAATCTGCTTTGGATCATAGGGCTCTATGATCATCCATGTTGACCTCCATTGATGCTTTAGTTGACTTTTTATCTGTCTCTTATAGATTTGTGGGTTTTTTCAGCCTTTCAAGGAGGAAAGATATCCTTGAACTTAATAATGAAATCTCCGGTCAAACAGGTGCCAAACATCCTGATGTCAACTCAAGAATCGTTATCGTCCTTATTTGTCTTGAAGTATTAGGAATGAACCGCAGCTGACCATTTACACT
>CM026203.1:29883067-29898067 GCA_014839995.1 Xenentodon cancila | reverse complement strand
GCATTAGGAGTGGAAGACTGCGTATACTCCTGATTCAAAGGTGTCGTAGTGAGTTGAAATCAGAACAGAAGCACAGTGAGCCTTCAGGGTTGCGTCTTTGTGTTTCACCAGAACTGCCATTTCATTTAAGATTCATCAAAAAACTAAAACAAACTGAAACACAGGCAGAAAGGATTCAGGAAAAGACAACGCACCTATGCAAACAATCGACAGGATACCTGAGTCCAGGAGGCCCAGGAAAGGACGCCATGCGTCCAGAGCCTTAACTCAGCAAATGGAGGACATCTGAAATTTCTCAAGCACTACGAAATCAGATGTGACAAAGAAAGCAGGTGGAGAAGATTGTTCGGGGAGTCGAAGGTCTTTTCTGGCTACAACAGAGGGACTTTAGTCTCGTTTTAACAGGACGTGGGCTAAACTTTCTATTGTACTCTAATCTGTTCTATATCTTACTGAAGTCTGGACTGGCTGGATGCCAGCAGAAATGCACCCAAAATACCCCCTCTTACACTTACATTTAGATAAACCATCTTATAGAAAGAGGGTTATTTCTATTCCTGTTTAGAATTATAAATAAAAACAGATTTAATACAGAGAAAAAAGGTGCTAATAAGGGTTAATTCAGTTTTTTTCTGTTGATCTTTTTTCTCTAGTTTCAATGATTAACAGTTCACAAACACTGGCTTGTTTTATTATGTTTCAGTGAGACATTTGTTCATAAATCAGTCAAGAAATTCAGTCTGATGTATGTAGTGGTGCAGTCAATGCTGCTGGCATAAAAATGACTATTTTTGTGAACATATCATAGTCATGAAAAGCTTAAAAATAAAATCTCTTTAAGATGAGCTATGATATTGTAAAGCCAGGGATGGTGCAGCTGCACCATTAAAGCACATTTACTGTAGGCTGTCCATTACTGGGCCTGTTGAGTTTTGTGATTTCACTCCACAACAATAGATGTCCAAAGAGTAAAGGCTAAATCGAGTGTAGAAAACGTCGAACGAGCCGCATGTCCTGGGTTTCTGTTAAGAACGCTGGTGAGCTGTAGAAGTCAAACATGTAGACCAGACAGAAAAACAGGGCAGCACAAAAGATGTAGAAAACTGCCAAAAGAATGACAAGAAAAAGGGAAACTAAAGAGGAACCTGTTTCACGTAGAAGGGCCTCGGCGGGTGAATCAGTGAATTTTATGTTGCAGGGGAAAAAACAGACGTTAAATAGGAAGAAAGAGAAACTGGTCTGACATGACAGGCTTTCACAAACCAAACTAACATGACAACTCGAAACTGCAGGAAAAGTCCAGACGAAAAGTGGCTTCTACATACAGCTGCACCAGAAGCAGAAAGAAAACCGGAGAAAAGCGTACGAGGTGTGTCTAAATGAAAGGACGCATAACAGAAGGGACCAAGAAACTTCACTTATCTCAGTGTTTGGTTTTGTTTTCAGACCTAAGTTGTCTTTTATATTTTCTAATCAAGTCCTCAATCACAGTTTTTGAGAAGAAATAAAATGGGAAGACAAGAACTTTTACCATTCAACAATTTTTGAACAGATTGCGATTCTGTAATCAGTAATCCATCGTGTGATTGCTGCACTCGCTCTTAGCATGCTGATGCTGATGCTGATGCTGACGCTGATGCTGATGCTTTGAGTACTGAAGGCCTCCTTTACACCGAGCTGCAGGACAGTGACAAGAAGCTGCTCTGGTTCAAGATCTTCAGCATGGGGGCCTTTTCTAATGGCACACAGCTGCAAGAAGCCATGAAGATGCATGAAAAAGAAATAAAGAGTTTGAAGTTTTCTTCCAAGGTTGTTGTGACCAGCACAAGACAAATACAACCGCGCTGGTTCAGCGTGCAGTGAGGCAGTTTACTGGACCAACACTGATCAAATATTTAAGACAATGTTAACAATAAAGAGTGCTCATATAAACAGTGACTTTAGTCCAAGCAAGGTCCAGAGCAGGTTCTGCCTGCCGGAACATGTCATTTTCCTCTCTAAGCCACACCTCCAAGGTACCAAAATACTAAAATACCTCACCAACAGGTAGCTGGAACGAGCTGCAGAGATTTTAGACATTTCAGTTTATTTCAGGAGCATATTTATGGATCCAGGCTCTTATTTGATACCTTATCTGTCCCCACATAAAATAAGTTTGATGTAGAAAGGATGAACTCTCTTAAGTGCGTCCAAACTGCTTGGCTCGGCAGAATGATGGAGCGGCAGTGTCAGCCAAATCAGTATATACCCAGCAGGTGAATTAAAAATCCATTTTTATGGAGTAACACATTAGCCAACACTCACATTACCATCCTTCACATAAAGATCTACTTCATAAGGACTGGGAAAGACGGGGAGCGGAGAGAAGATGATGGGAGGTAGTTTATAACCTCAGGTGAATTAAGTCCTAATAAAGTAACCGCATATTAGTCAACGCTCACATTAGCATCTGTTTCCTATAAAGAAGAAAGGTAGAAATAAAACGGTGTGGAAGGAAAAGTCAGAGAAAAGATACTACAGGAAGATTTACAGAGAGCGAGTGAAATGAAAGTTCGTCTTTATGGCCAACACATTATCATCGTTCACATTAAAATATTTTATAGGGGAGAGAGTAGAAGTATGAGGAGAATAACTGCTGACAGGAGATGAGGATGCACTTTGAAGAAGTTAATAAGCTTATATTTATATAGACATGGAGCCAAAATTCACAAATAGTGTTTAAGCATTGTTAAGCCTGTTCAAGGAAGGAAAAGAGAGAAAGAGATCCAGAACAACTTTAACTTTAAGTACAGAGAAAAAAGACAGGCTCAAAGACCAATATGAAACTAGGAAAGACAAAATATTAAAGAACTGTGTTTGTGTCAACAGCCTCTGCAGCAAAGCGAGAAAGACTGGTCAGAAATCAGACACACAAGTCACAAACACAGCATGCTTTGAATGACCAACTGAACAACTGGTCCACCGAGTGTCATTAACCAACAAAGAGATGGGCAGAGAGATAAATTATCCAAATGGAAGTAGGGCGATGAATACTTTGGAAGCCTTGAAAAGTAAGTACAGAGCAATGAAGAGGAATATGAGGGAACAGGAGCAGAAGAAAGTGTGGAGGAAGACTTTGAGGGAGAGGTTGCATGATGAAATCAATCAATATCAAGGCCATGTCCTCCCTGCCCCTCAAGCAAAAAAAAAAGGTCGCTTCAGCTCGCCTTCTCCATCTAATCTTCAGCCAAATGCTCCACACCTCAGAAGCCACGCAGCTGAAGTCACTCGACTGCCCGGAGCAGCCGGTTCGGATCAAATGGCCTGAAACCCACTTTGAACAACTGGCAACCAGCTGCTGCGTTGTAGTTTGTATCAGATTCTACAAGAATATCATTACATTTATTCCATTCAATGAATGCCTTTTAAAGTACCGAGGTTGTCTCACTCTCGGCAGCGTTTTATCTCTCGCTGACTGTTGCTTCGCTCAGCGAGTAACCAGCCACGCTCAGCTCATTCTGATGACTCACGTTTGAGTCATGGAGACACACAAAGAAAAATCTTCACTTGCTCCTTCAAACTATATTTGTATTCATAACAGATTTGTATAAATGTTCATATTCACTAATCCCAGGGCCAGTCCTTCAGGTTTGGTGGCCCTTAACAAGACTTTGTTTGTGGCCTCAAAAACACTGCTTACATCAATAATGTAGACTTTTAATAAGAATGAATGCAAACTCTTAACTGGCTGCTTTAGGTGAATTTGGGTCTGCTGATGAGACTTGAGCAGGGCTTTAGATGCTAAT
Organism: Xenentodon cancila; assembly: GCA_014839995.1. Lineage (NCBI taxonomy): Eukaryota > Metazoa > Chordata > Actinopteri > Beloniformes > Belonidae > Xenentodon > Xenentodon cancila. The sequence continues at coordinate 29,894,282 of CM026203.1, read as the reverse complement.
ATGAACAGAAATTTGAATACAGAAGGTGTGGAGACGAACACACATCAGCCCACACACACCGGCGCTGCCAGTAGCCAGCGGGCTCTTGAACATCTGTCATACCTGCCTGCTCCAATCCCATCACACACACTCAAACACACACGCATGCTCCGAGCCTGTAAATGGTTGTGACAGCGCAACAATGCGCCACTAGCACAGAAACACATGTTCCTTTCTGCAACACTTTCCACACAAACACACAGCAGCCACCTACTCTGTTCCATTTCACTTCACATCAGCAGCATCTTACCTCTCGCTGTCCGTCTTCGCTGTCGTCTTCATCCTGTCTTTTATATTTTGTGTACGCATTTGGTTATCTGTGTTTATTCTACAGTTTCTAACAGCAGCCGTTTGTATTTTATAAGCATCTTATTTCAACAAAGTCCTATCTCATGGTCTATTTTCTCTTACGACTGTCCTCATTTGTTGATAAACACACACACACACACACACACACACACACACACACACACACACACACACACACACACACACACACACACACACAAACACTCACACACACAGCCTAAAAAAATAAAATAAAAAAAACTTGTTCTGTGATTTAAAACACTTCTCTTTTTGAAGTTCTGCCTCAGCAAAATGAAAAGTTCAAGTGTGTTCAAGAGAGCCTGTTGTCAGCCAGAGAGGTTTTTGAGACAGCAAAGTAGGAAGCGTTAAAGTTGCACGGCGGGGAGTCTGAGACACCAGATGTGTGTGTATGCACATTATAATGATGTGTGGAGACAGAAATATGATCACATACCCTCATCTTGGGAATGACGTTGCTTCCTGAGGCTAAAGCAACGCCTGAAAATACTGAACAATTTGAGTGTTTATGTCAGCACTTTAAAAAAGGCTCTTAGATTTCATATTTATCAAAGCTTTGATGTTTAAATAGTTCAAATTTGAAAACAGAAAAGAGGAAGAAAGACAATAAAAAGAAGGTACAGAGAAACAAACAGCTGAAAATAGCCAACAAGAAACACCGATTACTCCCACTCATCTAATATGTGATTAAAAACTACAGAGCCCCGTTGTTTGAAATGAATGGACCTTTGTAAAACATAATGTTAATGACCCCTGGAAAACAACAGGAATAAAAGAAGACCTGAGAACCATGTACAAGGTACAATGTTTTAATGCTCTGAAAGGTGCAAGAAGGACTCTGAATAAAGCGCAGTTATACTTTAAGAATGAAAAATGATTCTTTATGCAGAAGGACGGTTTAGACGATTGAGAAAAAACAGACATAAACCAGCAAAGTGTGACACGACAAGAGTCTTAATTGTCAACACACAATTTTCACCTCCTGATCAAGCAGAAAGAGGAAAGGATTTGGAGGTTATACAGAAGACAGCAGATGCCCTGAACACACACACATATCATCTACTACATCATACCTACAAACCTCAGTCATCATCAGGTTCATAGAAAAAAAACAGCGAAAGCAACATCTAAATATAAAAATATACTTTGTCCAGTAGGTTTTATTAACACACCCTACAAGTAGCAAAAACTTGAATGTACAAGCGCAGCTCCTGGACAAGTGCAAACTCTTCCATCCCTCGTCTGTGTTTGGGGACAGCATGGACCCTCCTCCTCATCAATACCCAACAATCCAGAGCTTTTTAATGACAAATAGATTTATATACCCATGGTAGGTGTGCAGCTGAATTCATAAGTCAAAAACAACTTGATACTATCTGCTAACCACTGCCTGGAAAACCTTTTGGTCACCTAGCAACTGGTGTCCTACATGGATCCAATTTGTGCAGGTGCCCTCAATGCTACACCCTAACCCCGCCAGCAAGCACAGCTCAAGCTACATCCTATGGGAAAAACTCTAATGCAAGACAGAGACAAAAGACAGAACGATGAAACGAAAGATGGGTAAATAAAAACCGTAAAAAACAAAGAGATTGAATTCTTTGTAAATGGGGAAAATCTGAGATACACTATATGGCCAAATATATCGTCTCACCTGCCTTGACTCGCATATGAACTTCAGTGACCTCCCAATTCCTGATCCAGAGGGTTCAATATGACGTCGGTCCACCTTTGCTGCTATAACAGCTTCAACTCTTCTGGGAAGTCTGTCCACAAGGTTTAGGAGTGTTTATGGGAATTTCTGACCATTCTTCCAGAAGTACATTTGTGAAGTCACGCTGATATTGGACAAGAAGACCTGGCTCTCAGTCTCCTCTAATTCATCTCAAAAGTGTTCTGTCGGGTTGAGGTCTGGACTCTGTGCAGGATAGTCAAGTTCATCCCCTCCAGACTCTGTCATCCAGGTCTTCATGGACTTGCTTTGTGCTCTGGTGTACAGTCATGTTGGAAGAGGAAGGGACCAGCTCCAAACTGTTCCCACAAAGTTGGGAGCTGGAATTGTCCAAAAGTTCTTAGCATGCTGAAGCATTCAGAGTTCCTTTCACTGGAACTAAGTGGCCAAGCCCAGATCCTGAAGAATAACCCAACACCATAATCCCCCCTCCACCAAACTTTACACTTGGAACAATGCAGTCAGACAAGTACTGTTGTCCTGGTAACCACCAAACCCAGACTGGTCCATCAGATCACCAGATGGAGAAGCGTGATTTGTCACTGAGAATGTGTCTTCACTGCTCTAGAGTCCAGTGGTGGTGGCACCACTGCATCAAAGCTTTGCATTGTACTTGGTGATGTATGTCTTGGATGATGCTTGACCATGGAAACCCATTCATGAAGCTCTCTGCACACACTCTGCACAAGAAGTTTGGAGGTCGGTTGCGATTGACTCTGCAGAAAGTTGTTGATCTCTTCACGCTTTGTGCCTCAGCATCCGCTGACCTGCTCCATCAGTTAACGTGTCCTACCACTTCGTGGCCTAGTTGCTGTCGTTCACAAACACTTCTATGTTCTAATAATACAGCTGACAGTTGACTGTGGAATATTTAGGAGCCAGGAAATTTCACTACTGGATTTGTGGCACAGGTTGCATCCTGTGACAATTCCACGCTGGAATTCACTGAGCTCCTGAGAACAACAAATTCTTTAATAGTTGTAAAAACAGTCTGCATGGCGAGATGTTTGATTTTATACACCTGTGGCCACGGAAGTGACTGGAACACCTGAGTCTGATTATTTGGATGGGTGAGCGAATACTTTTGGCATTGACCCAAAACACACACACACACACACACACACACACACACACACAAACACACACACACACACACACACACACACACACACACACACACACACACACACACACACACACACACACACACAAAGGCTGTGGTGGATCTGATGGGGTGTCACTTAATCAAATGAACTGTCACTTGTTGTGTCCTTACACCCCGCTGGGATACTCATTATCAGCGATGATTGCCCCTTAGTAACCTCCTCCATCTTCTCTTCCATTTCTCCTCCTTCACCCAAGCACTTCAGATCTCCTTCATCTCTGGGGCACCTTCTTAACACCCCAATTATCATCATCTTTGATTTGTGCTCATCATCATCTTTGATTTGTGGTTCTGTCCCCACAAAGTAATAAGAACATTTTCCTTCTTTTGCCCCTTCTTCTTTGTTCTTGCTCATTTATCTTTCCGTTATTCTGTTTTCTACTCAGATAATGCAGGCTTCAACGTGTAGACCTGGTTTATACCACGGCCTCATCGCAGGCAGACCACAGCTGAATGATCTTGCTACAGTTTGAGTGCCTACATGCCACTGAAGAATTTAGTTTATATTAATTGGTAAGCAGAACAAGAGAACATGCCACTTACACAGGTATCATTGCAAGGAACAAATTAACTATCCACAGATCTCTATCAATGAAAAATAAATGATTACTTAAAAAAAAACCTTAATACTTAAAATAAAAAGGGACATCAATAAAAGTAAAAAGGGCATTTAAATTCAAGAAAAATTAAAAATAATGAAATCATCACTTACCGGCACATTTGGTCCTAGTGACCAGCGGTGGCCCTGGTGGTCCTGTTCCTCCCTCCCCAGGTCTCGACAGCAGCACCTTGATCTCATACTCCACATCTGGGTCCAGATGCCATAGTTTGTAGGTGGGGGAGTCAACCACGTGAGTCTCCGCCCAGTTCCCTGTCGTAGTGCGGTACTCCACTTCCTTCAGGATGATCGGCCCATCGCCAATGATACTATTGGCATTAGGTTTGATCCAAAGGTAGGTAGCACCAACAGCGAGAAGCTCAGGTGGTGCAATGGGAGTGGGTGGAGCTGTGAAAAAGCAACAGAGAAGGTTGGTTAAGTATAGATTGAGATTTTTGTTTGCTTACTGGAGAAAATGCAAATGCAAAACTCAATAGAACATTAGGTCCCTGAATAAAGCAGCCCTATCGCAGACTTTGAAAACTTTGTTTTGACTGTAATTGCACCACAGCTGAACTTATCAAAGCAACAGAGCAATTGTTTTTTGTTTTTTTTCTGAAGAACTTACTTCCAATCAATGTTGCTGAGAAGTGTAATACTTGAGGTAATGAACAAACTTTGTAAAATCTACCGCTTGGGTTGCTCAGTGTAAATTTCCAAAAATAACAAGCACAATTTGAAATGTATCTATTCATTAAGGACCACCTGCTTTTTGAGACATTATTTGAAGCTGACTAGTTTCTCCAAATAAAGATGCCTTTAAAATTGTTAAAGTAGTTATTTCAAGTGGGCTGTGTCAATGTCAGTGCAGGGCATTATCAAACTATCAAAATACAGTAACGTCAGATAATGAGTATTCATGTTGTAGTCAGTGTAAATAAATAAAGTGTATAGCATTTTTTTGTAATGCCATCAGTTATAGCTACTTTTTTTAATTCTAATAAAATGTTACAATTATTTTTAACCCCCTAATTTTAACTTTTTATGCACTTATTTGAACTTCTACTGTATGTTCATATTATGGTATATTATGGTATTTCACAGCAATTAACCTCTGGAGATGAATAAAGTCATTTTTCTCGCTCTGTAAATGCCAAGTAACTTAAATGTAAAGTCAAAGAAGATGGGTAAAAATGAAATATATATATATATATATATATATATATATATATATATATATATATATATATATATATATATATATATATATATATATATATATATATAAATATATTATCGACTTTTATCATTAATCCAATTTACCAGCTGACACTGACATTATGGCCTCTTTTAGGCCAGAAAGCTCAAGATCGTCTATGCTTCCTTTTTTCAGTTCTTTTACATTAGCATATCCAGTATCTGATTAGAGAAACATACAAATAATCACAAATGAAAAAATGAAATGTTACCTTGTGAGCACCAGAATGTCTATACCTCACAAATGCTGTATAAGGTGATGATCAATACCGGTAACAAAATGAATTTGTAAAGAAGCAGCTTTGGTGCAGCAGTGAGTCAGCCACTCAACCCAAAATCAATGAGTAAAAAACATTCAGCTTTCTCTCATGAATGTGTGTGAGAAAATAATAAAAATAAAATATAATAAAATGCTCTGTAAACAACTTTAATAGGTTTTACAAAACTATATATATATATATATATATATATATATATATATATATATATATATATATATATATATATACATATATATATATATATACATATATATATATATGTATGTATGTATGTATATATATATATGTATATATACATATATATATATATATATATATATATATATATATATATATATATATATATATATATATATATATATATATATATATATATATATATATATATATATGTCTGGAAAGTTCCTCTAATAAGCCACTGTACAACAATGGCTTAGACACTGTTTATGAGCCAGCCAGTAAGATACACCTCTGATGAACAAGCAAAGCTGTCACTGTAACATAAATCTGAAACTGACTCAGTTAAAGAGCAGCCGGAGCAGATGGAAACAATGACAACATAATTAATTAGACTCTTCCTGTTAGTCATCAGACTCCCTGCGCCTGTGAGCATCCTGCTCTTCAGCATGAACCATGGCATCACCATGGACAGCTCCTGCTTCTCAGGCAGCAACAGGATCAGCACCTTGGACAGCAGTCTTCACACACTATATGATGTAGAGGATGTGTCTGACATACAGTATACTGGAAAAATACACTCACTCTGTGTTTTCTCTATATCTGCTGTCCCAACAAAGTTTCTAGAGAGACCTTGTCCTGTCAGTTTGAACATCTAAACACAGGTCTAATGGAGGGCTGATGACAACATTAACAGGTCAGAAGCAAAGATACTCAGAAACAAATACAGACATGATGGAATTCCAAATGTTTGTTGACCATCTCAAATTACTGCAAGTAAGATAGTCTTTTTAAGGTTGAGGTTTTGGTTCTTGTAGAATAGATCCTGATCCTGTGACGGGTGCTTTGTCAGCTGACAGCTACGTTATGCCTGCTAAGAAAAATGGTCCCTCTCCGCCTGCCATTAAAAAAAAAATCCTGATCTCGCTCTGCAAGTTTCTTACTTTCCTCAAGGCTGCATTAGAATATGTATGGGGGCTTCAAGACCGATAAATCAACTGTCAGTCATCTCAAGCTCATATATCCAAACTATATGGAGGTTGCTGGTGCAAGTTTGTGTCTGTAAGTACATTTTCGAGTCTGGAAGAGAATAAAAAGCAATATGCATTTCTATAAATATATCTGAGAGGGTTTGTATCTAAATGCAAATGTAAAATAAAGATATTTTTCTTAACATACATGAACTTTCATTTTGTTTAAAATAATGAGCAGTTTCTCCACAGTCTAATACACCACCTCTTTACATTGTAGGATAATTTTTAAGGGTGATTTAGCAGCAGACAAAATGCTCTCATCCATGATGCAGTTTTCATCTGTTGTCTAGCAGATAAGCAGATAAATATGTGAGATTATTTTGTCTACAGATCCTTCAAAAACACTTAAGATTGGAATGCTCAACTGCAATGCATAGTTACATTCTGCAAGTAAACAGTTTAAACATGTAAAGTCTAGCACCAATATTTAAAAGCAACTTCTTAAATATTACTGTAAATGCAGGAAGATGGAGACTAAACTCTTTATTAACATAATTTATATTCAACAACTTATCCCACTCCACGGGGTGGGCGTGGGGGTGGGGTGTTGGGGGGTTGGTAGAGGATGGAGCTGGCACCCATGATCACATGGAGAGAGCACTTTCTCAGAAACACACCCACACATATTACATACGTTTAACACACCCAAACATAATAACACCCAACATTAAACAAACACACAAACATGTAAACATGTTAATCCAGTTAGGCTTGATATACCCATGTGTTCAGAAACATTCACACGTTCACCTCTGTGCATGCTCACAGACACTGTAGACACTGACTGCTGATCTTTGTACAGTGCTGCTAGTGATGTGTAAGAGTAGACAAGAAGGAAAAGAGGCTGTTTTGTAAATAATTAATCAAACTGAATAGTGATAAGAATAGTTTAAACTGACAGAGGAAAGGGTCTTTACAGCATCTCAACAAAAGGCATGTTTTTGTTTTGTACACCTGATGATAAAAGTGTAATAGGAGACCTCCAACAAAGTTTCAGTTAGTTAAACCACATTGATAAACTTGTGTACAACTATGGTACATCTGCAATTTGCTTTACATCTACTAGTTTAGATTATCTTGAGTACTTTAGTTTTTATTGGTTTAGTTTATTCTGATGCCGGTCTGATCTTAGTGACAATGTCAAAAAAAGGGAGAAAAAAGACGTGTTAGTTTCACTAGATGACATAGTGACCTTGCATCTACCTGAGGCATCATTTGTCAGCATTTTTACCTGTTACTGGGAAAATTGTTGACAAACTGAATCATGGGAAACAAAAATACAGATAATAGCTTAGGGATGATAACCACAATTATGTTTTCCACTGGAATAAAGCTGAGCCTATGACTGCAATATATCAGGACACCTTAGGGTGCCGCACTTTGAATGTTTTAGGAAGTAGAAGACAGGAGACGTCTGCATCAGTCGTAATCATGCAGGACACCGTTTTAAAACACTGCACCTGTGTGCCTATAAAGGCCTGTGTGTGAGCGTGTATGGATATGCTCGTGCAGGAGCCCCAGCCCTGTAAAGGTTTTATCCTGCAAGTCCTGGGGCCTTGTTGTCGGATGATGCATAGCATCCTCAGAAATGATCCATGTTACTGCACCTTGAGGGAAAAAAGTATATGCATTAACTTTTTTACCGCACTGTATTACGATCCCAGCACGGTGCTTGAAGAGGGCTTATGTGGGTATGGGTATATTCTTGTGTATGTGTGAGTGTCTGTCTTGTGAAACATGCACGGAAGAAGTGTGCTTCTTTGCGAAATATGTTAATTTGTCAGTTTTTAATCTTTGTCTGTACAGTCGGCTCCCAGGGACTCTATGCAAGTTTGATGTATAACAGTACATATAATGTCTCATGTACATCCATGTTCACTGTCGGTTAGACCCCATCCCAACCCACCTACTTACTTACCTACTTTTTTTTTTCTCTCATTGGTACGACAATATTGGATCAGAACCACCCATCCCTGAAATCAGGACATGTGTCGCAGGTTTTCAAAGTGACAGTAATTAAACCTTTAATAAAAATAATAATTTTCTTCACTCAGACATTTGAGCAAATTATTGACCGCTTTCCAACCTTCCATTTAAATCTAAAATTCTAGATAAGGTAGTTGTGGGAGCAAGCCAGATTTGTGACCACCTGTATAAAAATACACCATAGCACAAAAACAGCACTGGTTCGAGTCACTAACTGACCTTCCTATACCCTCAGATAATGGATTAGAGTCCATAGTGGTTCTGGTGGACCTCAGTGCTGCTTTTTAATACTGTAGATCACAGCATTGTACTGCTCAGGTTAGAGCATGTTCTTCGCATTAAAGGGACAGCTCTAGGTTGGTTTAAATTATATTTATTTGAAAGATTCAAGTTTGTTCAAGTTTGTGAGGTTTCTTCTGCACAGACAAGGGTCTGCTATGGTGTCCCGCAGGGTTCAGTGCTAGGCCCAATCTTGTTCAGTTTATACATGCAGTCCTTGGGAAGTATTATCCAGAACCACGGCATTCGTTTTCATTGTTATGCTGATGATACGCAGCTGTATCTGTCTATGAAGCCAGATGAAACAGAACCATTAGACAAACTTCAGGTGTGTCTTAAGGACATCAAGGACTGGATGTCCACTCAATTTTTGCTTCTAAATTCTGATAAAACAGACGTTATTTTATGTGGTCCAAAAGAAGGAAGGGATTAGATGGTGTTGCGATGGCCTCCAGTACAACTGTGCAAAACCTTGGAGTTATTTTGATCAGGATTTGTCATTTAAACAGCAGATTAATCAGATTTGTAGGACTGAGTTTTTCCATCTTCAGAATATCACAAAGATTAGGAGCATCCTCTCCCAGAATGATGCTGAAAAACTAATTCACGTGTTTGTATCTTCTAGACTAGATTACTGTAATGTGTTGTTGGCTGGATGTCCAAGTAATTCTGTGAACAGCCTCCAGTTGAGCCAAAATGCAGCAGCACGAATGCTGACGAGAATCAACAAGAAAGACCACGTCTCTCCAGTGTTCACTTCCCTCCACTGGCTCCCCAGAAAACTCAGAATTCTGTTACTCGTGTATAAAGACCAAAACAGCGATATTTGTAAGACCTGATAGTTCCTTATGTTCCTAACAGAGTTCTCCGTTCTCAGGGTGCAGGTTTACTCATAGTTCCTACAATATCCAAATGTAGATCTGGAGGATGGGTCTTCTGCTATCAGGAACCATCACTATGGAACCAACTTCCAGTTTGGGTGAAGGAGCCCGACACCACCTCCACCTTTAAAACCAAACGTCAAACATTTCTGTTTAGTAAAACATCTAGTTGGTGTAAACTTTAGTGTGTCAGGACCAGTAGTCACAGCTGCAGCTGCAGGACCAGACTGGAGCAGCTGGTCTTCAACACAGCTTCATCCTGGATCTGCTGCTGTAGACCTGCTGCAGGGGGACACCAACATGATCCACTGACCTGCAGTCCCACCTCTGACCACCTCAGTGTCTGCTGTCTACACCTGTTTAGATAGTGGTCTCTGTAGATCACCAACAAACCCTCCTAAAGGAGACTTTTTACCTGCAATTGTTTATGTAATAATTACTTGGGGGTCATCTTCTGGGTCTCTGGAAACCACCTAGAGACAACTTGGATTGTAATAGATGCCATATAAATACAATTGAATCGAAATTAATTGAATTGTGTTGCAGCTGCTAGTAACTATTCAGTGTCTGTGTGTCCAATAATGTCCATGTTGTTAAGTTTAAATTTCCGAGGCACCCAAGATAAAACTAGGTAAACAAATATCTTAGACACACACACACACCCAACACAAAACACACACACCCCTTTCTTTTAAACTATAAAAAAGAATGTTGACACATATTGTTGTGACTTAACAATTGAAAAATCCTTATTGGTCTGCGCCTGCTTGTATTGAAGCAAAACCTATGACATGATCATGACAATCGACAAACAAGAACAGGGACCTAACTTAAAATTACATTAGAAAATGGATAAAGAAGACTGGATTAGTGGTCAATATTGTCCTTATTTACCATCTAGGCCAGTGTTAGATATACAAAGTAATTTCTAGAGAAAAATCCCATTTCAAAAGTAAAAAAAGAAATAAGAAAAGTATTAGTTGCAGCTAGGATGGTCACTCCCGGTGATGACAGTCAAGATGATAACAGGGAAACAGCAAAAGTATTTTTTTCTCCTAGTTTCGCTTTGAACTGCTTCTTATCCACCTGTCACTTCACAGACATTTTATTATCTTTTTGTATAAACTTCCTGAACCATCCTAATTCAAAGATCTTCTTAGTGTAAAAGCAGCTCTAAACACTGGAGGATTTACAGCATCACAGGTTTCCACCCAGTTTCAGCATCATGCAGTCAAAGTAATGTAATGCAGTAAAAATGTTTCAAACAAGTTTGTGGTTGGTTGAAAAAGGAAGTTTCTCCACTCTAGATAACGCCCATTTCTGGATTCATCTCTGTATTTTGCCTCTTATCAGGAATACATTTCAGGTCCATTTTGCAGCTCCTTAAACTAAACAATTTTTTTCACAAAGAGCAGATAAGCGACACACAGATCGGCAGAGCTGACATGAAATGATCGAG
>CM026203.1:29595567-29878067 GCA_014839995.1 Xenentodon cancila | reverse complement strand
GCCCGTATAGCTCCTCATGCATTTGAGTGTGTTTGATGCAGTAAAACGCTCTGCTCAGACTTGAGACGAACTACGAAGAGCTCCATGAATGTGAGTGGGTGGCTGAATGTGGCCCGTATTATAAAACGCTCTGAGTGATCAACAAGACGAGAAGAGCAGCTCATTTACCATTCAGCTGCTCTTCTGGCCAGCAGTATCACATCAGAAGATTAATATGCATGAACGAGCACGTATGGGAGGCAGGCACACCGAGCGCACGTGCAGAGCGCTGTAATATTAGTGGCATGTCCCTCCAGATTTCTCTGGTCACACGTGGATGAACAGCAGTAATTAACCCTGATTTGACTTAGTAGATACACACGTACACTAATTAATGAGAATACGCAATGATCATAACGCATCATAGTTGGAGACACAAACGAGGAGGATACTTGCATCCAGAGACGGGCAGAGCTGCACAAAGAAGATGCAGCACGGAATAAAACTCCAAAATACATCGATGTACAAAATCCAGGACAATGACACATTTACAGAAATCAGCACACACACAGACACACACACACAGACACACACACACACACACACACACACACACACACACTTCGCAGGGGTGTATTCACGCATGTGTGTGTGCTTCATTTATCTGTTCCCTGTGTTGGGGTGGTTATTCCCCTGACATGAAACATGGCTGACAGCACCTGAGCTTCACACACACTTACACACACACACACACACACACACACACACACACACACACACACACACAGACACACACACACACACACACACACACACACACACACACACACACATATTTCGGGGCTCTCAGGAGTAAAGTCCACGTGATCAGCTAACAGATGGTAATGACAGTTTCCGTCTCTCGACTATCATCCAATCTAAAACGGCAACACGTACACACACACACACACACACACACACACACACACACACACACACACACGTACACACACACACACACTTCAGCCTCCCTCCAGATTAAAATATCCTTCACACCAAATAAGGTTAACAGCATAATTCAAACCAGAGATGCACTGAGGACAAAACACACCAGCACGCCTCCAATTCAAAATGTTGTCCAGTAATACGGTTAAAATATCATTAGAAAAAACACGCACAATCCTTTTTCATTCTATCATGATGTTTAAGTGAATTACTTTGTTTTTACATAAATAAAAATACTAGTTACAGGATATTTTACAATGATGGGCAAAAACACAACTCTGCATCTAATTCAAGCAAAGATGGAAGCAGTTTATTGTCAAAATGGGTAATAAAACACTGCACAACAGTCCAATAGCTCAACAAGAGCACTTACTGGTGTTTACACCTCCTGTCTGAGGGCTTCTCCCAGAAAGAACATTTCCAAACATGCTTTATTAATTATATTCCAAATACAGGCCGCTGTACCAGTAACAGCTGAGGAACCAGAGTCTGTGCTGGTCGACAAGCTCTCATCATAAACAGAGAAATCCTTATCCTTCAAAAGAGGGAAGTTTCAACTCTGGGAGAGCCGCTTTCAGCCGCTTTCAGCCGCTGATCCAGAGGCGTTCATGTGTCCAGTAACTGTAAACAGTGTAAAAAGCATAATGACGTCCCTGTTTAAAGTGTCCTAACAGATGCTGTCACAATAATGAGGCTAAATAAACCAGGCGAATCGAACCCTGTAACTGGACTCATCTCAGCTGCAGACAGTAAAACGCACACAACTGAGACCTCTCTTATGAAAACAGGTCGTCCTACAGCGAAAAAAGAGAGAAATGAGTCCACCCAGGCTCAAGACAGTTCGGGGGACAGAGTAGGGGGGGGGGGGGGGGGGGTACTGAGATGTAATTATGTCTGACAACAGCAGCTATGCTCCGATGGCATAATTCTATCAAACACCCTACAACCATATTATCCGACCTCCTCTGAACAGTAGATCCATATCCTTCTCAGCGGGACGCCGCTGCGTCTCAGGTTGTATACTGAAAGTGTGGGATGGAGAGTGGGTGGCGAAATCACAAACGTCCCCTCAGAGTTCTGCTCCGTCACATCAGACGGTTTGAATACGGCTGACAATAGTGCCGATGAATACCGTGGCAAAGGTAACGGAGAAGCAAGTGAGGAGGAGTGAATGAAAGCATTACAAAAAGAAGGCAGGGAAGACCGCACCGTTCACTACTACAACATACTGAGGTGAAATTTACACTATTAATAGTCCTCCAGCATTCTTCTCTTATTGAGAGTACAGATGTGAATGTTGCCAAGTTTGTCATTCAAGTGCATTTTTTTTGTTGAACATACATCCTTCACCACCATCAAGAAGAAATGTCAGACTTAACACATTTGATACATAACGGTGTTTCTGAAGGACCTGAGCCATGAAAATGCTCGGATCTACAACTCGGGGAGAAGCGAGTGAACGTGGCTGAACTGAAAGGAGCGTGACCGACCGAGGGTCGTTGTGAGAAGCCTCCTCTGAAGTCTGTTCACTTCAACCTTCCATCCCCAGCATCCTTACACGTGCACGCACGCGCACATGCACGCACGTGCACGCCAGACTTGCTCCACGTCAAACTCTGCTCGTCATTCACACATTTAAATTCCAGTTTGAAAAGGCACCTTGCGACTCTCTTGTGGTTCATGCGGGAAGACACACAGCAGAAGGTACCTTTAACAATCAGGTCGGCGTAGTTGGACACCCCGGATCCGCCGTCTGATCGGATGACGCAGCGGTAGCGGCTGGTGCTGCGCTGCGACGTGTCGCCGACGCTGACGGTTGCTGAGAATCGCCGGTGGTTCACCACCCTGGTCACCATCAGAGCCGTGTCTTTGCCATTCCACTGCTGCAAAGGTAGAAACAGTGAGAAACCTTTGTAGTAGTGTTCACTTGTTAGTGTGTACTTGTTAGTGTGTAAAAGCTGCACCAAAGGATCCCGCTGACATATTATGAGAAATGGTATTTGTACAGTTCAACAGTACAGGTCGGCGTAACGCGAGCTCATGTTTCAGGTAACGTTAAAGGTTAAAAAAAACAACAAAGAATGTGCAATACATTCAAACAGGCACCTTCTGTAGAGTAAGTTAATGATGATGTCCTAACTGTCCTAACTGGAAATGTTACTCAGTTCCTTTTACATTCCCTTCACATTTTATTTGTATTTAAACGTTATGTAGATGAAAACGTTACCTCTGCATGTTTACTAGTTTGTTTGTTTAGTTTTTGTTTTTTCTTCAAGACCTGACATCTGGTCTAATGCAAATTTTTCAAATGATTATCAAATAAATGTGATCACATGACTACTGATCCCTTGTTGTCTGAAGAAATCAACCACAAACCTGTTCATTTACGGTTGCAGAGGTACAGAGGACACGCGTGATCCTGTACGGATATCAGACATGAGGCAGGACAAACGGCCAGTTCACCCGGAGCACATCTAAAGTGCGCTGGTGACACGCTCAGCTTTCCAACCCCACATTTAATCTAGTTCAAGCACTATCTCACTGGTCATCTCAGAAACATGTTTTCCGTGAAAGACGCCCAGTCAGAGGGTCAGTACTCTCGATTGCAAATGTCATTACAGCGTGCAGTGCTGTCAGGGGTGCACCCTCATGCCGTGAAAACGTTCAAGGCTGCTCGTGCACATGAACGTAAACTGGAACGAATGCACCAACACGCTTGCACGCAGCATATACGCACTGTCACAAACACTTGAGTTGTGCAGACGTGGATTCACTGGTGCGGAGCAGAACAAGCACTTTTAATCAACGCTGTAATAGAGCTGGGAGGGTCGGGGATGCGGCCCTTTCTGTTTCTTTTTTAAGTAAAGCAACAAAAGTACAACTGAATTTGTTCCAAAGGCCTTACTGTAAATAAAAAGGAACTCTAGGTCAAGAGCTTTATCTCTATCTTAAAGTTGTTTAGCCGTATGTTAAAGTCACAGATTCAACAACCTGCTCCAACTTTATTAAAAAAACAGAAAACAAATACTCGTTGGTCCGTATAGTTGAGGAAACGTTTGCCATTCGCAGCATTCTGTCCTTTGCTCCGCACCAGCTGTGTTCACGTCCTGATGACGTCGTTCATGCACGTTTCCACTGACGCAGCGATACAAACCTGCAGCCACAGTTTATCGTGCTGAGACCACTTCCCTCCCGCCGTGCACTGAAACGTAGCGTTCTGACCCACGTTCACCTCCACGTTCTGAAGACGCAGGAAGTGAGGAGCTTTACCTGCAACACAAACAACAAATCAAACATTTACGCGGTTTCGGTGTCTGAAGTGGATGAATGTGCACGCAACACCATCTTACTGGCTCATTAAAGTAGGATTTAAAGGTAATTTAAATAATTAAACCTGGAGGAAAATTCAACTGTGTAGTTTCACAAGCTTTATTTAGTCTCTTGGGAAACATCCCTAAGATAAGTTAATTCTCCTTGAATTCATCCCCCGGCAGCCGGAGCTAAAACAAGTTCCATAATCGTGCATTAAATGAAATGGCAGGCTGTTCAAAAAATCATGTTTTATTAACCTACAACACCAGAGGCAGCTTTAAACATCAACAAACTCTCATACGCTGCATCAGGTCTTAAATGATTTACAGATTTCACGCAGGTCCTAAACACAATCATGATCGGCTTGGAAAGAACCGATGCTGTCTGGAGAGAAGCAGCCACGAAACAGACGAGCAGCCTGTCAGCGGACAGAAAGCCAGACGTCAGGTGACTTTGCTCTGGCATGGAAACCAGCCTGCGACTGCTTCATTTCATTCAAGTGTCTGCAGACAGAGATAAGCCCAACAAAGTATGCAGCGATCGTTTAACAATGATAATCTGCCCTGACGCAGCGGCGGCTGCTTGCTGCAAATGTCAAGGACTTTCACGTGAAGTTCAGTGAATCTTTTTGTCTTCATATTTTAAGTATTAGTTTTAATTTCATTTGCAGGAATATTTGTTTGCTTTCATGAAGCATCGTCTGCTCACGCAGTCGGCTGGTTCCTGGTCGTCATCATGCAGCCCAAGTTTGAGCCCCGCCCTTTGACCCGTCGCTCTGCGTCTTCACAATGACAAGAAAAGCTATTCTGGCTCCGAAATAAAATACACTTTGTAATCAATACTGAACTTAAAAGAATATATAAGCAGAAGACACCGGGTGCCCAGCTAAGCAGGGCAGAGATTTGTGATGTAAAATGTTTCTGTCGGATTTGAGTGATGAAGACCCTGAGCACGGTCCTTCTCCCTGGTCTCTGCAATCTGTCTGCAACGCTCACAATCTGGCCTTTGTGTGCGTTTCCTGGTGTGTACACGTGTAGAGGTGAGATAGCGATGATGCAGATGATGCTTAGAAGGGCTACAATTGTGCAGGGTCAAGCATTATCTCTCTCTCTCTCTCTCTCTCTCTCTCTCTCACACACACACACACACACACACACACACACACACACACACACACACACACACACACACACACACACACACACACTCATTCTTCCTCACTTACGGCAAGGGTGAGCCAGAACTCGTATGTCATCGATGGCGATGAAACCTGGATGGCCTTGGACTGAAACTGCTTCAAAGATTACCTGAGAAAAGATCAAAAGAGGTAAAAAAGAGAGAAAAAACAGGAGAGCGAGAGGTTCAGTCTCAGTTTTTAAATGGACCTTAACGATACCACATAAAAATTCTCTTTATTCTACAGACAGAAACATCTTGACGTCTCTGCAAAGCTCATATGGGAAGCCTCAGGAAATGTTTCCACTACAACTCAGAGATTATTCCTCTTTTCACTTCATCACTTCTGACTCCACCCTGCATATGCTGTCACTCTTCCTCCCTTTTTTTACATCCTTGTCCTCCCTGCCATCCTTTACCTCTTCTTCCATCTTACGCTTCCATCCATCTCTTTTCTCTACTTCCCTCCCCATGTTTCTTTCCAGAGACCTTAACACACACACACACACACACACACACACACACACACACACACACACACACACACACACACACACACACACACACACTACACATTTCATACCACACAGGCCACAATTTCTGCCTGAGAATGAAAAGAAACTTTTGGTTCCAAAATATTTGCTCTATTTTCATGCTAATACTTTAAGATTTTTTTTGTTTTGTTTTGTTTTTATTACATATCTACAGTTAATTTTCTTTGCCCTAGAAGTGAAGGTTTGTATTATACCACAGCACTGTTTAATAATTGTCTTAAATCCTTACAAGTTCTTACTAAAGACAAAACCCATCAATTAATGAACGTTCAGTGTATTTAAATTTTGAAAATGGTTTGGTTTATGACTGAGTGAAATCATTTCTGTTTTCAGGAACATAAATGAGATCCGAACTGAAATATATATATTCAGTTTCATTATTTTTATTTATTTTATTTTGTTTGACAGTCTTTTATCTCCTAACTCTTTACCAGCACTGAAACAGTTTAAAAAGGATTGTGTTGTTTCCTGTGGTCTCCTCTGTGCTTTCATATGGCAATGTTTTGTCCTTTTAGAAAAGGAAAATGTCATCACTCCATGGGAGGTTACATGTAATTAGAAAGGGGGATGCAGAGAGACACACAAGCATTTCATTCACTTTGCTTTCTATTGTGCCTTCAATGTGTGTTTGCAACACAGGGGCTCCTTCATGTACTACGCAGGGCTAAGTCATTACGTAAAATAGAGTTTCTGTAGTGCTACCTCACTAAAACAACACAGCAGGGTACGCCTCTGCGCCTTAAATACACCAACACACACACTGAAGGTCATTAAAGCAACCGTTTCAATAACGGTATTAAACTCAGAATAAAACTAATGCATAATATGCATAAATGGTTTAACAACAGTTGCTTAAAACTCATTAAAAGGCTCAGATTTGTGATGCACTGAACTGTTTAACAGTTTTCAGTCCATTTTCAGTTCGTGACTGAAATCCCAATTGTTAAAGGTGAACAAAAAGTGGTCCGTATAGTATCAAGTAAGACTGCTACGTGTAATTTTATGGGCACTTTGTGCTTAAAACGTAGGACTTCATTAACATATTTACAGATGAAGAAAAAGGAGCAAAGCCACACCCAAGCTATTTTCAGGCCAGTATGATTATTCTTTTACTATTATTTTTTTTTTATGGAACTAACAGTTGTGAGAGAAGAACTCTAACTACTAGATGTTTATACTCGTTTAACCTTTACCAGAGAACACGTCTTTATGTGAAGTACCTGGTAGGAGTTGGGCCAAAATGTAGAAATGGCCAGTTCAGCCTTCACCCAGCCTTCAGTGACGGTATCAGAGGCGTTCCACACCGGGTTTCCCTGAGCGCCTCCGTTCACCTGCAAGCAGGAAAAACACAAGAGATGCAGTTTTCCCTGAAGAAAGTCCGAAAGTCCGAAAACTCAGCCAGATCCTTTCAGTCGCGCGCCAACGTTGTACAACGACAGTTGTCCTTACTCGCAGGGCAACGGAGTCCATTATTCATGACGACTGATCCTCGATGACACATCTTTATTAAAACTTCATCTTTTAATTGTCAACATCTCCCGATGTTTTTTCCTCCTTATTTATCAGTCAACTGTCTCAGCTTTACTCATTCTCAAATCCATTTGTAGCATTTTATTCCCTTTACTCTATCACATCCAGATCCTCATCAGTGTCTTTATGTCATCTCTCATTTATTCATCCCTTTCATCCACTGCTACATTCATCCAGTTTTTCCTCACTAGTCACTTCTTTCATCTCTCCATCCATCATTCACAGCTTCCTCTAAAACTTCCAGCCAGATGCCCATCTCTGCCTTCACAGAATGCAAATGGCTCAAGGCATTGAGCTTTTTTCTTTATTTGGGTTAAGAAAACAAGAAAAATAACCTTAAATGCACTCGGCATATCACAAATATGTTTATCGACATTCACTCAGAGCTCAGTGAAAAAATTATGCATTTTCCTTTTCAATGTCCGCACATTCCATTTCTGAATATAGTTTAGTCACGTTTTTGTCTCATTTTGTTTCTTTTAATTACATTTCCTATACTATATATTTGAGATTAATATGAGTGGATTTGTTGAGTCCAAAATCCTTACATGTTCAACTGTTGGCGATTCCAAATTGACCAAATAAGTGAGTGAGGAAGTGTGGGCATACTCATGTGGTCGGTCCCGTTGACCAGCCCAGGGTTTGGTCTACGTCTCGCCTGATTTCAGCCTGAATGAACTTTAGGTGGTCGTGTCCTACAACCTTGATGTTTGGAAAAACCTCCATCCATCCATCTTCCTCCACTTATCTGGGACTGGGTCGCACGGTAAGCAGTCTAAACAGAGATGCCCAGACCTCCCTCACCCCAGACACTTCCTCCAGCTCTTCCGGGGAGACCCCGAGGCGTTCCCAGGCCAGCCGAGAGACATAGTCCCTCCAGCGTGTCCTGGGTCTTCCCCAGGGTCTCCTCCTGGTGGGACATGTCTGGAACACCTCTCTAGGGAGGCGTCCAGGGGGCACCCCAGCTGACTCCTCTTGTGTGAAGGAGCAGTGGTTCTACCCTGAGCTCCTCTCCTCCCTGTCTCTAAGGGAGCACCAGCCACCCTACGGAGGAAACTCATTTTGGCGCTTGTATCTGCGAGGTTGGTCTTTCAGTCATAACCCAAAGTTCATGGGCATAGATGAGGGTGGGAGTGGAGATTGACCTGTAAATGGAGAGCTTTGCCTTGCGACTCAACTCTTCCTTCACCACGACGGTCCAGAACACCGACCGCATGGCTGCAGACACTGCACCAAAGCCTGAACACACCCCTGTTCAAGTGCCAGGTTTTTGTGATGTAAAAAAATGATTTCACACATTTTTCCACCTTTAGTGTGACCTATAAACTGTAAACGCAAATATTTTAGGGAAGTAATGTGGTTGCAGAAGGGGTGGCTTGTTTCTTCTGTTGCTTTTGTAAGCATGTTTATTTGGGTGCTAACAACGTGTTTATGCAAATGAGGAGGGGCGTGGCCACATTCAGTCACGGTGACATGAACATGTACTGAGAAGATCCAAAACCCCCTGGACTGGCTGCACCGGCCCTCCTAAAGGCCAACTCTGTGCTCCTGCACACATTAAGATGCTTTCATGAATCATTTAAAAAAATAATAAAGAATTACAACAGAAACGCTTCATTGCTTGGAATTCTCAACAACAGGACGTAATGGCAACATTAGGCATCAATAAAAATCACTACCTTCAAATACACTTTAAAAGAGCTCACATGTTCGGTTATTAAAGATCATATGTGCTGCGTCTTTGTTTCCTCACCAGTCAGTAACTCTCCTTCAGTCTCACACACTACCTCTCACACCTGTGTCCAAGGTAAACCTTCTCCCAGAGGTCTCTTCACGTGTTTTCCTGTCAGTCTATCAGTCACTCCTTTTGTTAAGCTGTCCCCTCCCTGTCACTCACTCACACACACACACAAACACACACAAACACACACCTTGATGTAGACATTGAGCGTGCCGGGGCTGGCTCCATCCCGGCTGGACAGGGAGTAAAGGAAGTCAATGCAGTGTGTGTCATTTTCCTTCAGGGTGGGCATGTACAGGTGAGCCTTCTGGCCCGATGCACGACCAGATGCGTTCACCACCATGAAGGAACCTGCAGAGTAACAAAAATGAAGACAATTAACAATTAACCAGCTTGTTTTAGCAGATTCAACTATGTTATGAAACATCAATGTTAAAGAAAAAGTAAAACTGAAAATTAAGATAGAGAAATACAGACCTCTGCAGACAGTTACAAGTCACACGTCACTCTAACCCGACATTTTCACACATTCTCATATGATTCTGACTTTGTAAAGATCTCATTTACATTCATAACTATAAATGTTGCACCAGAATTTCTCGTAAATGCGACATCTCCCTGAAACGGCAAGCAGGTACACCAGATTCCTATCAACATGTGTCATCTGTATCGGTGACAACCAATAAAGTGAAGCATAAAGTGAAGAGGGACAGTTGACGGAGGCGGGATACAAACAGCTGACATTTAGCTCCAGATTGCGGGAAAGACTTGCCCAGGTACATCTGAGTAGATCAATGTGCAGCAGGCAGAGTTGTGTACGCCAGTCGATAAAAGGCAACCTCCCCCTGCGGGAACGCTTACAGCAAAAACAGAAAACTGCTGTATATTAAACTGTGAACGCAGAAATGTAAAACACTTGTCCAACTGTCTGAAATGCTCTCAGACCTACATCGATCAAGGACTTAAGCCTTATTTCTTATGAGCAGCTCTTTACAAACTTCTGATCCTTTATCATTTTCAATAAACATGAGGGAGAACATCACACCGAAGCTGTAGCTTCAAAGGCAATAAAATGTGTAGAGGTTTGGCATATATGCAAAAACCTGCCTGAATTCTTATATGTCCATTCTTATTCATGCCTCATGGTCATGAATTTGGTACAGGGTCTGAAAAACATCGTATCTCAGGGAGGTAGCGTGAACTTGGGCAAGCTGGAAGGTATTTATGGGAGGAAGCTGTAGTACCCGGAGAAAACCCACGCAGGTGCAAGAGGAGCATGCAACAGCCAGTCAGAAAGACCACAGCTGACACTTGAACTGGAGACCACACGACACCATGATACCTGATCTGACCTTTTTGATATGAGGGGGTGTAAAAGGTTGTTAAAAGAAACCATTCAGCAAGGGACAGGGGAAGATGTGCAAACACAGTGTTCAAGTTGTAAAAGTGATGGTCTGGCTGGAACATGAGCCTGGTTGGGTGCAGTTCTGCAGTCTCCCCCTTCCTCCAACTCCAAAACTCATCCTTATTTGTGTGTTTTCATGATTATAATTATATATTCTTTCTCGACAGACAAATTTAATGAATACATATTGAATATAAGCCACCAGTATTTGTTTCACAGCAGCTTCTCAAAAGGGTTGAAAACCTGCTGATCTCACTGTCAGGTTTAAACGACCTAACATTTATTAAACACACAATAAGGAAGAAAGACAAAGTGAGTAAGTTTTCATTCATCAGCACGGAGGACGGACGGAGAACCAGCCACATCTCCGCCGCTCTCGTCTCTGACCGCACCCCCCCTCTGCTGTCCTGCTTTCGTTTGTATTGAAAATAAGGAGGTCACGAATCACATGAAGATAAGCAACAAGTACAAGATATATTCTGACGTCTACAATCATCCTATAAGACAAGCAGAATACAGTGCGTAAAATAACGATGAGATAAAACTCACTCAGCAAGCAGGAAGTAAACCATCTTCAGTCTAAAGGGAAAGTTCGCTTCGCAGCCAAAAAGTGAAGCAGGCATGTCGTCAGAACAGCTGGATCCCCGCTACCTCTCTAGATGCTATCTAACAAAGGACTCATTAGCGAGCACCGAGGCCACGAAAATGTCTGCTTCGGCCACCCGATGCAGCGAAACCTCCAAAACCACTTTAGGCTCTTTAGATTACTACAACTGTATATCATTGTCCTAATGTATCAACAGCCTGAGGGATCTAAACCAAAGCATAAAACACATTTCTTTGACAGCTTATGGTTTTAGTGTGTTTTAGGCTGTGCTTTATGGGACAGGATGGAGCTTTTATGGATCGCCCAGCTCCATTTGGCTATCTGCCAGCGGCTACACTGAGTTACAAGTGACAGGGAGACTCACTGGCGAGAAAATCAGGAATATTGAATCAAGGAGGTGTGACTGTGCAACTCTAACCGAAACTGTGTGTGTTTGTGTTCTCTTTGATGCTTTAAGGGGACGTATTAAAAACAAAGTTCCTCAACCAAAGCAGCATGGTGTCTTGCTGGCTTGCACAGCTGGAAGGTTCCTGGTTCGACTCCCAGGATGGGTCTTTCTGCACGGAGTTTGCATGTTCTCCGTGTGCTAGTGTGGGTTTTCTTCAGGTACCCCAGCTTTCTCCGACAGTCCAAAAACATGTATGTCAGGTTAACGGGTCATCCTAAACTGTGTGTGTGTGTGTGTGTGTGTGTGTGTGTGTGTGTGTGTGTGTGTGTGTGTGTTCGTGTGTGACTCCCTCAGATTCCAGTGATCCTGAATAGAAAACGCAGTAGATGAATCAAGCAACTATTCAGACAACATGACTGATGTCTGTCAACCAGACTCTTCACACTATAAAAAACCGCCTTTGTCGTGGAGATAGAGGTGTTACAATCTGTGCTTTAAGATGCACACGCACGGATCCCTGCATTTGGATCAATAAAATAATAAAAAAGGAACATATAGCAAACAAAATGGACACATAACAACCCAAAAACCTATTTTCACATAGTGAATGTGTAAAAAAAAAAAATCGATCACACACGTGTATCAAACAACAACAAACACACACACCCATCATTTCACACATAGCTTCCCAGCTATAAGGTCAGAGAAGAAAAATCTGTTAACGTGAGAAAAACTGATGAATCTGTCTGCCGTCTCCAAACACACACACGCATGTTCACACACTTACACGCACGTGAAAATAACTGGGTCAGCTCAGCGCAACAAACATTCCAACACACGCCGCCACCAGAGACCAACTGCTTCCACAAACACTCTGGAGAGTTGGAGATTTGACTGGAGTTTTTCTGAAGTTGTCAGCAACAAAGTGCAGCAGAGGCCTTTCGGCTGCCGCTGTGCCTTTGAGCAATTTATTATGCTGCTGCGGAAGATCTGCAGCCCATGTCACGTTGCATAAGATTAGCTCTCATTTGCTGTTCGATTAGGTTCACTAAAATGACTTAGCTCATGTTAGGAAACCATCCTCTCATGGTTAAAAATACAATCCATTCGCGTTGCCGATCAGTGTTGCCAGGGTAACCAGTGTGATGCTCAGTGTTCCTGACAAACACTGGCCTCTTCTGGTTCTGAAATGTTGGCATGTCACAAGTTCGTGTGCCAGCTCTGTCAAAGGTTTATTCTGAAGCCTGAACTGAAAAAGTTCAACTGTCGAACGGTCAAATCGTGATGCTCAGATAAACTGTGTGGGGAAGGAGGACGTGTGTATTAAGCTGTAGGAGCGGTGAGGGTTTTGGGAGTGTTCGCTGCTAATGTTCAGTGATACCGGCCTGCACAGCTGCTGATCAGCAAGCAAGCCGGAGTTTTTTAGTCTCCGACGTGTCTAACTAACACACAGAGCTTTTCAGATCAATAAATCTGTTGAGTAGTAATACAGGCTGGACGGTTACCTCACAGATGCCTCCACAACACACACACACACACACACACACACACACACACACACACACACACACACACACACACACAATGCATCTGCACTGAAACACCACCTCAAACAAATATGTCATCTGCTGTTTGTCAGCCATGTAAATTAAAGGCATTCTATCTAGCAATACCACCTCTGACCACATGGGGCAGTTTGTTAGTAAAAATAACAGCTTAACTGTCTTTAAAATATGAATGTCCGTTCACTCTTAGGTCTTTATTCACAGATCAGTAACCAGGACAGGAGTCAGCGCTGAGTAGCTAAAGCAATGACATCCAGCACCTTAATCCCCTTCCAGGTGTTATAGGCACGTCATTAGTAATTATGACAATTAATTTTCTCTTAGAAGAAAACTAGAACTTCATTATGTTTAATGGAAAGAGCACATAAGGTCTTCTCATTGTCTTTATTTATCACAGTAAATAAAAAACTAGACAATATGTGACATAATCATTATATAAACTTGCTGAAGAGGTGGATTGTGGATATGCTGAGGGCAGTGCGGCGGCGTGGCTGCTGTCTCCTCACAGCCGGCGTTTGCATGTTTGCGTGGAGTTTGCATGTTCTCCCTGTACTTGCATAGGTTTCTCCAGAAACCCTGGCTTCCTCCCACAGTCCAAAAAAATGGCATGTCCATAGAAGTGAGTGTCGTGTGTGTGCTTGTGTGTCTGTATGTGGCCCAGCGATGGACTGGCGAACAGTCCAAACTTCAAAAAATGCACCCAACACCATCAGAAGTTGAACCTTTCAAAAGTCCACCTTTTCAGGGTTGGAATGATTGTCAGCTAATCAAAGATATTGCAGATATGCAACCTAATCATACAAGGAGGCAGGCCAGTTGAAGGCAAAAGAAAGGACCAAACTGATTATTGCAGCGTGTAATCAGGGATATCTTATATCACCAGACGTTGTGGTTGTGAAATGAACCTCAGAAAAAAAGAGAGATCGTGTGTGAATCTGGTAAGCATTGCATTTGTGTGCTTGTGAACACACGCTACATTTCTATACTGAATGATTTCCAGGAGACCAGAGCCGGCAGGCCCATTAAGCAATATAGGCAAATGCTATGGGCGCTGTGGCCTACAGGGGGCGCCTTGAAATCTGGGAAACAATCCACCTTCAATGTATTTCTATTAAAATCAGTCATTTTTATTAACTCTTAAAATGGAAAAGTAACACAGATTCAAATGTAACACAATGTCCAATGAATAGTACTACAAATGATAATACCAAGTGAAGTAAAAGTACCAGACAAATACAACAATCTAGTGGATGCAGTAATAAAAACCACCACTAGAGGTTTGCAAAAGGTATTTTTTGGACATAGTGTTGCATATGGTTGTATAGAGTTATTTTATTTGGTTTTTGAATATAGTCATTGTAAAGTATAAATGTAGATTATGTGTAGGGTTGGTGTGTGTGAACGTTGCGGTTATTTAAATCTACCGTTATTTAAGGTTATTTAATTTTGATGTAGTTTGATTTTGTTTGATGTTGATTGCAGATTGTTGATTGAATATTTATAATGTATTATTATTGTTATAGTTTTTTCACTTATTTGCAGGATTTCCATTTTGTGGTAAAGATATTTATATTGCCAATGGTGGGGGGCAACCTTATATAATCTCACCTAGGGCCCCACATTTGTTAGGGCCGGCTCTGCGGCAGATGGCTTTTCTCGATGTCGGAGGCCAAACGCCAAAGCAGCATGTGTTGAGCAGCAAGTGTGAATAAACTGGAAAGTATATAGATAGTTGTACACTTCAGTGGTGCTGCTCAAGTTTTTGTCCAAATGTCATGACAATTTTAGTACAAAAGCCAATAAAAGCATATTAACTTGTCATGTTTTCAACTTTAATTATGCTAATGCCATCCCTCCTGTAAGACAGGTCAACCAACATGAGCAGATGAGGAGAAAAAGGAGGAAGAGAAAGTAGGAATGAGAGGAGAAAGGACTCAGGAGCATCAGCTGTGGCGCAGACGTGACTCCTTTTGGATGACAAATTACACTGTTGTTGGCAAAAATGACTCATCTTCATCATCGTCATCATTATGAAATTCATAGTAAAGAGAAGCACCGGAGTCAGACACAAATATCGCGTTGGCCCTCGGCCCATTTAGTACACCCACTCCCCCCCTGAGGTTCCACACAAACACACGCATGCAGAGCTGGAACCCATATGTTCTGTGTCCTGAATGGGTAATGGCCCTGCAACACCATCATCCCCCTCACCACACACACGCAAAGCTGCGTTGGATATATCATAGTAAACAAGTACGAGTATATAATTCAAGTATACATTTCAACCCATTAAGACTCAAATGTTTGGAATACTAATCTCCTTTTTTATATTTTTGAGTACTATTCTATTGCTTTTTTTGTCACGCTTGTCTCATTTAAATGGCGGTTATGGCTTTTCAGTTTTGTCAACACGATTTAAAGCGTGTGTTTGAGTAAATAAGATTTTAAGTTAGGGCTGTGCAATTTGTCACATTTTATTTGTGACTACAATTTTAGCTCCCAGCAATTACAAAGACACCATAGTCAAGATCAAAAATATATTTTCTATCTTTTGCCACATATTCTGCCTTGTTCCCTAAATGGTTTGTGCTCTTCAAGTGTAAAAAAAAATAAACATTTAGAGCATTACTTGAACAGCTCTGTCAGCATTCAATCCGTTGACTTGACTAATTTTAATTTAATTTCATCTAGTCTGAAAGCTTATAGAGTAAGCTCAGGCATTTTTAAGTTTGATAAATGTAACGTGCAAACGTCAGCGGATAATCATTTCAAACAATCAGGAGTTCATCATTGCCCTAAATAACCTTGATTATGATTTTTGCCCACAATAGATCAGCCATTTATCAAAAGTATAATAATGGAGTCAATGTAAACTGAGTAGTCCCACTGGAAATGTAGAAGTGCCGCCAGTAAATTTAAATTAGCTTTGCAGGTAGGTCCATCTACCATCCAGTGGAGGAGTAAATATACCGCAAAGTCATGAAGAGCAACCAAATCAGTCCATCCTGGAAGAGTCTGTAGACGGGTTTAACAGAATAACGACAGAGGCGACGTAATCAGTGTAGATGCTGCAGCTGAGCATTAAAGGCCATTTGAATCCGCTTTTTTATTTTTTATTTTACCAGATAAAAGTTTGGGAACAAATTCTTATTTGGAAACAAGACCTGGTGAAGAACAGCGACAGACACAAACAAACGCACACAATAAAACATCATCAGAAACATAAATAAATACACAAAGTAGCAACAAATAAAATAAGACATACAATTGTATAAGAAGATTAAATTGTTTTCTGGAAGTTGAACAGAAGAGGACACCCAAATCATTCCATGTAAGGTAGATGCATATTTGCTGATTTGCAGAGAGGCTACGGGAAAACTGTCATTTATTCTCCAACACTGTCTCCCGCCGACTTGTTTCTGCGGCTCTGAATACGTCACCCTGCCCGTTGCGCTGATTGGTCGTAGCGGCAACCAAGCTGCAGACCGCTCGCATGCCGCGAACTTGCGCCACTAGCGCTCAACAGTATATTGCAGCTCGCGTACACATCGCGTATTTGTGTGGCTGACGTGCCAAACGAGCGCAGGACACGCGGGGCAGCATGATGCGTACACGCGCACGTGTTTTCCCGGCATAAGCGTCTAATGTTTCACGCACCGAAGGACTTCGTGTGTGTAACCCCAGGAGCTCCTGCGATCTTAACATAACTGCAGTATTTGCTTCCCTGGGAATGACACCAGCTTGGACATGACCCTACACATTGTATTTTCAAATGTTATTTCAGCTCCGTGATTAAATATGAGTGTATCCTGCATTGGCACAGTGTTTCATCATATGTTATTGCAGCTCCTCTCTTGTCATGGCCCGGTCCTCCTCCTCCTCTGTCTCTCAACCTTGCAGTAATCTGATAAGTGGCAAGTCAATAATTGAAGTGCCATTAATGGGGCAATGGGCTAAAACCATGACTGCAAACAAATCAGTTATTTGTCTGAGGCTGAGTATGTATGCTTCTCTTCCTTCCTCTATCTCACGCTCCATACCACCCCTCCTCTTCCTCTTATCCCTCTATCCCTATCTGTCCTTCCTTTAAAATTAATTTATAAAACAAGCCCCCCTTCACTTTTTAACTTTTTCTCTCCACCATCCGTGGCTTGTAAACACTACCCCTCACCATTAGAGTGAAATTTACTTTCAATATGAGCCAAAAGAAAAAGCTTTTAAGGCATCAAAATCTAATTCATTTACTTCTATTACAGGAAATGGAGCGGGATAGTGTGTCTGAGTAGGTGTGTGTTTGTGCATTTGTTTGTGCGAGTCTGGGGAGTTTTGTCACTCTCCACAAACCTCGTAAATAGCTTCCATATTGCTTTTACATTGGTTTACATTGTGGTTGGCTGGCTCTCTTCATTTGTACTAAAAGCCAAAGCTAAATGCTGACACTTCGTCAATACCTGATGGTAAAAAAGAGAACTTAAGAGGCAACCCTTGTCTGCGGGTGAAGGTAAAACACCATCTTTTTTTAAAAAACTGTGTGATAAAGAATTGCATATGCATTGAAAAAGCCTTTTTCATGCGTTCTACATCTTTAACAAAAGAGCATAAAATAGTCTTAACATCCTGGTTAACAAAAGGAACTCAACATAATCTGCATGACCAACTTTTTACAAAACAGCAGTGTTTGAGATTGAGACATTAAAGCGGCAACAAAGCGGAGACTAAAACACCCTTTAACAGATCAATTACATCCCCAGATTTTCTGTTGAAACGTCGTTGATGTGAGACGTGACTACAATATGCTCAAATGGCTCCCCGGGGTCTTTTCTCAAAGCGTGCTGTGTCTTTCTTTTTTTTTTTTGCAGCTCCTAAATCTCTCTTTCATTCTCCTTTTCGGGTGTTTTGTGTCTGTTGCCTTTTGGATAAAGATGCTCAGAGCGCTGAGATCTCACACTTTGCTTGCAGCATCTAAGAGCTCGGTATACATTTGCAACCCGGACTGGGTTTTTGAAACCCGCAATAGAGACACAATATTAATGGCGTAGTGAGACAGCTTGTGTCCACGTGTGGCCTAGAAATGTCTATCAAGCAGCATCTGTGGCTGTTTTATGTACTTCTTACTGTTCTGTCAACTTTTCTGAGACACCTACTCGGCTCGGTGTGTCTTTCAGAAGCTGAACACTGATCTGAACTTAAACAGTACAGGTTCATTTCCAGGAGCTGCAATGTGGTGGATTGTATGTTGCTTGAAAGACAAATAAAATCTGCAAAACACCTGCATGAACACATTAGGGCACTATTATGGTTTGTAATGAGTGTCTCACATATATGTGCCCAAAAAATCCAAAGAGAAGCTGCCATAATCCTTCCTTAATAAGGCAGTAAAGACATGGCGATCGGTGTTATTGATCGGGCCTTCAGGGACGACCTCTATGTCTCTACTTAGACAGGTAGATCGATAGTGAGCCTTTGAGGCGCACACACAACTCACATACAGATACAAGCGTGTGGAGTAAATCGTTGTGCTGTATTTGACACATGGGAACCCTATATCCCAAAAGCCCTTGCTGTACAGGGTCATGGGGGTGGGAGGGGGGGTGACCTATTGGAGATTGAAGGATAAGCATGTGACCAGTGACAATGGATGGCAGGCCGTCCTCTGGTGTGCCCTGCCCTGGGCGTCCATCCATCAAACTGGCATGAAGAGTGTGTGTGTGTGTGGTGTGTGTGTGTGTGGGGGGGGGGTCTGCTCTAAGACAGCAGACATACTGCTCGCCAGATCAAGCACATTTACATTCAGCAAAGCATCTTTTCATTAAACTCACATCCCAAACTCAATTTGGCCTTTTCATAAAAGTTTCATGACACAGCTGAAGTTCAGCAGTTTCCTCTTTATGAAGATGACTGTGCAGGGCTGATGCATTGCTCAGTGTAGCGTGTGGATGTGAGGTTTGTGTGATAATTGTAATTACTTGGTCTTTCTCGGTGTCTCTGGAGCCCAGAGATAATTACCAGTGGATAACGGTGTGTGTGGGGTCCTCGCTATGGATACGGGGGGATCACATGTGTGTGTTGGTGTGCGTGCTTGTTTTTTTTATGTGCAAGCACAATTCGTGTCAATGTTCCACTTTTTGTGTCCCTGTTTGAGTTAATACGATGATAGATGACTCTTGGGCAGCCTTAAGCAAACGTGACAAGCAGTAATAAAATTAAATATTGTTTCCTGCAACACAGATTTACGACATAGTGAATTAAATGTCACTTTCCTATTGGGACATTGATTTACAAACGCAGATGAACACACTTACGTGCACAAACCGAGGTGGCACGGTAGCCTAAATGATGCTGAGTGGAGGACTCGACTCACAGACGGAGGCAGGTTCATGTTAAAATAAAGACTTGATCAATTTTAAACAAACTCAAGGAGCTCCGGAGGTGAGTCGCTGAAAAAAAACGAGAAGAGAGACAGATCTGCACAGGACACGGACGACAAACACATATGAACCACAAAGACAAGACCCGAAGGTTCTGGCACCGTAACAACCAACATAAACACTGAGCGGGCGCTGAGACGGTCCCTGACTTTACACGGCGGTTACTGAAAAACTGAAGTCAAGTGACCAGTCCAGGTTGTACTCCTGCCATCGGCCAATGAGAGCAGGGACAGGCTCCAGAAGACCCCTGTGACATTTCATCCATTCATTCATTCATGCATATTGAGTTGTATTACTTTTAGATGCTCTTTTTTAGAATTGCTGTTGCTGTATTGCTGAACTGAATTTCTCTTCTAATCCGTTCAGTCTTTGGGTCAGTTTAAATGAATGCAAAGTATTGTCAGTACGGGGAACCCAAAAACTGCCAAACATCCCGTGAAGGGGCGCCACAGGGGGTTAGCAGACCTGAGCATTCCTCATCTTGCCTCAAAAATTGAAGATCAGAACGGCTTTTAGAAATTCAAGAAGAGAGTCACTGTAAAATGTTGTTTAAGGCTTTTTTTGATTTTCTAAAAGCCATGTTGTTTTGTAAACTCTTCTTCAACTTCGACTGAAACGGCCCAGGTCAGCTAACGCCCTGTGGCGCCACCTCACATGATGTTTCGCAGTTCTCGGGTATTTAAAAAAAGAAAGAAAGAAGGACTAAACTAAGAATACCAGAAGATCCAGTTTCATACGTTACTCACCATGACACAACATCAGTAAACACTGAGTGAGAAACAATGTGGAATTATTTCCATTTTTAGCTCACAGGGACCCCCAGAGGTGTCAAGATTACGTCGTTTTTACGATAGTGACCCATTTATTCGGGTTTGGTCTCTGTTCGCTCACTCTCTGGTTCTGTCTTCTGTGGTTAATACCTCGAGTGTTTTATAAGCCAAGAAGTCCACTGCAGCCATGAGTTTAATCGTTGGTAAGGTGTTATATGTAGTCGTAAAGCAATACGCAGACGACCGGGACGGGGGTCCAAAGTTACTTTGGGTGATTTTACCGGACCGCGGAGGTGGAAGACCACAGGAACTGGAAGAGACTTTTAAAAGTGATACGGTATTACTCCAAATGGCACAGAAACTGAGAGAAACTCTTTTGTGCTGCTTGAACAAAGAAATTGTGTGGCTGCATCGCCAGCGTATCAGCAAACCTGCACACACAAGTTCACGTTAGTACAAATGACACATTTAGAAGTTGAAAAACCACTCACAAAAAAAAAAACACCTACGTAAATACACAACTGCCCTACTCCAAATAGAGCTGTTTGGTCTCCATATTTCATTGGGTTTGCCTTTGCTCGCCACTGGTCCCCGATCTCTTCCCTGCAGCACTGAACTTGTGGGTAATTGGCTTTTTAATGACTTCTGCGTTTCCATACATTTCCCATCTTGGTTATTTGCCTCCTCAAGCCTCATTTAAGGAGCCACACTGAGAGAGGATGGAAGGGTGTGGGCAGGTGAGACAGATGAAAACACAAAAGAAGACGGGCACACAGACTCACACAGCGGCATTTCCATCCATGTATTCTCACACAAATTAGACTTTACATCACATGAGACATTACAAAGGCAGAGAGGAGATCAAAACTTTATTTGCTCCGAGTGGAAAATGTTTTGTATAAAATGTGATGCAGTCAATGGCAGAGCAAACGTATCTGTAGATTAAATAATGATCTTATGAATCAAACAATCCAGAGATGTTTGTTTCTGTGTCATTCAGAAACAGACTCCTCCTCCTCTGCTTAGACACCACTGCACGCTCATCTAGACTGTTTGGATGTCAACAATGCATATTTTGTTATTTATAGACGACGTGTTTTTAACAGAAGACCTCTTGCTGAGATCCAAAAAGAGCTTGAAACAAAATGAGCCTTTTATTCAAATCCCAAACGTGTTGTCTTTATTGCGCCTAACACAAACACAACAGACTCACAATGAATGTGGTAGAAGTGTCTCTGCATTTTTTGTTTATGTTACAGACATTTAATGCCTTAATTTTCACCACCGGTCCAAACCTGAGCTCAAGTTTTCTGCATGTTTGTGTATAAATGCACACATTTGTCTTTGAATCACCGTGCATGTTGTTTTATAAGTGTGCGAACGACAAGTGATGCATTTGAAAATTCATTTTTAGATAAATACATTTAAAAAAGAGAGTCTGACAAAAAAGCTAGAAAATGTACCTACGCGGGCAACAGATAAGTACCTGAATTCACTTCTCCGCAGGTGTTGCAGTCCCTTAGATGTCAACATACGCTGACTTTCACATGGACAACATCCATTTTTATTCAGTCCTGGCCTTTTCAACAGCATTTACGATTTTGACAATCATCAAAATCCACCATTACACTAAAAATCAAAAATGTTGGCAACTTAAACTTTTTTATTATTATTTATTTAGAGCTTCAGGCAGCGAGGAGGCAACAACGCACCTTACACGTTCCAGCAACACGAGTTCTTTGTCCAGGGAAAGTAACAGGGTCTAATCTAAAATGCCTCATGTCACACCAAGTTAAGTCAATAAAAGAAGATTTTAACACAGGGAGCACATTGATAGAGAATCTTTAAGACAACGTTTCACTTAATTATAACCCAACATCGGCTAAATAATGACCAAAATCTAAAGTAAACATCAGCCACAGACATCTATCCATCATCCAGACCCACGTCTTCCTTTTCCAGGTCACGAGGATCTGCAGGAGTGTTTTCTAGCACACTTTGCCTGTTTAGAGCTACATTAGGGAGAAATTAAGGAGAAACTAATTCAGATGTCCTTGATGACAGATAGGTGTAAATCCTGCAGTTTGTCCTCAAATATGAATTCAAGCCATCACTTCAAACAGGAAAATATCTAGTTTGCCAAACTTTCACATAATTATCCAAGTACAAAAAAAGAAAAAAAAGATATTTTAAAAAAACAAAAAAGCGTATCCCAAATCTGATGTCCTTTTCCTGAAATGCATCTAGTTGATTGTTTTTAGTCCTGCTTTGTCAACAGCGCTGAAAATAAAGAAAATACCTGGAAGTCTATCTCTTTTGAAAAACACAATCACTCATCCTGAAATTAAAATTCCTATACACGGTCAGCTCTTTTGTAGTAACTCCCCTTGGAGACATCACTAGGTGGATTTATTTTTTCTTCTTTTTCCCCCCAAAAAGACATTTAAAACTGCAGTTTCGGAAACAATTTGACATCAAAGTGACTTTTTCATGTTTGACTGAACACAAACGGTTTAGAAAAACAGGGATGACGTCTACAAAATGTTAACAAAGTAAAGTCTCCCATGTACCATTATCTAATTCGAAAAAGGGGTCTTTTTTAAACCCAACAATAATCTTTTCCTAAACAGAACTGGTAGGTTTAACACCCAACCCCAACCAAGAAATTATGTTGTTGTGATGCCAAAACCAAACCGCTCAGTCTGAAAAAACTAGAAGTCAACAAAGAAGTAGATAACAAAAGCCGTATCGGAGGCAGATAAAGCATTTTTAAGACACAGAGCTCACAAAGTCGATAAAGTCAAACCAGAATAGTCATATATGTTGGCAAATTGAAGATGTAAAGTTTTGTTGGTATATATATATACCATATACCATATATGGTATATATATATATATATATATATATATATATATATATATATATATATATATATATATATATATATATAGATATACAAAGATGGAATATTTGATGCCAAGATGAAACGCTCCAGCACCATGCAGGATTTGTTGGACTTACCAATAAGCCATAAAGTCAGCATTAAAAGGAAAAAGGGATAGTGGTGGAATAGGTCATGGGAAGAACAGGTGAGGTTCAGGCCACCGACTTAGAAACTGATCATAGATTTGAACAGCAACACAGTGAACGGGTATAAATTCTTCCGAATCCTGAAACTGCACGTGTATATATTTGGATAACCAAAGTCTGTGATGTGTTTGGTCGGCCACCAGCGCACTTTCATTTGAAATGGAATGAAAAGCTGTGTTTTTGAGACAAAAAGAAATTTAAATCAATTATTAAGCATGAGTCATCCAAGTGTGCCATCTATGTTAAGTAAATGGTGCAGGGAGAAGCGAGAACCCACGGAAGCAGCTGCCATGAAGGCAGTGAGGACGCTGAAGACGGCGCAGACATAAAAATATCAACACTGATTAGACATGCAGGCAATCCCAAAAAAAACTCACAATCCCAAAAAAAAACTCACAATCCCAAAAAAAACTCGCAATCCCAAATAAGGGTTGGGCCTCTCGAGATTTGGAAAATCAAATAAGGTATCTATTTCATTTTTTCCTGCTCAGAAAAATAAAAATAAATAAATGATAAACAATGATTCCTGAGTGTTTCATAAAGATGAATGAATGCATTTAAAACTATTGCCTGTAGGTTTTGAATCCCTCCGACTGGTGAAAAGTAGCCTGCTGCATTTACTTCTGTGCGTTCTCAACACTCCGTTTCCGCCAAACAGACAGCGCAGGTACAAAGTCACATTTGAGCTGAATAACGTGGATAAAACGAACTTTTATTGTGAATCATTCAAACTGGCAGGACAGGTTGTATTTAATTATGAAATTTCTTTCAATAGTCTTTTAATGGCATTGTGTTGTGATGAAAACGCCTATTGGCTTCTCCTGGTGACACCAACCATTTTCAAACAATGACAGACAATCTGCTAAGCACAGGAAAATAACTTTTAGTGCCTTTAAAGGTTTACATCTTCTTTATGGCTGTGCATATGTTCAAGTAGATGCTAAGCAGGAACCTAGCAATTAAAATGACTACCAGGTTGTAAAGAAAACTCACATTTTCAACAGCGCCTGATAAAAGCTGCTTCGAATGAGCGGTTCTTTGATTCATGTCGGTGGAGGAATTGCAGCTTCTGCCTCGAAGTTCCAGTCGGCTGCAGTTGTTTCAGGATGTTGCAGCCTGTGCAACTACTGGGCTTAAAAAAAATTATATCCATTGCCAGATAATAGTTTTCTGCATCAGTCCTGTACACCTATTTTCCCACAAGAAATGATTCCCTTTTCATTCGCCTAAGGGAGAAAATCACTCAGGGAATATTATGGATATTTTTATGACCCAGCATGAAAGCTGCCGTGCACACGCAGTAATAAGAAACACACAACAGCAGACTTGCACTCAAAGACACATTCGACTCACACGCAGAGTAAAATGGAGTGCACAGCTGGGTGTGGGCTATATAATCCAACCACTAACTGCAAATGAAGAAAGAAACACATCAGGGGCTCAGACTAGATGGAGCTGGCAGAAATGGAAAATGAAACAGAGGCTGTCACTGATGTCTCTGTACTTTGTGCTCACTTTCTCTCTCCCTCCTTGTGGTTATCACCATCTTTTCCCCCACGTTGACTGTCATTTTCAGACATTTTATTGCCTTTTTTTCAGTGTTTGTCACATTCAGTCTGCCTCACACTCTCGCACCATTCCCTTCACACACACACACACACACACACACACACACACACACACACACACACACACACACACACACACACACACACACACACACACACACACTTACATATAAACACAGAGTTATCACTTACCAACAGGGACCCATTATTTCTGCGATCCAAGGCTTTTATGTGGTGGCTTGGTCTTAAAAATGGACATTTATTGCTCCCTCTGATAAATCATATCAGTGTGTCTGTTATTCAATCTGCTGGAAGCTGCTTGGAAACGCAGAAGCTAAAACCTGCAACACCCATACTATGGTTGTGTGTGTGCTTGGATGGGAAGAGGTTTTTAAGAGTCTAATGTGAGAAAAAAACAATAAAAGAAGTGGCAGTAAAGACACTAGCACCGACTGTGAAGTGAGTGATAAAGTAGCTTAAATGTAGGAAGATATATAGGAACACATATACACAGCATACTGTCATAATGGCAACATATCCCTTCACCGTCCTGTGGGCCGGTAATAAATAAAAATGAAAATAATATTAATAAAAATGTCCCACATTCTAGTCTCTAGTGTTTCGTGGTATCACCTGTAGCTTTGTAACAGTATGCAGGTGTGTGACATCCAAGGGGCAACATCTGTCTCATCTGTCACCAACACAGAAGTTACAAAACTTGCAGTTCCTTGTGCAACCACTAGGAGCCGATTTCAAAAGTTCTCAGTTATATTTCAGTTGGAGCAGTCATCACTTCCTAATTCCAGACTTTTCACTTTTTGATATTTTTTATGGGAGGATATTTTAATGCTGTGTCCACTTCTGGTATAAAGCTTGTTCAGAATGTTCAGCATAATTTGGATTATGTTATGATAATTTATTTTTTCAGGAGCAGGAATAGATGAAATAAAAGCTGTAAGTTTTGAATGAAAGAGGCAGCTTCTGTTTATGTCTGAATGGCTTCCTTCTGCCAGCGCTGGTGATTTCATCCCTTAATATCCAGTATAACCTAACATACGGACTTATAACTAATTTCCATCAACATGTTAAATAAAATTACTAAGCTAGACAGGACTTGTTCTCTTAGTTCTTTGCCACATGCAAAAACAGGGTGTAGGTTCGGAGCGTAATTCTCCATGTCATGTTTTTTACACTGAACTACAAAGAAAACCACTTAACGTTTTTTCTCAATAACTTAAAAAAAAAGTAGGTATTTGCACAGCATTTGCCTGTCTATCTCACTGTCAATTTGCCATTACCATCATTGTGCAATTTGTCAGGTCTTCAGCCCTGCCGTGCAGATTTCTGCCCACCCACAAATCATAAATGCAATCAAGTTGCCTCCACCAAGGGCCCTCAAATCACCACCAGAGACCAAAACGCAGGCAACATCTTAAACCTCTGCACCCATCAGTAGCCACTTGACAAACAAAGATACGCACATTTTAAGTAATACAGCTGTGACACTCTGTAATTCAGACGCATATTACTGACGGCATTTAAAAGAAAAAAAAAGCCACAATAGTGTGTATGCGGTCTGTGCGTGTTTCATTTGTGACACGGCTGAATGGTGAGGTGCTCTGATTAGCACTGATTTGTTTTCAGCCTCTCGAAGGGAAAACAAGAGGCAGCACTGACGAGCAGACACACTCCGACGTAAATCTACACCAAAAGTGTCAAAATGAGGCTGCCGATGTTCGCTGGAGTTCAAACACACTTTTTTGTCAGGCTGTCAAATATGAAAAGCAAAAAAAAAGAAAAAGAAAACCACACTGACAGAAACTGAGAGGCAAAATTAGGACAAAGATTCCTCTGGAGGAATGAACGTCTGTCTGAGAGAATGGAGGTGTGGGGATGCAGCGAAAAGGGGAGAAAAATACAAGAAAAGAAAAAGAGAAGACAGGGAACATGGTTGGGGTCCTGGTTTGACAGTCAGCACACACATCAACACTGCAAATGACGGAAATGTAGACTCACACACCTCTTCTGGCTAACTGTCTTTCAAGTCATCGAAACGCTTGTCTTGTCTGAGCCGTCTTCATGTGCATAGAGAAAGGAAAAGCCCTCACACAGTTTTATTTGACCTTATTACAGTACACCGACGAGCTACACGTCATTTATCGACCTCTCAACCCCACACAGGTGTTTTCACTCGTGCCTGACTAAACTCCTCAGAACCGAGCGGGTGTGAAACACTGCATGACCAGCGTTTGCCTCATGCCGCAGCTGTCGGAGTGGTTTGGGTGATGGAAACAAGGTGATAGCTCCAGTTCAACCCGAGCTTGGGTTTAATGAGCTGGAATGACTGTCTGTACTTGAGCAAGTGTGCAGAACTTTTTCAGAAGACCTCTGCATCAACCATTGTCGTTGCACGTATGATGGTACTACCGCAAAACCAAATGTTAAAACTATTCACTTTTTTGCTCACACTAGGAATCAAATATGCTAATGCAGACCAGTGACTGGTCAAGGACAAGGGATTCTGGAGGAAGGCCCGTT
Organism: Xenentodon cancila; assembly: GCA_014839995.1. NCBI lineage: Eukaryota > Metazoa > Chordata > Actinopteri > Beloniformes > Belonidae > Xenentodon > Xenentodon cancila. Next base: position 29,850,431 of record CM026203.1, on the reverse strand, counting down.
CTCTTTTGTCTGACCTTTACTGAACTCATTCTGCTACAAAACAGCAATCCAGGACCATTTTACAAACTGCGTAGTGCGCATCCCAAAAAGACGACCCCCCAAGAAAACCATTTCCTCACCCTCTCAGCACTACCGTGGACCGTCTTCTACAGATTTGCAGTTGAGGTTTGCAGGATGAAATGGCCGACGGCTTTCTGCCCAGACTATCCGGAACAGACCGTCAATCAGACCGCTGCCAGGAGGCCTGCCATGACTGCCCTTCAACGTCAGGCCTGTTTGCACTGGTTTTGGTAACACGTGCACTGGAACCTGAACATGTGGAGGAACGTTCAGCGATGAGTCAAGATCAATGACTGCCGGACCAGTACGTAGTGTATATGTGACAGTGTTTGTGTAATATGAGGGGTCCCATTAAATAAAACAAAAAAAAACTCTTCACCTGGCTGTCATGTTGTGTCAACTGCAGCAACTACAGTGAACAGAAGTTCAAAGAACTGCTTTTATAGGGTGTATGTATGTATCTTGTACCTCAGACTAGAACCTCCCCCACCAGGAGGGGAACCATCTGTGACGTGGCCGTGTGCAGATTAGTCACAACAGGGTTCACTTCTGATTATTAGCCTCTAAAGTGACAGACAACGAAGCCTGCAGATGATCAAATATCCAATGTGCATGATTTTTCACTTGTCCACCAACTGCCAGCTGGTCGTAAATGACATTTTCTCACCTCCTAAATGCAGTGTGACTGAAACCAGAGGAAAAGCCTTTGAGGGTATATGCAACGGTAATAATAAAAGGTAGAAACACAAACCTTCAGAACATGATGACTTACTTCACTGTCACCAAACTATCGCAGCCATGTCCACAAACACACTAATGTTTCAGAAAAGTCATTTTCATGCGTACAGACATTTCTAAGTGATATTACTTTTGTTATTCAATGCAGGAATCCTCCAAAGTTGGTTTAGAACCACATTCCATTCAAGGATTAGACGAGTCCTTGAAGATACCGTGTACATCAGGGAGGTCTGCAGAACCCTGGGACCCGTCAGATCTGAGTGCTCCTAAAGTCACAGCAGAATTAACTCCCTCCCCCATCATGTTAAACTTATTAGGACACATATCTAAATATATTTATATCTGACTGCGTAGCATGTGTAAAATGATGAACACCATGCAGATGATTTTGAACTATACTGTAAAGGCTGACCTTGTGCATTTTCATATCTGGCCTTTCTGTTTGCAACCTTTGTTAGTCTGCGAATAGTTTTTCTAAATGTATATGTAAATGTTCAGTTTTTGTAAATTCTAGTGTGAGGCTAACAATACCTGAACAGCTGGTAGTAGAGGAGCTTTTTATGCTTATGTGTTATCTCTAATACAGTATTATCCTCCCAAGTAATTAAGCTCATCACACGTCCAAGTGTGTAAGACTACGCACATGTAGGAACCCCAGTTTTCTTTCTGGTTTCATCAAATCTTTGTCTACTCCCTCATTCATGAAGAGACTGTGCAGAGATCATGTGTCACCACTCAAACTGAAGTTGCTGTTGTGGGTTTGTGTTTTATCTGTTTCTGGTTAAGAGACCGCCTCTTTGTCAGTCTGTTTAATGAAACAAATCGTTGCAGTATATTATGTTCAACCATGGTAGGTCTTCTTTTATCCTTTGCCTTTTATCTTTTGAAAAGACAAAAGTGGATCACTTGTTTTTATCTTTACTCGGCTGCTTCGTCTCTCGCATTCATGTCCATCTTAAACACCTCTAGACTCTTCTCCACTTACTCCACCTCTCTTCCACGCCCTCCATGCCCAAGTATTTAAACTCCTGGACCTTCTTCACCTTCTCTCCCATTTAGAAACACGTATTCGGTCTTGCTGCAACTGGCTTTCACTCCTCTTGCCTGTAGAACATATCTTCACCTCTCCAGGTTTTCTTTCACCTGCTTCCTACGCTCACCACAGATCAGTGTCATCTGCAAACATCTTAGTCCACAGAGACTCCTGCCTGACCTCATCTGTCACCCTATCCATCACCATGGCTCCAGGCCGATGCTTGATGTGGTCCCACTTCCACCTGAAACCCCTCTGTCATGCACGTCTTTGTGGTCATGCTGCCTTCATGCATGTCCTGTTTCACTCTGACATGCTTTTCTGCCACTCCAGAACTTCTCATGCAGAACCACAATTGCACCCTCGGGACTGTGTTGTATACAATCTATAAATCTACAAGACAAAGTGCAGCTCCTGATCTTCCCTGTATTGTCCATCTGCATTCCAGAAGAAACCACTTCATCTGTAGTGACTATTCAGGCATGAACTCATACTTCTTCTCACAATTCATAACCATTGTTCTTAGCCTAGCTTTTACTATTTCCCAGGTCTTCAGTGTGTGGATTGTCATCTTTATACCTGTGCATCTCCGACAAAAACTGACACTTGCGCACTTTCACCCTCCATGATGATGAAAAATCAAGTGAATAATTTCCACTCCAGTCTATCCAAGAAACTTTCAAACTTCCCAGGTATGTTCAAGCACGGTACGTGATCACTAAACTCTGAATTTCACACATTTCAGCTTTCAAAGGTCTTGCTACTCCTTCACTTTAAATGGAGTCATGCGATTTTTCTGGATTCTGGCTCTACTGGCTAATCAATCTCCGGACAGATCAGGTCTGATTCCTGTTACAAGTCAGGCTAGGTAAATGTTTACACGTCAAAGGTGTATGAATTCTGCTGAAAAGGATAAGGTTTGGGTCTCTTCCCACCAAAGCGCTGTAAATCTCACCGTATCTGTGCTTTTGCAACTGTGTTGGCAAATTTCCCTCAGACCCAGGTCATTTGTGTTACATCATGAATTTAGCGTGTTGTGCTTAGCAGATTTCGGTTTTGGCTCCTGAGCACAATTGTCTCGCCGCACGGATTGCATTCCTCATACAAGCGTCTCCAAGTTTGACAAATCGATAATAAATGAACGCTGAATTTGTCTGTCAACTGGTTAGGGGTAAAACTATCACATAATGGATTGTCAGATGGTATTGATGGTAAGAGACTTTTGAGATGTTACAGTCTCTATTGTCTGTCCTTGAAAATGTCTTTTGAATAAACAATCAAATACTAAAATGTAAGACAGAGAAGCGAATGAGGAAAAGTGCAGTCTGAGTTTGTCTCCCTGTGTATTTTCTCTCTCTCGGTTTCGTCTCCTTCCCAGCTCTGTCTAAGTACCCGTCTGTGTGTCTGCACTCGTCACTCTCCTTTGTGTCTTTTTTACTTTTACTTTCAAGTCAGTGCTTTTGTTCTGCTGCAGTTGTAGACTTTCTCTTTTTCGCCTCCTGTCAACTGTTTTCTCACTTTCACTATGTCCCAGCTCTTCAAAGTCACTCCATTTTTATCCTTTCTATTAGTGTGTTTAACTTTTTTAAAGTTTACTGCTTTTTATGGCTTTTTTCTCTCTTAACATTTATTCTTTATTCTTTCTTTATGAATAAAATATTGCTCTCTGTGAGTATTTGTGAAACTTTTATACTCTGGGTTTTTATTTTATTATTTGAGATGTGTGTCGATGTGCCGTCACCCGTGCACGGATGGCGATGGCGCTCAGTGTTGTAGTTTTTCCATTGCACTGCTCTCCTGTAAATTCTCTCTCACTTGCGTTATTCAGTTTTGCTTCTTTATCAACACTCCTCTTAACTTTACCTCTGCGGTTCTCTCCATCTCTCTCTGATCATCCTTCACATTCCCGATTGCGTCCATGTTGATGGGAGCTGCAAACATCGACTAGCTTTGATTTTGGATGTTTTCTGCTTGCGCGAGTGACTGCCGCTCAGCAGGTATTTCAAATAAGAAGAACGACAGTGTTAAATATGGAAAAAGGCAACAGGGTTTTTTTTCTTTTGGGAATTTACACGTTTCGGAAACTTTGATGACGCGCTAAATTTGCTGCAGGGGCTTGTGTTTGTCAGTTTCTGAAGTGTGTTTGCAGGAGATCAGCTAAAATTACCACAGATGTACATTTGTGTTTGTCATTGAAGCTTAGCTAAATATAACTGTAAATAAAGACAGCAGAATGCAGAGAATGAAGTCATGCTTCATGTCCCTCTTATTTCATGTATATCCAGCCATCAACTGTCTTCACGTAAGAAATGTTGTTCAAATCAAATCAGTTTTGGTGCTTAACCACAGTCAGACTAGTGGGGTGGGGTGTGTGTGTGTGTGTGTGTGTGTGTGTGTGTGTGTGTGTGTGTGTGTGTGTGTGTGTGTGTGTGTGTGTGTGTGTGTGTGTGTGTGGTGGGGTGGGGAGGCGGGGGGCATCGGACTAAAACAGCACACGGATGTCAGTCTCAAAAATGAAAATTCTGCATATAATCCACCAACACTCGTTCTAACTGCTGCTAATCCAGACGTTTTGCTGCTGGTGATCTGAGAAGGTGACTTGGAGCAGCGTGAGCTTGTTTTATAGAATTTCATTGTTCTCAAAACACAAAACCACATCACTCTTTTTTTATAGATGGAGGTCAGAGAATATGGGTGCTTTCACACCTACAGACTTTAGTCCATTTCGTGTTTGTTCTCCTGCTCAGTGCGTTCATTTCATGCCATGTGAACTCAGTCCTCTGACTCGTGATGGATGGATGGATGGATGGATGGATGGATGGATGGATGGATGGATGGATGGATGGATGGATGGATGGATGGATGGATGGATGGATGGATGGATGGATGGATGTCAGTAAAGTTACTGTACTGTTAATTAGCATCCCAGGCCTGGCAACATGCTGTCTAGTTTGATGAAAATGGGGCTTTAAAAACACTTTTCAGAGTGTTCAGAGTGGGTTTGTCCAGTAATTACTCAGACTATGGTATGAACTCATCTACAACCTAAGTCCTGTATGTAGGAGACAGATTAACATGCATGCAAGTCCAATCTTGTCTCATCTGTAGTCTGTCAGGGCTGCAGATTATAAAATCACCATGTTGATATACAGATGATGAAAGCAGAAGATAAGGCACCAATTCCAATCTAATCGTGGAATACCCTGAGATCTATGAGCTGTCAGGACGGTGAACCACATGGTGAGGACGTCAAAAGGGAAGTGGGCAGAGTGAGGAAGACAAATGAAGAGAGCCATGGTGCCGATCCAATTTTGTAAGAAGTACAAGCTGTCGAATGTGGGTTATGGTTCATGACAATCGTGTCAACTGCATCGATATTATGGAGGTGAAGCGAGAAAAGGGATTATGTGACAACTGAGTCTATAATGGAGGATAAAAGATAAATGATTACGTCCCCTGAATACGTGTATATGGAGTATCTACACTGCCAGATCACATCGAAAACCACAGTTGTGAGGAAACTAATCACTACCTGACACCAAAGTTTCTCCACTTTTTAGAGAGAAAAACTGAAGTCGTAGTAAACTCAGACATATTTCATCACTTCTCCACGCCGCGGCTGTGTGACTCAACGCCTGCTGTCCAGAGATGTGGGTCTGCAGCAGCCAGTGCAGGCGCTTATGTCAGCGTTGCAAATGATAATAAAAACAACCTCATGACCAACGTCGGTAATTTGTAAAGTAAAGAAAAGTCCAAAAAGTTAAAGATGTTTCCACAGACTTAACTTTCTGTCCTCATAATCATTTACTAGGGCTGCAGCCAAATACTCGGATGTCTGGACATCGTTAAATGGACATTTGGTTTTTCATGATTTGATTTTATCCAGCAGCCAGTTCCAGCGTTCCCTCTGACTGACAGCCGCGGACATCACCTACAGCAATGCTTCAACTCATTCTAGTTGTTAGGAGGATGACGGCAGGCAGCAGGCCTCAGCTGTGTGGCACGTTTAAACTGAGTGACAAGTGGCACATGCTGTGAACAAATCCCCTTGACATGATGTCATCCAGAAATCACTTACCCTACCTTTAACTGTGTTAGTATCATGTATGTACAAAGTACAACATTTGCCAAGATGAAAACTAAATCAGAATGGTCTTTTCCTAAATGAAAAAGATGAAATAACTAAATAAAAACAGAAAAAATCCATAGAGCAATGCATTTTAATAGTTAAAAGCTAACTAAAGTAAGAACAAAAGGCCTTGTTTATCAGTGTTACGCTGCTGTATTATAGATGCCACTGACACATAGGTCAGTATGCGCGCTGAAAAACTTAAAATACAAAATGATAACTGACGAGAGGCAGACAAAAGATGGACAGACAGCCTGATCAGATCTTCAGCTGTCAGCGCAGCATGCAGTTGATCACCCGTCTTCAATGACGAGGGTCCATGATGGCTATCACGGCTGACAACCACCACCCCACTGATGATACATGAGACAGATTACTGACACGAGGAAAGGAGCGGGATGGAACGCCGTTCAAGCCTGTTCGATCATATCAGCTCTTCAGCGTAACATCTTGGTGTGGCGAGTGGAGGATCTCTGATCAGCACTCAGCACTGATGTATCAGAGATGACGCCAGGAGAGGAATCACAGGGAGGATGATGACGTGTACGTGCTATGATCGACATGACAGAGATCATATAACTAACTAAACTAATAACTGAACCAAAATGAAGAAGCAGTGTAGGAAGCACAGCCGATGATTCAACAGCTGTTTTAGTTTTAGTTTAGTACTGTTCCTTCTGCCCGTTTGCAACATAACACTGAGGACTAAAGGGAAAAGAGGCTTCAGGTTCTGATGAACTCGTCCAAAAAACAAAAGAGTGACGTCGCCGGATGTCCTTCTACACAGTTTATGGTAAAACGCATGTGCATGTCCAGAGCAGGTTCTGACACAATAAATCCATCCTAGTAACTATAATCAGTTTCATTAAAGCTAGTGGTAAACGTTCAATATAAGGACGCTTTTTTTTATGATGTTTGATAAAGAAAAAAATGGCCCAGTCGCAATAAGACCAGCTTCCTGCGTATTTAATCTGAGCTGAATACCAACACTTTTAAATGTGTTGTCAAACCGTTTAAAAGAGAAATCAAGAGACGATGCCCTTTCTGGCTTTCTGAATGATCTCTATATGAAGAGTTAAAACTGCCTTTGATAAAAGTCATGTCAGTCAAACTGAGAAAAGAGAAGGAGTTAACTGAAGGTGTGCATATACCGTCCAGAGAGAAATAGGAAGGACAGAAAGTGTGAAAGGACTGTGTGGGATATGCATGTGTGTTCGAAAGTGAGACTGTGGGCGAGACGTAGACAGACAAAAGGTCAGAAGTGGGAAAGAACGGCACAGATCAACGGCGTTAGACAAGGGAGGAGGGTCCCAGCTGGGGTCACATCAAGCGTCTCAGTCCTCCAGACGTCTGAGATCTCAGACGGATGGAAGAAGAGTGCAGCAAGATGAATATTTCAATTATTTACAGTACATGTTTTTCTGTGTCTTTAAAAAAAAAATGTTGGTGTTCTGGCTCAGAACTATTGTCTTAAAAAATCGAAGCTTCCAAGTTCTTAATAATATCTGGCATGAACCAAGATAAAATAATGATAATCATGATCAGCAGCCTCATTTCAAAGAACAGTTCAGTAAGTGATTTAAATCTCTAATTGGAATCTGCCCTTGAAATTTACTGAAAAGAGATTATGCTGCCTGGAAGGCAATCCCGAAATGTCACCAGACTATGAAAGAGGCGCCAGGAAAAACAATGATTTACATTTCAAATTTATGCCAAAACTTTGAAACAAAAACACAAGAGGAAAAAAAAACTTTCTTCTCCTTAAGTCTTCCTTTTTTCAGCATTTCTTTGGTAGACCGCTTGTGTTTTTTCTATATTTCTCTTTAAAACACTGCAAAGGTCTTCCTCCTCTCTTATTTAAATGAGGTCATATCCAGTCACCTCCAGAAGTATTTGTATGAGTTTTTTAGGATTTTATCGTTAAACAGCAACAACACTCAACATATTATCAGCGTCTACCTTCAGCTTTATTTTAAGAGATTGACGATTGACTGAAAAGATGTTCATTGGCCAAGTGTGGTCAACCTCCTCTGTACTTCAGGACAAATAAAGCAGATCAAAGATCTGGGAGTTGATATCGAGTACTGAGTTGGTACTTGGCAGCCGTTTGACTGGAACTACCGACATGAAGTCCAAGGTAAGCGCAATGCGAGTGCACACGGCCTTCATTAGGTTAAAAAAAACAGAAATAAAGATGATTAGGGAGTTCTGTTTGAGTTCAGTTTGGTACACTTAAAAAGAAAGAAAGCACTTTTGAGCTCAGCATCAAAACACTTAAAAGACTATGACGTGGATGACTTTACTTGGTGAGTAAAAACCTCAACGGAAGTCATGAATCCTCTGTAGAAGTTAGACGTATCACTGTCAAAGTCCACAATCAAGAGAGGCTGTCAAGAATGTAAATAATAATTTACAGCAAGCTACAATCCACCGGTAACCTTTTAGAGCAGGACCCCCGACTAGACATCACCAGAAAACATCTAGAGAAGTCGCTCATGAGATGGTCCATGATCTGGAGCAGACCACATCATGTCTCAAACATGGTGGAGGTAGTATTATGGTATGGGCATCTCTGTCTGCTGATGAAACGGCCTCCCTGGTGTTTACTGATGATGTAGATCTGTAAAGAAACACAGGGGGATGTCTGAGACCTACCGGTGGGTAGGGCAGGGTCCATGGTGGGTTTTTCCCAGGAGTTAACCTGTTCCCATGTAAATCCGTTGGTTCCCAGAGACACGCTGTACCCACAGCTGCTGTATGATTCTTCAAACGTGCAGCCACCTGAAAACAACAAAGAGAGAAACCGTGAGGAAAGATAACGTTGTACAAAAGCAATTTAACAAAGTGGGGTTCAATGTCAGACTTTAGGATAGTGAATATTTGCCCAAAGAGGACGATGAAGATCATTACTTGAACTACGGGAAAAAGCAAACTGATAAAAGGAGTACAGAGGAGAGAAACGGTGTGTGATGGGTCTATTTGGAGGAATTATTAGCATTTTGGTCCTGACAGTGGTTGTAACTGGTTCTAACAGCAGCAGGAGGGTTTGACAAAGTCTCAGTTTAAAATGACGACTGTCTGAGTAGAGAGCAACGAACAAGGACACTGATCACAAAGGGCTGCGCTGAGAGGATCCGTCGAGTCGCTTTGCTTTACAAGTTGATAATGAAAGATAAACATCGTCAAACCATAATGTTCAGCACGAGCCAGTCACTTCTGTGTGCGTCATTTCTGCATCATTTATATATATATATATGTATATATAAAATTCCCACACTGCTGCACCTGCACTGCACACCTGTGGACTGATGAAAAGAATCTTGAAAACGTTTGTCTTTAACCTCAACTCTGATCATATTTCATGCTTTATTATATGTTTAAAAGTTGAATCTGGAACCAGTTCTGTAATGTGTTTTTGTTTAGAAACAAAGCTTTTAGATGCTGCTGCGGTATTATTAACAACATAATACTAATTAAGTTCTCAGCAGGAATTGAAAGATGCCGTCATTTTCTCAGAGAAGTAAAGAAACGGGGTGAGAGGGCGAGAGAGGACACTTTTGAATGAGAGAGAGAGAGAATAAAGGCTAAAAGAAGGAGAAGCTCTATGTGTCAACATGATTAAGTCGCAGTGTCTCATCATTATTTCATGGCCCAGCTAAGACACATTTTCCACTACATTAGCTTTCTCTGTTAGCCCCGAGCGCTACGTACACACATCCACACACATAAACACACTAATTAGACATATGCTTTGACACACAACCATTTTAATTTGTTTTGAAGTATTTGATATGGGGGATGTCGTTGCTTTATTCATAAAATCACTGAGTGTCTACCTGTTTTTTTGTGTTTTTTATGAGCCTCCCTCTCCTTTTCTTTCTGTCATCTTCAAAGAGCATTTATCAGGTTAGACTTCATCACATCGAGAATAAAAGATCTTTTTTTCAAAAGAAAAAGAAACCTAAACTAGGAGTCGGAGTGGGGATTTACTGAGAACCTGCAGCACAAGCTGAGAGAATTAACTGCAGATTTAAAGTACTAGAAACGGCCTAAAACAGCTGCAAATAAATGTAAAAAAGAAAAATCTAAATCAGCTTTTTGATGGGATTAACTGAGATGTAACAAGACGATATTTAAGTGGACGTTACTGGGAGATAAACAGTGACGGGGAAGTCCCACTCACGCCTGTGTCTGACAGTACAATACTAATACAAAGAATTACTTGGATTGAAGCAACAACTTTACATTTACAAGGTGTAGTGGTCAATATTGTTATAAATCTAGACTAAAGAGAAAAAGAAAAACAAGCATACAGCAACAGTCTCTCTAATTTAATTTCTTCAGACTCAGCAGGAGTGTGTATCAAGTATTTCTCCGTAAAGAGACCTCTCTGTGCTGGTATTTTTTATTATTCCTGTCTGTTTTATATTTGGGACATACAAACCGGCAAATGACGCTTTAAAATCAGGTTTACATAAAGTTCCCTGTCACAGTCACTGATCACAAGTTGACACAATTTCCAGGGTCCTTTGTGAAATATTTGTGAAAACCAACAGTGACAGAATCCAAAAACCTCCATTTCAACCACGTACCATGACTGAAAGAGCACATGATGTGCCCTCTTTTAGTCTGTAAAAAGATCATCATTCTCTCATTTACTAAGTTGCTCTGTGACAGCAGAAAAAAAAACTCTGACGACTGCCAGAATTTGCCGTCTGTGACTTCTTCCTTTCTCAGGATCACTCTCTGTGGAGCAGAGGAGGTCCCACGTTTTACTGACTGAGTTTCTAAACAGCAACATTTTCTATTCAACTACTGAGCCTTTAAAATTCAAAATGTTCTAATCCAGTTTTTGGCCTCATTTCTGATCATGTTCTGTACTTCGGTACTTGTGCATCTGCTGATACCATCTGTGAGCTGAGTGCATGTTAACATGCTGACATTAACATCAGCACGTGCACGTGCATCCTGGTAGAAGAGTTTCACATCGTTTCTTCTGCGCTCATCACCTCGCGCCTGGTTTATCAGTAGTTTGGTATATATGAATGTTCTGGACTCTCTTGAACTTAAACCTCTTGGTTAATTCTACTTTCCTACGTTACAGCACATTTTCTAACTATACTGCTGGAAATGTAATATATAGCTTTAATTATGCGTCTTCAAGCAAGACTTACATCAACTGGGAAATGAAACTTAAAATGGAAAAGCCTTCCTCTGTCGGTTTCCGTGTGGAAAAACAACCTCCAGCAATGGCTGAAAACTTGTAAAACACATTTTTTCTTAAAGATATGAAAATAACTGTTATTAATTAATCAATTCTGGGATAATTAGCTTTTATTACCCCCTCGTTGTTCAGTGATCTCATTAGAAATGAAAAGAAATTAAAGTGATCTCATCAGAACAGAGCTATAAACAGGCAAACAGGGGCTGCAGGGGGATCTATCAATATTCAATATCAGATCTGCAATTTTAAGAGCGCGATCGGGGGATGCAAGAGACGAGTGACTCACAGCAGTAGGCAAGTGTGTGTGTGTGCGTGCGTGCATGTGTGTGTGTGTGTGTGTGCATGTGTGTGTGTGTGTGTGTGTGCGTGTGTGCGTGTCTGTGTGCGTGTGTGCGTCTGTGCGTGCGTGCATGTGTGTGTGTGTGTGTGTGCATGTGTGTGTGTGTGTGTGTGTGCGTGTGTGCGTGTCTGTGTGCGTGTGTGCGTCTGTGCGTGCGTGCATGTGTGTGTGTGTGCATGTGTGTGTGTGTGTGTGTGCGTGTGTGCGCGTGTGTGTGTGCGTGCGCGTGCGTGTGTGTGCGTGCGTGTGTACGTGTGTGTGCGTGTGTGTGTGCGTGCGTGTGTGCACGTGCGTGCGTGCTTGTGTGCACGTGCGTGCGTGCGTGCGTGTGTGCACGTGCGTGCGTGCGTGCTTGTGTGCGTGCGTGTGTGTGTGCGTGTGTGTCTCCATGCCCCTGATCTAGTTTTGAGATTCAGTACAACACGTCCCTTCCCTGATACACAAACATAATTATACACACAGAAAATACATTTCCATAATGACAACATAACACTGCTTCTCTTCTGTGTGTTCATGCCTGATGGTTAAAAGGACAGAGTGTGATTTGGGGACAGAAACATGTCCCGCTCAGATGCAGTATTTCTACTTACTTCTACTTACTACTACTCAAGTAAATAAGTCATTGTGTGACTTAAAAACTACTCATCTCTGATATTCAGCGTCACTGTCACCTTTATTACTGGGTCATGAAATATAGACTAAAACATGCTTATATAAACAAAGACATTTTCAACAACATTTACATTTATTATCATTATATACTGGAAATTTCAGCAAATGACGGTTTGGTGGTACAGCTGAAGACACTTCAAAATAATTCAATGACTATGACGTAACGCGTGGAAATAAACAGTACAGGGTTCTTTTTTCATGAATATTCTTATTGTAGAGTCAGGTTGAGCTTCTGTAAGGTGGACTGACTGGGAGCTTGACAGTTATTGTTTTTAATGTTTGTTACTCGGTCGGTCGGTCGGTCGGTCGGTCGGTCGGTCGGTCGGTCGGTCGGTCGGTCGGTCGGTCGGTCGGTCGGTCGGTCGGTCGAATGTTTAATTGTGTTAATTGGTTGATTTAGCTGGCTGATTAGTTTGCTTATTGATTCATTTATTGACTAATTGATTGCTTAAATCAACCCCCACCTTGTCCACGTTTTGCCAACCTGACATTGCCAGGTCCCATTCGATCAAACTGATCTCACTGGAATCAGCTAACAAATGCCGCCATCATAAATACAAGAGCAACAAAGCATGTTATCAAAAATGGGATGTACAGCACACTGCAGTGCGACTATAAATTGATACAGTATTTTTTTAATTAACTGAATATTCAGTTTTAATAAGCAAACGGGTTATAAAGGCAAAGATGCATTCAGAGCAGAATTTTCTGCCTGAATTTGCATCTGGCCCAGCTGGACATGTTGGAAGATGACATAGATCAAATTAAGTCTGTATCACACCAATAGCTACACTCAAAACACTCACTTTATGCAAGCAACCTGGCTTCCATCCACAAACACTCACACAGCAGCAAATACGGCAAAGTCAACCCCCACAGGAGCAGCAAAAATAACTAGGTTCCCCAAAATACCCACTTACACACACAAAAACACATCCTACAATGATAGCACTTTTTTAAGCACATTCCCCTGTCTTTCTCATGTTAGGATTTTCATTTCCCCAAGGCACAAATAGCAGCCATTAGAGGCTTTCATGTCACCCAGGGTTAACAGAGGACGACAGGACCCAGGAAACCACAAACCAGAGGGAGGAACCCAGAGGCCAGCGGCCTTAAAGAGTCTGTTTACTGCTCACTTAGATAACATCTACTGATCCGGAGTGTGCTGCGTGTTCAAGTGTGTGTGTGTGTCTGTGTGTGTGTGTGGGAGCAAACTGAAGACTCATGTGAGTGTGTGTGCAGAGCAACGTACTGAAGAATTTGGACCTTGAGTTTCATTAAATGATACTATCTACAACATATAAGCAGATACCTCTAAAACATTACTCAATTACCTTTAAAAGCTGTGGTTAATCTGCCTTCATCATGCATACACCTTCCTGGACGCCAGAATTTACATTTTTGTGAATTGTCAGAAGAAACTGTTACAAAAATATTTAATAAAGTTATTTTGTGGCATTTGTATATAGGCCGACATAAAAGTGGCCTAACCTCCGCGCAAAATATTCCCAAACTTCCTCAGCGCTGCTTCAGTTCAGTCCCGTTCATCGGGTAGATCTGTTCATTTTGATCTGGTCTGAGAGCTATCGATCACTTTCCTTTCATGCGTCTGAAACTGAAGCGTTTTTATTTTTTTTATGTAAGTCATTTTGCTCGTTGATGAATGGAGTCACGACTAAACTAAACTGAAGGGTAGTTGGGACGTCTGCGTGCGTCTCAAGCGTCTTACAAGTAAGAGAGCATCTGGGTTCAGACGGTAAGGCATGAGTGCGTACACGGGGGGCGCAGCCGCGCTCAGCAGTCCCTGTGACTGTATTAAATGCGTCCGTGCCTATTTAACTTGTATTAAATCCACTGTCAGCTCGCACGCCAAGATCTTTGAATAATTCCATTTAGTCATTTAAAACCATATGGCGTCTGCCCCAGTGTACTCCTCTCTCACCCCCAAGGCTAACAAAACACACTGACTAAATATCTAAATGCCATTATTGCCACCCCAATAACCCTGGATAATAGAAGAAAGGAGGCAGAGATTGGTTAGCTTACACACAGCTGGAACTGGAAGTGTGTGTGTTCAGCGGTGGCGAGGAGATGTAAAACCTGTGAAAGTTGATTTAATAGAAAAAGGCTAAATTCAGACTTTTCTGCATTAGAGTGCCGTACTTGCATCTGAGCAGAAGAGCAGTAGATGCTAAACAGGAATCCATTTAACTGAAATTCTTTAAAGGTCAGGAATCACAGAGAAGCACAGCTCCACATTTTCACCAAATTACATAACTCCAGTGGAGCAGGTTACTTCTTGTTTGTGAAGGTCGCCGTGGACCGCTTGTGCTGGTGATGTCATCATGCGTCCCATTCGGATCCAGACTGAACAAATCTATGTGGCCTCAATCAAATTAGTTTTGAATTAGAATTGAATTTGTGTTTGCAGTAAAACGACGTGAAACTGGTCACTTTCACTTAGCACCGACTCGACATCGGCAGAACCGGCCAAAGTAATGATGTAATGATGATGCTCGCTCACGGAGCAGTAGACATCAGAGGCGACGGGCTCAAGGATGAAAGTATGGATGAAAAGAATTCAAAATAAAATGTAAATCTTAGACAATGTTGTAAAAGAAACAACCGTAACTGCCTGTAAAAAGGCTCCAAGCACTAAGAAGTGCAGAAGTTCCTTTGGGCTGCTTTAAGAGATCATGTGGACAGTGTCCTTACGGACAAACCGAGGACATTTTCACTTTGCATGAGAGGAAAAAGTGTATAAAAGATCTGTACAGGCATCTACAGCCGGTTGCTGCCACCTTCCTATAAGTCTGTACTGATTGTGCACAGACACATAAGGAGACGAGTTGTCGTAGTTTCCATAGAACTGGATCAGTACTAGATCACATAAGTGATCGCATGATGTTTCTGCCTTCACCTTCAGCATACTAATGAACACACATTACATACTCAGAAAAGCTAGATATCTTATCTTAGACACAGTCCTTCAGTCTGTGTTTTTTCTACGGTGGCGATTCTCACGGGCTTGTCAGAGAGCTCTGCGTGGACAGTTTGTCTTTGATAGAAAACTGCTTATTACCACCAAATATAGAAAAAATAGTCTATGTTAACAACCACACAAATGTGATCCATACCAGGTTAACGCTCTGTCTCTGCCACTTCTTTCGCTTTTATTTCTCGGGTTCAGGGCACTATTTAACCAGAAACTCTGGTCATATAAGCTGGCTGGATTGCACACAGCATTAACCAGTTTTTCCTCCCTCTTGTCCCCATTTGACCTGCCTCCATGTACAATTTGATTGGTTGTTCTAGGCATCTAAGCTGTGTAGTTGCAATTTTCAGCCTGACTTGTTGTAGCCTTTAAAAGATCCTGACGCGTACCCCCGTCAAAGTCAACGCGTACGCGAGTCCACAGTTAGAGAAGTCCTAGGAATGGTTGAAAGCACCTCGAACCAGTTAGAGAGCGAGAGGGGGTGTTCATGTTTGCATTAAAGTCTTCAAGAGAAAGAAGTGTTTTCCTTCAGGGTCTGTCGTGACTTTAATTATCCTCAAAGTAAATCAATAGAGGACCTGCCATGTCACCTTTAGTTCTGCATGAAAGAACACGGAAAAGAACAAGGCTACCAATCACCCTCACCGGCTGTCACAGACACACACGTCATGCTTCATTACTACACTTTATTAATAAAAACACACTGACACACAACGGTCACAAAAAGAAAGCAAACTAACATCTACATGTACGTAGTACTCTACAGTACAGTGGTGAGGCTATAAAGTCAAGTAGAAAGTCTGCAACGTACAGGAGATTCACACACACACGCGCACACACACACGCGCACACACACACACACACACACACATGCGCGTACACACATACGTACACATGCGCGTACACACGTACGCGTACACACATGAACTTCTTGCACCCACACAGGCGCCTCATGTTTGAAATGACAGGTTGCAGGAAGCAGTCAACGTGCATTAGAGGAGAAGAAGTTGACAAAGCAGATAAATCGAGGAGTACCTCACCACACACACACACACACACACACACACACACACACACACACACACACACACACACACACAGATTAGATTTTTATACTCCCTACAGCTGCAGTAATTCTATTACTCTTCCCAAAACACAGTTTAGCTTCACCTCAGTCAACCACGGACTTAAAAGCACACATCTGAGTGTCTCCTGTACAGAAAAACCACCATGGACTCACTTGGAGATTGAGTTAACTCTGTCTGGCCTTTGACTGGCAGCAAACAGGACCTAGAGTCAGATAACATCTGCGCCTGACATGTTGGGACTGATCACCAGCGACTTTAACTCCTTGATCCTTAGATTCAGAGCCTGCCGGCGAAGCTGAGGTGGTGGTGGCGGGTTTTAGAGCTTGACAGTTGTGACCATGTAGGTAGGGCAGAGATGGAGCTTTTTCTCTCCTTTAAAAACAACCAGTGAATTTGTTGATTGGTTGACTACTAACTACATTTTACTCCGGTATAAAGATGAGTCAGCGTTAGAAGACAAAGTTGTCACTTGTGTGGGCGTCTGTGTGTCTTGTCCAGTAGTTACTGGTTAACAGAGACTCGGCAGATGTAGACGGAGAACTGCCAACTGGGACCTCGTGGTTTCGTGCTGTAAAGCACTTTGAGTGTTCAGCGAGACTAGAAAAGTGTTGCAGTAATTTTAGGTTGAGTTCATCTTCAGCAATGTTCCAACTGAATTCCTGGATGTTTTTAATCTTGGGAAATGTAGCAGCAACAAGACAACTACTCACTATTTTCTTTTTAAAGTGGAGATATTATAAAATAAATGAAGTATGCTTGAAAGCATTTATTTGGGCGTTCCATTGGATTCCATCTTTATTCCATTGCCGTCTCTGTCACGCCATCAAACACCTCTACACAACTCCCGCTCCCGTTGCCTAGTTTCCGTCACTATGAATGCGCCACCTTGTTCGTCGCTCTGATTGGTCGCAGTGACCAACTGCGTGCAGACACGGTTTGATAATCAGCCGTCGGTGCCGCCCATTGGATGCGGTGGTTCTATGGGTCGTTTTCAAACCCTACATCTTATTAGATTGGCTCTGACCTCTCAGGCTATCACAGACCCAGATCAAAGTAAAGTTATCCAGGCTCCTCGTTTTTATCTCCATCCAACTTCCCATCGTGCTGTATTTTCTGTATCCTGGAACTCCAAAGGTGTAACACTGATCTATAGGGCTCCACAGAGACTCCCCAGTCATCGTTGTACCAGAGGAATTTCCTCTTTCTTTATCTGCCTCCAATTCTTTTACATTAAACATCAGTATTTCTAATGAAGCGTCATTCGTCTCGTGACCGCACGTCCCTCCAGCTGCACCGCTCACCTTCTACCTGTCAGACCTTTCATCTGTTTTCCTCATACCAAGGGTCCATCTGTTCAATCGGGTGTCTGTACCGAGGTAGCAGAGAGATTTTGGTTCAAACGTGCCCGCAGTTTTCTTTGACTTATACTTTGCCCGGACTGATGGACTTGACTCTGATGTGTCTGATGGCAATATTGCAAACGTGGTCCAAATCCTCACCATATTTAAGTCCTTGGGACATGCCTGGCTCTCCCAAAACATACCATCGTGTTTATCAAAGCCAGTGTATGGTATCAAGTAAACATCTGGCACCATGGCCAGAGCTGCAACTGAGCCAAAGTGTCAAATGTAGCCCAGATTGGGTAAGTATCAGCAAAAACAAAAGCATCCAACATCTTTATGTACCCGCCTGGACTGATTATGTTCACATTACACATTCTGCAAAGTGCAGAAGTTTAATTTGATAGCTTGACAAGCTCCTTTGGTCTTGTTTGTGAAACGCCGTTTTCATCACAGCTTGAGGGAATATTTACATGTGATGAAGAAGAGCTGGACAGATAGTATGACAAGCCTCCACGCCTGAAGCCATTTCCTTGTTCTGAAGAGTTACAGCGTCCACCTTCAGTTGGAAGACCGTAGCTTTTCTACCAATAGGCTGTGGTTGCCATTGGTGACACGTATTTGTGCCACCAACTGGTATACACAGATACACACATAAATGATCTGACTGGCTGCACAGTAGGACAGTGTTGCATTAAACAGGACAGCACGGAGGTATTTAAGGACTTTGGTGTGTACCATCCATCCAAATGCAATGCATAAACAGACGAGTCAGTAGTCCTGAACAATTTTGTCACTGTCAACAAACGTAAGCAGAAGGCCATATGTGCATGCCCTGCCAGCATACAGCAGCACATCTACTCATGCATAACTTCGCCTGAAGCAAAAGGCATTTTAATCTGTGTAAATATTCAGAGCAGAATATGTAGGTTGAAGAGGTGCTTCAATCTGCACCTCTTACAGGTTTAATACTTCATTTCAATTAGCTGGAACACTAAACAGTCCTCTCAGCTGCTCTTTGGGAACCACTGAGCATTTGGCCTCCAGCTGAGATACTGACCCATTGTTGGATTTTGAAGTCCTCTTTACTCCGTCAGAACTTTTTGCCCATTCAGTGGCAGACTAGTCAAGACGGACACATTACACGTTAAACGACACATTAAAACCAGTTTTGATGATAGACATGCCCACTACATCTGCTCTTTTTTCTCTTTAAGCATTCACACAACATTGTCTTCGCATTCATTTGCACAAAGAACAGGTTCAGTTTGTGCAAGAAGGCAAATCTTAGAAACTCACTGTCTGAACTGTCTTTTATTCAAGCATTTTCTTTGTTTCTGCTTCAAAAGTCAGTCCCAGGGAGAGCTCAGCACAAGCTCAAGATCGTTTTTGACATCCTTGACACCATAACTTTTCAGTGAAGAAGCACAAATGACTCAACATATCACGCTCATCGGCACATGGACGTGGGATGTTTAGCTGTAGATACACACGAAAGATGTGAAGAGTAAGTCTGTCATTTACTAAACAGAATGGCCAATATGAACTAGAAGTCATGCACTTCTTAAATGTCTGTTTCAGTGTCCCACTCTGATGATAGTAAGATCAGTGCAGGTTGGTTTAAATTTGAATTTTACTTTACTACAACCCACTTTACTTTACTTTACTTTACTTTACTTTACTTTACTACTTTACTTTGCCTTTTACCAGAAGACAGCTCCAGAAAACCTAAATGACCCTTAACAGGAATAAGTGTGTATAGTTACTGGATGGTTAGATGGATAGAAACGTTTTCCAGAGGAACCACACGAGAACCTAATCATCCAGAATTTAGCAGTGTTTTTTTTCCAAACGCTGCTTTTCTGTTATCCACAATATTTATTCATTTTTAAAGTAAATTTAGTTAAGTTTAATCAAATAAACACAAAACCTGTCATCAGAGTAGACTACTCGACAACCTCTTCCACCGTAGCATTGTAAACTAAATACACCGTTTACATCATAACCTGTATTTTTGAGATTCACCCGTTTGCCCTGGAGAGTATTGAGTATTGATTTTAGAGAAAACGTGTCATGTGGAGAAGCTCCTGTGGTGCAGCGCATGTGTGAACAAGAAAAATGAGAATAAAATATGCAACTAACAGGTGATTGATGCTTCTACATCAAACCAATGATGCGTGTATGTATGTCTGCTGTTGCTGGGAACCCTAACGCAACACGGCTGCACACGGCTGAACCTTCAGGTCATATGACTAACGCCTCGTCCATTGTTTTTACAGTCTACGGTCAACACTAACCACAGCAACTGTGATCGCTTCTCTGAAGATTATTTCATTTCTATACACAAATGTTTGTGCAGTGTCACATGTACTGAACTGGGCTTTAACCAGCACACACACGAAGAACCGATTTATCTGCACCATGAGTCTTGGTGAACCCTCCCTGCCTGAACACACACACACAAACAGATATTGATTAACTATCCTCAGAGACATGCAAATAGATCAAATGCATTATTTCTTTCCTTCACGTTGACGATGGATCACCATCTGGGAATGTATGGGTGGATTGGGCGTGGAGGACCCAGGTTCAAGCCCTGGGCTGGCAACAATGGTAAATCACTGGGGGCCCCTGAGCAAGGCCCTTAACTCCCCATTGCTCCCCGGGGTAATGAAAAAAACATAAATTAATGTTGTAAGACATAAAATATTAAAAAAGCTACATTATGGCATGTTTTTCCCTGCTGGAAACAAACAACAACAAAAATATTCCCACAAAAAAGAAATCTTTAAAATTCAAAGTGAAGATTTGGTTTAAGGTCAAATGTAAGTAAATGTTAGTGACAATGCTTGGCAAGTCCTCACAATCACTAAATCTCCAGGAAATGAATGAAGTCAGAAACAGGAAAAAGCAGCCACGAGGAAAGTTTTAAAAAGCAAAAAACACAATTTGTGCTGTGAGAAAAAATACAAATACAACAAGTGCACCTGCATAAATATGTGCTCGCAGTTGCAACTGTGCGTTTGTGTTTTTGACCTAAGGTCGTATTGTTGAAACCAGGTCAGCCTTACAACCCGAACGGAGAGCAAGGACATTCATATCGAAGGGCTCTGGGGTGTGCACGTGTATTTATAGCTTTGGACAGGTGCACAACCATCCAACACCCATCTACCGCTCTGCTCCACATCATTGTCCTGATTTCATATGTGGATGTGCGCTTGTATCTTTCAGAGTGTGTGTGTGTGTGTGTGTGTGTGTGTGTGTGTGTGTGTGTGTGTGTGTGTGTGTGTGTGTGTGTGTGTGTTCTCCCCAGAGCCTGTGATGGCCTATTTCAGACTGAAACCGTGAATTGTAATGTACCGTTACCTTTTTCTGAGTCCAGCTAACCTGTCAGTGACCTTGGACCAAAACCTGCAGCTGAAGGCAACTTTCACTCGAAATTACATTTCAAAGCTTGTACATGCACACACATGAAATAATGTTCCCTCTATTTCAATATTTTTCATAGCATATCACCATACACCTGACTAGTAGGTTGGACCCTCTTTGGCCTTTAGAACTGCGTTTATTCGTCGTGGCATTGATTCAGCAAGGTGTTGAGATGTTGGTCCATACTGGCATGATCCATTCAGTTACAACCCCAACATCTTCTGTTAGACTGAGATGTAGTAGCTGTGGAGGCAGTTTTGTTAGCGTGACTTTATTGTCACAGTCATGAAACCAGTTTGAGACGATACCAGTTCGGTAACATGGTGCATTAGTCATCAGAAGATGGGCACAATACTTTTTAAAAGGTAACGGACTTGATCAGCAACAACACTCAAGCTGTGGTGTTCAAGTGAGGCCTAGCTGCCCTTAAGATGTGCCAATGTCCCCCTCACAATTACACCACCAGAAGCAGCTCCACCAGCCAGAACCTCGGATGAGAGGCAAGATGGATCCATGCTTTCATGTTGTTGACACCAAACTCTGACCCTACCACACAAATGCCACAAGAAAAAGCAAAACCTATGAGGCCCAACCATATTTTTTCAGTCTTTTGGTATTTTTTTAAGAACCATCTAATGGAGCATCTGAAGTTAGGACATTAAACACAAATCCTTTAGACTCTGGGTAGTGAGGTGGACTCTATCTGGATTGGGTTTTCTTCTCTCATGCCATCAGATGCCATCAGATTGGTACCCAGGAAGTTTGGAGGTGAAGGTTGGTGGCAAGAATCACAGTAAGATCCATGTGAGTGCCAGGGAGGGAGAGCAGGAGCTTTAGAAGTTACTGGATGCTCAGGAAACACATGGCCAGCGTTGCTTGATGAGCGTCTCCTTCCAGCTCGTTCCCAGTCCAGACTTACGGCATTGCAGACCTACGTCATCTTTTCTCAAATCTGTCTTTTCCACGCAGGTTTAAGAAACACAAGACGAGATGGATCCGTAATATGGACAAGCTTGAGTGTGCTCTTCTTCTGTGGCCAGAACGACGACTGTGATTAATGAGCCTCCCAGTCTGAGATGCCCAACACTGGCAGCTACACCTGCCAACCAAGACCTGCATGTGACTCTACTTATTAGTTCCTCTCTTAAAACGGTTGTTTCCGTGATTCGGAATACATGCGCATGTGTAAGAATCTCAACTGTGCTGCGACTACTTTTAGTTTTGTGGATGTTTCTTTATGTGTGAGGTAAAGTGGTTGGATGGGAAGAGAGGGCCGATGATTGACAGCTGGTCTGGACCAGGGTGGTCAGGTGGAACAGAGCTTCAACATGCCCCAGAAGACACAGCCGTACACACACACACACACACACACACACACACACACACACACACACACACACACACACACACACACACACACACACTACAGGGACCTCCCCTCCCCTCACCTCAACTTGTCTCCCTTTGACAGCTTTCTGCCGCGGTCCACACATGCACACAAACACCACGCTGAACTCTTGACAGATACATCCTCCCTCTCTCCTCTCTGTCACAGCACTGGCTGCCTCACTACCTATCCATGGACCCACACACACACAGGAACACTGAAGGACAGGGGGCTCTTGGTGAGGTCAGTGGTTCGTGCCACTGAGAAACCTGAACTTGTAAAAGCCAACGGATACCTTCACTCTCTTCACACTTCATTCATTTGTTCCCTGCTGGACTCTTTGTCTCGTGGCTCATTTCTCTGCACAAAAAAAGTAGACTAAACCACAGAATTTCCTGAATTCGTCTCCTTAACTTCTGCAAAGATCTGAACTGATCAAGGTGGGAATCTCAGAAACCAGATTCTGATGCACATAATACAAAAGAAAGGTTGCCTCTTTAAAACAGAGTTAGTCTTTTCCGGTGTGGTTTCCGCTGTGTTGCCTCCTGATCTCTTGGAGATTGAGGACAAAGAGGTGTTCTAATTAGTTGTTAGGATACTAGTAAACACAAATTAACTGAAACAGAAACATACAGTACTATCCAAAAGTCCAAAAACGTTTGTTCCTTCATCGAAGCTTTACTGACAATTTATCTTTATTTTCTCTTTATCAAGATTAAATAAAGAAGAAAAGGTTTCTACATTTTTATTAATGTATTCAAGTTAAGAAGTTTTGTTTTTAACCTCTAACCTCACATATATCTCATATAAATAAGAAATACATTTACAAATGTGCTTGTCGTCATGTTTTAAGGCTTGAACCTAGTCCTCCCTCGTCTAAGCATTAAACATAAAATACTAATACAGCTCTGTACAAAAGCAGCCTGGAAACAAACAGAGGTCAAACTACTCTGAAATTATCACTCCCACACGTTTCTATTCTTCCACAACGTATCCTTTTATCTACTACTAACAAATAATATGTTTACAGAGGCATTAAGGTTTTAACTAATTGAGTCTTGTGGTATCGTGGCAACTATCCCCCTGGTTTCTTGTAGTTCAGCATGTTATTTTAATCGTGACTCATGTGATGCTTGTTCACTTTTATGAGTCCTTTCATCTGCAGCAGCACTACTCGTTTGCGCGGTTCACAAGCCTCGTGCAGCTCATCAAGTCTTAATTTGTGGCGTGCGAATGATCATGTCAAAATACAACTATTAAAATTCAAGAGAAGAACACCTACACTATCTATATGCAAGATGGTATGTTTAAAACATGGAACTGTTTCACAGTCAGACCTACTTAAACTGGAAAGCTGCCAGATTTGGCAGCTTTTAACAGCACTGCAAGTGCTATTAAATCAGAATGAAAGTACAAAGATCCTGTGGGACTTCCAAATCCAGACCAACAAACTGGTGAACCAACCAGTAACCCGCCACTGTGGCGGTCAACAACCTCCAATGGTAACTGACGTAGCAGTCCCAAGTGAGAGCAACATCAAGAAGGAACCGGAGAAACTGCAGTACCGAGGGCTGATTGTCGAGATGAACATCTGGATGGTGAAGGCAGCAGTGGTGCCAATAGTAGTTGGAGCACTTGGAGCTGGGAGAGTGGCTCCAGCAGATCCCACGAACAACATCAGAGATCTTGATCCGTGGAACAGTAAAACTACTGCACAGAACCCTCGAGCTCCCAGACCTCTGGCACAGGAGCCGAGCTTGAAAAGGAACTTTTAAGTGGAGTCTTCTTCATTTGTTTACTGTAATATGAGCCTGCTTTGGTTTTTGTTTGTTTGTGTTTCTGCATTTATATTTCATTTAATCTCGTTTAAGAACTGCTAGCAATTGATAAACATCATTGGAGCCTGAATCACTTTCGCAGCCATCACCTAGTGGCCAGTCGAGGAACTGCAACAGAACTAATGTCGGCATGAGCGTCAACCTGGAAGTTGGACGGTTGGCGCTTGGGTCAAACCAAGCAAAGCGTAAACCATAGACACCCAGACATCCTGATGACATTTAAACTGCTTCTGTCTTCTGGATGATTTCAAAAACATTTTGTTTTGATAGAGCTTTAGAAATAGATTACACTCGAACGTGATCATAGAAAAAAAAACAGAGATGAATGTCCTACTTAAAAAATACAAATAAATTAACTTCAACTAAATCTAGAGTTCCAGTGCAATTACAGAAAAAAATGGTAAAAAATTGGTAGCTGCATAAAACACAAATCAAATAAGAAGCAGCGTTCTGTGACTTCCTTGGGCAGGAGACTTCTGAAAGGACAGTCCTTTAGGTTTCAGAGGAAAACCGAGAACAGCTTTTTACCTGAAACAACACACACCGGCCCCACAAACGCTTACACACACGTTTCTTTTCTTCAAAGAGCTGAGAGGAGAAGAGAAAAATCTGAGGCGCAATTACAGAGTACAACATGAATTATGTTTGACTGAACTCGTTAAGATGATTTATTATTTGAATGTTTTAAATAAATTAGGCTTACATTGCTGTGAAAACAAGTTGGAAGTTTCGGATGGTGAAACACACGCACACACATCAACAGACACACACACACACACTGACAGACAAACACACACACACATCAACAGACACATACACACACACACTGACAGACAAACACACACACAATCATACACACATACATCAACAGACACATACACACACACACACACACACACACATTAACAGATAAACACACACACACACACACTAACAGACAAACACACACACACACACACACACACACACATCAACAGATAAACACACACACACACACACACACACTAACAGACAAACACACACACAAACACACACACATACATCAACAGACACATACACACACACACACATACATCAACAGACACACACACACACACACACACACACATACATCAACAGACACATACACACACACACACATACATCAACAGACACACACACACACACACACACACACACACACACACACACACACATACATCAACAGACACATACACACACACACACATACATCAACAGACACACACACACACACACACACACAAACACAATTCCAGCTCCGGTTTCAGCCCTCTGAGGTCACTTGTGTGGAATAAGGACGGGGTGTGTTTGCGTGAGTGTTTGTAATTACGTGTGTGAGCGTCTTTTCGCCTCATTAAACGTTCTCTCGTCAGCAGATGTTCCTCAGCCATTAGCTGCTTAGCCTCCCCCATGCTAAGGTGGCGGTAGCGGGAGCATGTTGAGTTTTCCTTCTCATTTAGCGCTGAACTTCCTTTGTACTCTAAGTGCTTCCCAGTACTTCACTGCCAACGGACCGGGAATGCTGTCACGCTTATGAATCTGTGTAAAATTGACACACTTAGCTATGTCACAATGCAAAGTACATTTCTGATATTGAACCCTTTATCTACAAATATTCATTTATTTCATGGTTTATAGAGTTTGAGGTTGTACTTGTGTTAAACTTCGGATAGTTGTTGTCGTGGTTAGTAAGGAGTTGTTTTGTTTGCTTCACTGACTGATATCCCGACTGGCAGACCAAATATTCCCTGCATTTATTACACAAACCGCCGCTCAAATCGGTGCAGAACAGTGGACGCTCATCTACAGTGAATGAGTAACTGCCGTTCAACAAATGGCAAAACAAAAAACATATAATAATAGTAAAAAGTCTCACTGTCTGTTGCTTTTAGCATTTAGGTGCAGTATTTTCACTTAGATGAGCTCTAACAACCGCTCAGGTCACCATTTATCTCAAGATAAAACTTCTTCTTTTCCTTTCAGCTGCTCCACAAAAGTACAAAATCCACAAGTTTAGTATCTTACTCAGCATCAAACTTCAACATCCATCACATCTTTCAACATCCACTTCCATCTTTCTGCTTGCAATTTTGACTATAATAGCACCCATAAATGTGTGTAATTTGAAGAAAATGCAGCATGTTTCTCTCGTGTGACTAGTGATGGTCCACATGACTGCTCACGAACAAAATACAGACCTCCTGCCATCATAATTGTGCTCAACTATTGAAGCTGCTAATCAATCAGCCGTGAACTGGGTGCACACATGCACATCTGCGCCCAGTGGTTGTCCACCAAACAATAACAGAGAAAGGCAAGCAGTTGTATAACCTGGATAGAGAAATTGATTTGTTGGTCTTTTAGCACTTTATGCCACAGTTGACTGCAACCAAACTACAGCGTGATGATTTTGTGTGGAAAATGTGTGGAAGGCGCATCAGAAAGATTGTACAATTCACAAAGGATTTGACTCAGAACAAGCCTCTTCAGATCCAGTTTTCAGTACGTTCCTAGCCTTCCAATTCGTTCCTCTTCCATTACTTTTCTGTGTTGCTTCATGGGTCCACTTCTGTTCCAATTGCACGTCGTTGTTCTTTTCATTTTCTGCATGGCTTCCTTCTACTTGGAAAGGATCTGATCAAAATGAGGTGAAAGAGGGAATCATCCTGCAGGCAATCATGAGACGGGGAGGAAAATTACCAGCTGTTAGAGAGGAAGGAAAAAGAGAAGCTGAGAAGGTTGGAAAGCCAAGGAAGTGAGGCAGTGATCAATAAGTCAGGCCTGGTTTATCAGTTTGTATTAATGGGAATTAGCCTTTAACCTGCACTCTAAACGATGTGCCCATAAACGCAAACACACAGCGAGTCCTCTAATTGCAAATGTCATGTAGCTGCAAGGTGTTATCGACAGTGTCCTTATTACCAGGTCTGTGTGTTTTAGTATTGAAATTAGTCTGACAGCCACACTGAACTTTATTGCACAATTAACTTTCACTTTGTGGTTTTCTCTAAGAACCATAGCGCGTGTACTTACTATGCCTTTGGAGAAGTTCCTTACAGGGAACATCTTCCTACATCTCCAGCAGACTCAAGTCATTACGCCGTCATCGTCTCGATTCGGTCTTTCTGATTATTGCACTTGTTGACCTTTCGAAAACAGCTTCAAACAGGGAAACCTGTGGGATCAGTTCACTGACGAGGCCAGCTGCAATTAGCAATCGCAGCTGCTGAGTGTTTTCCAGCTCAAAAACACTGTGAGAATATGTTCCCTCTACACAACAAGGATTACTTGAGATTCAAACCGAAAGAACTGATAATAAACCGTTTCTTAATGGCGCTATCACCACTTTTACTACACGGGGCAGCCATGTGAGCTTTTGAGGTTCCTCTCGCTTTCCAGGTCAGAAATCTGACTTTGAAGGCGTTCAAATTCCAACTTATACTTCCACTTCCCAGGGGCAGGTGTTTCTAAGAACCTGTGTTTTGGAAATAAGCGTAATCCTCTTTAAATGTCATCCTGCCTGCCTTCTTTTAGAAGAAAACAAAGAAGATCTTGACTTCAGAGAAGATGAAGAGGGAGAAAAAGCGTGAGCGGGGAGGGGGTTTAGATGAGAGAGAGAGGAGATGATATAGATGTAGAGAGAAAGAGAGAGATATCGATATTATACAGGAGAAGAGAGAGAGCGAGAGAGAGAAGAGAGAGAGAGAGGATAGATATGGAGAGAGAGCGATGGAGGTAGAGACAGAGATATAGAGGATAGAGAGAGAGAGAGAGAGTATGAAGAGGAGAGGGAGAGACAGCGATCGAGAGATAGAGAGAACAGAGAGAGAAGACATATATATATATGTATATATATATATAGTATATATGTATATATATATATATATATATATATATATATGTATATATACATATATATATATATATATATATATATATATATACATATATATCCCCTTCTGGCTGACCGAGCTTCTGACCGAGTCTCTAAGGGAGACCGGACCCCCTGCAGAGAAAAAAGCTCATTTCCACTGCTTGTCTCTGCAGTCTCGTTCTTTCAGTCCCGACCCACAGCTCGTGACCACAGGTGAGGACAGGAACATAGACCGACTGGTAACTAGAGAGCTTCGCCTTTCAGCTCAGATCCTTCTTCACCACGACAGACCAATGCAGAGTCCGCATCTCTGTTGGCGCCGCACCGATCTGCTATAAATCTCCTGCTCCATCCTTTCCTCACGACGCTGAGACACTTAAACTCCTCCACTTGGGGCAGGATCTGATCCCAGACCATAGAGGGACCTCTTTTCGCCTGAGGACCAAGGTTTTGGATTTAGAGGTGCCGATTCTCATCCCTGCCGCTTTACATTCGGCAGCGAAGGTCTCGGCCTGATGAAGCCAACAGAACCACATCATCTGAAAAAAGCAGAAACCCAATTCTAAGGCACCAAACCAGACCCCCTCCTTTTCTTGGCAGCACCTAAAAATTCTTTCCATGAAATGGATGAACAGAATTGCGAATGAAAAGGGCAGCCCTGGCAGAGTCCGACCCCCATGGGAAACAAGTCCGACTTACAGCCGACATTGCAGAGCAAGCTCTGACACCGGATGTAGAGGGATTCCCCAGAGGCCCAGAGGGCCACGGTCATTGCCTTATCTAAATCACAGTCCACAAAGCACATGTAGACTGGTTGGACAAACTCTTATGCCCCCTCCAGGAACCTGCTACGGTTGTAGATCTGGTCCACCATTCCACAACCAGGACAAAAACCACACTGCTCCTCT
This sequence comes from Xenentodon cancila, assembly GCA_014839995.1. NCBI lineage: Eukaryota > Metazoa > Chordata > Actinopteri > Beloniformes > Belonidae > Xenentodon > Xenentodon cancila. Next base: position 29,821,355 of record CM026203.1, on the reverse strand, counting down.
GGAATCCAAGAGTCAACTATTGGCTGGACCCTCATCTCCAAGAACTGTGACCTCCTTTTTTTTATTTTCTTTTTAGAATTTTCAAATGAAATAAATCACATTTTTTTGTATTGTTTTTATTCTGGGACTGGTGAAGAAGTCTCAAAAACATATCAAATATGAGACATTAGGCATCAAAGGGTCAGCCCAATTCAAACCCTTCGTATCCTGATCTTACTTTACGTTTTAACCCTTCAACGTGAACATTTTACCTTCCACAAGACTTCTGGACCCAACAAATAATAAATGTGAAATCAGCCCCCATGCAGTCAACCAGTCGCTTTAATGAGCCACAGAGCAAAGTATAATTACTTCCTTGCTCTTTCTTTCCTGTTCCCGAGTTTCTCACTCATCTAAATGCAAATGCAGTATCTAACCTTTATGCAGTGCAGCTAAGATAACAATTGGTTTTGGCTATTGGATGATCTTTACCACTGAACTACATCTCAATTAAGAGGGAGAGAAAGAGCAGCAGAACCATGACATTCAGCTGTGTGAGTGGTGACATGACTTTTACAAACAAGCCACAATTTGTGTGTTTTCAGTTGTTCCTATGTGTGGATCCATGCCTACTATAAATATATGATACACTACAATATTCATAAAACTGTTGTAGTGGTAGAGCGGAGAAGATGAATTCAGTAGTCTCACCACAAGTGAGAAGCTGATTTAAAGTCCAGTTGTGAAAGTTCACAGACTCCGAACTTCAGCTCAGCTGCATTTATATAGAATTTTTCAAAAATTGAACCCAAAAGGCTTCATAACACCAAAAAAACCCCAACTCCAAATAGAAAAGCTCCAATGTCTGTCGATGGGTTCCAGGCGGGGAAGAGCCATAGTTACATCTGCTCTGTTACAGCTTTTTGAGTAAATCTGAAGTCTTTTAGGACTCAGACTTCATGTCATCGTCAATACGTTTGATGAATGACACTTCCATCTTTCTCTGATGTGATTCCACTGCTTGGATTTGGGCTTCCGTACCATGAAGAAATATTCATTTTTGTGATGGATTTCAGAAATATCAGGCTGTCTGGCATGAAGTTGGAGAACGAATCAACACAATCAAGCTGATCATTACATTTTAAACACATTTTCCACTAACATATAAATATCTAATTTACCTCCGTATTTTTTATCTACTACTTGACTATAGAATCTGAGTAAGGCTGAAAAAATTAACTAATAAAGACTTGGTAATGCTACGTCTGCTGTTTGTAATTTGGGAATTTCATGTAACAGAGCTGGTGGAGCGGAGATGGTGTTTTTTGTTTTATGGGGGGTTTATTTTTATGCGTTGCCCAAGTTTTGGATCAGGACTCAGTATCAGATACTGAGTCCCTGAATACCAGATACTTTAAATCCGATAACCTGAACTGAGTGTGAACTGGACATCCTTACTTAAAACCTTAGTCACGCATTTCCAGACAAAAATGCAGAGTTAGGAAGCTCTACAACCAACATGTGTGGATGATTTGGCTCAGCCTCATTCCTTCCAGCAGGCGAACTCTGCCGGAGTTCACCTGACATCAGATCTCAGAACCGTCTGGTCGTAGCGTTCACGTTAGTGTTGCGCATCTTTATCTTAGTTTGATGTTTTCTGTCCCAGTCTTTCCCTCAGCGGTTTGGTGGTTCTGTGGCGTTGTTTGCCAGGGTTTCTGAGGTTTGTTCAAACATTACCGGAGGCGCTGCTTCAAATAAAAATGTTTAATGCTACAAAAATAAAAAATGTCTGTAACTTTGACATCAGTGTCCTGGAAGTCTAAATGACGAATTCAGAAAAAACAAAAAAACTTCAGTACATGGCGTGTGGTGTGTGTGTGTGTGTGTGTGTGTGTGTGTGTGTGTATTTTGGTATTCTGCCCAAAGAGCCACCATCAGTATTCCATGACTGTATTATTCACCGTTTTCTTCACCAACCAGACACCAATTACTGCTGCCAATCATACACACTCACACACACTCACACACACACTCACACACACACTCACACACGTTTTGACATACAGAACTACAAGCAAAAACTCAGTCAAACAAGCTCACACACACTCACACACACTTCTGGATGTCCCAGTGTGCGAAAGTGTGAACCAAAGTAATTTATCTCGTTCCCTCTTTTACATAAACATTCACACGTACAAACAAATTCTTCCCACCTCCCTGTGTCTCCATTGCCATTTGAATTCCCAAAGCATTTCATTCATTTACATATTAATTTTTAGGGTTTAACCATCATCAACATTAGTAGAGACAAAGTAAGTGTGGATTTATTGTTCCCTGACTACGTGGAGGGTTTTGTCTTTTGGGGAGCCTGGCAGACATGCCGGCGCTACCCGAGGGAAACGCGGCCTACTTTTTGACCTTGTGATCCAACCCGCTGACTGGAAGTCATGGCGCTGCCCACAAACACACACACACGCCAGCACGCACAGCCTCCAGACCAGGTGTCAGCTTCATTTATCACCACACACACTGAGATCTTGTTTCGGTTTTTTTTTCCGAGGGGAAACACGCCACACACACAAACCAGTTACACATCCACAGTTTCCCGTAACATTTTACATTTACCACTAACATGAGGTGACCGTCTCCAGCTGGATGTCTCATTAAAACTCAACATTCATATATCATTGCCAAACAGAGAGAGATAGAGCAGGAAATTAACTTTATTATTAGTAGAAAATGTTGTACAGACGGCGATGAGTCATAGATTCAAAAAATATCCCTACTTTATAAAGTCATTGAAACACTGAAACAGTCCTTTCAGCATCTGTCCATCCAACTCCACTGCATCGCCCTGATAATGTTCACTACAAAATCTTTATCATTTTAATTAACTTCTTTTACCTGTGAAGCTTGTTTTCCTGCCGTCTAATTAAGCAGAACTACAGCCAAAATCAAATCGGGCCAGCCTGTCATTAAGAGTAAGTCTTATTTGCATGCCATTAATGTTTCATTTGAATATCAGACCTGCTGCTTTTTAATTGCAATAACACTCAGCTGAATCTGAGTGACTGTGTTGTTATTAATATTTAAAGAGTTTAACATGAAAATGATCAACCATGTTTCCTTTACTGGCCATCGCATCGGGTCCGCGAGGGTTCACGAGGGTCCGGGAGGGTCCACGGGGGTCCACGAGGGTCCACGGGGGTCCACGGGGGTCCACGGGGGTCCACGGGGGTCCACGGGGGTCCACGGGGGTAGCAGCAGCGTGCAGCCATCTGGCTAGCGGCCTTCAGCTGAGGCGAAGGTGGCTGCTAGGCTAGGCAAAGCCCCCCCCCCACCACCACCACCCCAAAAAAGTGATGCAAAGTACAACTCTCACAAACAGCGATCCAGCCTCTCCACAGGGAGCTGTGCGTGACGGTGGCATTAACTTCCAACAGAAAATCAGCCTCAGCCAACCAATTAACCAACTCTAAAGTCTCCTGAGTCTGGGAAAGAGTGGTGTGTGTGTGTGTGTGTGTTGTGTGTGTGTGTGTGTGTGTGTGTGTGTGTGTGTGTGTGTGTGTGTGTGTGTGTGGTGTGAGAGAGAGAGAGAGAGAGAGAGAGAGAGAGAGAGAGAGAGAGAGAAACAAAAGAGAACACAAGAGCGGGACAGTTAGGAAGTGAGGGTGTGTGAATGTTGAGTAAAGGTTAATAGGACCTCAAGAGGGATAAGACAAGGGGGTTGTTATCGTCCTAGAGCTGCCTCCTCCTCCTAACCCGCCCCCCCCCCCCCCCCCCACACACACACACACACACACACACACACACAGGTTCAGCGTCGAAGCCGGTGGTCTTCTGAGCAGCAGGGTAGAGTAGATCATTACTGTCCATGGCTCCACTTTCACTAATACTTCTTAATACCTAATATTCTCACCGTATTACACCTCTGCCTCCATCTGCCATCTGCTTTTCTTTCCCTTCTTCAAACTCCTCCTGCAGTTTTCTCTTGTGCTGCTCACTCTTTCTCACAGCAGCTATAAACCAGACATGAACAGAACCCAAGAAAAAACGAAAAGAGCCTGGCGACACAGATAAGACAGACAAACGAAGACTTTTGGACTGTGGCGGAGGATCAAGAGGTAAAATCAGCAAATAAGCACCGTTGTCTGTTGTCAGTTGAGGTGCACGAATTGATCCGCTGCTGAAAGGACTTGGCTCATTTTCAATAGACTGGTTCTGACAGGTGATTAATCAATATCACTTCTGATAAATCAGACTTTTTTTCAGTGAGAGCATCATATTAACAGCACTGAGGAATGGGGACTGGGTGGTACGTAGGCACAGCCGAGTATAGACTGGATAACAAGGAGCGGACAAATCCAGAGACGTCACTTCTGGCTTTTCTTTCTTTTGTTTTTTTTTGGGGACTCCTGCGCATCACCATCTCAGCAGAAGGTGACTCCTCTTGACCAGAGTTCATCTAAAAGTGGTTAAATGGGCAGAACAAGCCCGCCTGGAGGCTGCCTGGCTCAGGTAGCACAGTCCAATCTTTCTTCATTTGTGAAGTCGCCACCATTCCAAACGTGTAACGTTGCAGCTAAAATGGGAATGGGTGGAGCTCCGACTGAGCAGGACAAACATAAGCTGAGGCTACAGTACGCAGCCTTGCGGTACTCCAGGTCAGAGGAGCTGCAGGGCTTCCAGTGGAGGTCCACAGCTTCTCCTGTTTCAAACGTCATCGTGGTGGCCACATCAGAAAAGACGCAGCCTTGCAGTACCTGTTGTTCAGTCAAAACTGGGTAATCAGGCAATCTGACAGGGTAGCGTACCTGGAATGTAGCTTGACTGGAGGGCCTGGGACCTAGGACTCGGGACCTGGGACCTAGGACTCGGGACCTGGGACCTGGGACCCGGGACCTAGGACTCAGGACCCACCTGCCATGAAGCCCCAGTGGACTACAATCGTTTAGCCAATGTGCAGTTAGGACCGACTGCCTGCTGTTTACCTAGTTAAGCTTCATACTCAGATGTGGACTGTCTGGGGGACATGTGGTCTGTCTGGGGTCCATGTGGACTGTCTGCAGGACATGAGGTCTGTCTGGGGGACATGTGGACTGTCTGGGGGACATGTGGACTGTCTGGGGGACATGTGGACTGTCTGCAGGACATGAGGTCTGTCTGGAGGACATGAGGACTGTCTGGGGGACATGTGGACTGTCTGCAGGACATGAGGACTGTCTGGAGGACATGAGGACTGTCTGGGGGACATGTGGACTGTCTGGGGGACATGTGGACTGTCTGCAGGACATGAGGTCTGTCTGGGGGACAAATGTGAGTTTGCGTGTTGGAACCTGGATGATTCTGTACGCGGACTCACCAGACTCTGCCAGTCAGACCTTCACCAAAACTGGATTTGCTCAAGCTGAACTGTTATCAGTCCTGAACTACCTCGTCTGTCCACCTGAAGCGAAGTTAGAAATACAACGCTATAACAGAAAAGGCGTTTTTCTGGTTAAATATTTGCTTCTCTTCAGCTCTCCCACTCTCTTCATATTTCTCTCTTGTTGACATCGTTTTCTTGACCTTTCTCTTACTCCATTTATCTAAAAAACATACAGCTCTGTCTCTCTTTTCACGTCCACATACACTCTCTCTCTCTCTCTCTCTCTCTCTGTGGTCTGCCGTGCTGTCACTTTAACTCGTTCTTTTCACTTTATCTCCCTCATTTTACTTCAAGAACAGTCACTCCACCTTTCACTGCCCAATCTCCATCTATCCTTAAAGCTCTCATTTTCTAATCTCCTGCTTTTCTCTCTCTCTCTCTCGCTCTCTCTCTTGTTATCGTTCCCCTCTTTAATCTCCAGGAAGGAAAAGGGCAGCTCTCATGGCACAGTTAGTATCTGCTCTAAAATACAGACACGGTGGTCACAGTTGGCTGCCGTCAGGGTTATTACTTTTTTCCTTGGTTTTGTTGCTCCTTTGTCAGTCATGCTATTCTGGGCTACAGACTGACAGATGAGAGAATACGACTACTGCTCTCAGATGGCTACATCCTCTGTTGCTTTGCACAACTATAACAAAGGTTATGGAAGTTCTGACTTTCATGCAATGGCAGATTTTCTATCATTTTAGACCAGTAAATTTACATCTGCACACCAATTGTGAGAAAAAAGACATTATAAAGGAGAAAACTAAGCAATGATAATGTACTGCATCCCTGTCTCACAAACACATTATCATAAATAAATAAATTCTCAGTCCAGGATCACCAGGATAAACAACAACACCACTTTAAACATTTAAGAAGTTGACCAGTATGGATATTTTCAAACTGGACACCAATGCCAAATTGTTGCAGAGGAACAAGTTTTATGATTAGCAGCAGCCTGTTGAGGGCATTACTGCCATGATTTGGGAGCAAGCTATAAAAGGACTATTTGAAGCTGCACTCATTAATCCAGAAGGGGCTGTAGGCCTGTTTAGCATGGGTCCATGTTTGTTATGAGGTCTGAATGGACTATTACACATGGACCGTCGCAGCATAACTGACAATGGAGGAGAGAAGCTCATAATGAGCCATGAAATGATACTGTAACTCTGCAGAGGCCACAAAAAAGTGCAATTTCCTTCGACCTACAGCACAGAAAAATAACTTTTTCAAAGGGGCATTGTATAAAAATAAATGTATATCTGTGTGTGTCTGTGTTTTAGAGTGTATATTTGGTCGTCTAGAATGACCAACAAATGTAAAATCTAATAGGATTACACTAGATTACACAATTACATTAGAAGTAGGCATTCTGGTTAAGACGTCAACACAAGGGGGCGGAGCGACATTTGGATACTGACTCCACCCCTAAAACAAGCTGCTATAAACAGAGCTGAAAAAACACAGCTGCAAACGATGCTTTTCTACTTTATCCGTGTGATATTTTGACCAAAGGCTGTCATTTTCTTTAAGACCTCACGCGACTGTGGCAACTTTTATAAAAGAACAAAAGTGTCTCTGCTCTATGCAGACCTTTTCTTTTTGCTTTCTTAATGCTAAACATGTACATAAGGAAAATCGCCCGATTTGCTGGCAGTTGTCTTGACATGTGTTGTGTCTATAAGGTTTTAGTCGTATGTTTTTTCAGATTTGTGTGTGTATGTATGACCACCAGCTGTGCTCTGCACCTGCAACCTTCAGGTGGAAGCAGATGTCACATCTCAGATCTACGTGCCAATATAGGATTCATACCCTCAAATATTCATTATTTAAAACTTGTTTGGAACATTCCAACAGCCAAATTCCTTATAACGTGTCCTGGTTTAGTTGAGACAGTCAAACTACTTGATTATGGTTGAGAAAAGCTTGTGTGTTGAACCAAAATCCATTTTTCTTCCACAGTTTGTTAAAGTTTGACATTTTGTTCACTGCCTGAGTGACACTTTTTCTCACAAATGTGAGAGAGAATGCTTCTTGATGCATTTATTGCAAAAATAAAATAAAATCATATTCCCTTTCTTCCACATAATACAATGATTTATATCGTAACCACAGACCTTTTCTTTTCATACCCTCATTAGGAATTTCTTATCTAAAAAATGAATAATGTAGCCACACTGAACTGTCTACGTTTGAGTCTGTTCCAGTTCAGCATCCGTGAGCAAAGATTTGACTGAGAGTTGTTGATATGTATTTTTAGCTTGAAGCTGTGCACCAGTTATTTCCAGTCAGAACGGCTTCTGCTCTTTAGTTGTCCATTAAGTCAAAGTTGGTCGGAATTTATTTATAGCAGCCTTAGTAACAAACAGGCACTCTTCAAAGAACAAAAGACAGACAGATTAAATATAGATCATCACTCTGCCTGCACCAAAGTATGTTCCTGAATGCCTCCCAGACTCTCCCTCTCTCTCTCTCTCCCTCTCTCTCTCTCTCTCTCTTTCGCTCTCTCCCTCTCTCCCTCTCTCTCTCTCTCTCTCTCTCTCTCTCTTTCGCTCTCTCTCTCGCTCTCTTTGCTTGTAAAATGCTTCAACATTTGTTGTACCGGTGTCTTGAACTATGTGCAAAAATAATGCTTTTTTTATTTTTAAAGTGGGTCCCTGTTTGTAAAGGTTCTGTAAAGGTTCTGCTCAAACATGAAGAGCCCACTGGGACTGGTGTCTCTTCCAGATAAAAGAATGATGGGGTGAAACATCAAACAAAAGAAGCCCTTTCTGATCTCCTTCAAGCAGCATATGAGATGGATTACAGAACTCATGACTTCACCGCAGACGCCCTCATCAGTCAGCGCACTACAAGCGAGGGATGCTCACCGCTCGGCACTAAAGGGTTCCTAAAATGTTCTCATCAGTTTCAGAACGTCTTTGATAGTTGAACGGTGCTACAAATGACAAGACGGTGAATTTAATTTAACTTCACAAGTCTCCAAAGGGAAACTACATTATTAAAGAATAAATTGAAAGGAAAAGTAAACATATACAACAAATGCAATTTTGCTTTAATGGCAGCATTAGCAACCCACTGCATGTCGTTAGTAACACCTTCCATTTATGAAAGTTTGATAAATTTGGCTAAATTTAGTCATAAACAGGGTCTGTTATTGACTTACAATTTCTTTTAATAATTCAGTTGATGCTGTCAGTATATAAACCTGATAATCTGTTAGTGTCGCATGTAAACTCCCTCCTATCCGACCACTATTTAATAATGTTTGAATTCAACATTGTCAACGTTAAATAGGAGGAATTACTTTAGCAGGTGTCTATCCGATAAAGCTGTTACTACATTTAGGGAGGCCATTGCTCTTCATCTTCTTACAGTGGAACGTAGTGAAGCAGTTGAGGGCTGTGACCTCGGTTCTACCTCTGCAGACGTTGATTTCCTTGTTGGTAGCACTGCAGATGTGTTGCACTCAGCTTTAGATGTAGTTGCTCCTTTGAGAAAGAGGGTCTCTAACCGTAGGAGCTTAACTCCCTGGTTTAACTCACATATTCGTATGTTAAAACAGAAAGTGCGTAAAATGGAAAGAAAATGGTTCTCCTGTAGGTCTGTAGATATTTATTATGCATGGAAAGTTAGTCTAATAGTGTATAAAAAAGCGCTTCGCAAAGCTAGAACAGCCTATTATTCAGTGTTGATAAAAGATAATATATGAGCTTCTTTAGCAATAAAATTGTCAGAATTAGAGAGGAAATCGGCCAGGCCCTCCCGGCAGTGGCTGTGGGCATTTCTTCAACTTCGGCGACTCCCTTATGCTCCGACCTGACTCTAGACTGTTTGGTTCCTGTTGACCTCTCTGAGCTGACCTCAGTCGTCAATGGATCTAAATCATCCACGTGTCTGTTAGACCCAATCCCTACTCGACTACTCAAAAATGTTTTCTCTCTTATTGGACCGACAATACTGGAACAGATCAACTTGTCCCTAGTCTTAGGATATGTACCACAGGCTTTTAAAGTCGCAGTAATCAAACAATTACTTAAAAAACCCTCTCTTGACCCAGACATTTTAGCTAACTATAGACCGATTTCCAACCTTCCATTTATCTCTAAAATTCTGGAAAAGGTTGTTGCAGCAGCTGTGTGAGCATTTGTATAGAAATGATCTATTTGAAGTTCTTCAGTCAGGGTTCAGAATGCATCATAGCACAGAAACAGCACTGGTTCCAGTCTCGAATGACCTTCTTATGGCCTCAGATAATGGGTTAGTGTCCATACTGGTTCTGCTGGACCTCAGCGCTGCTTTTGATACCATAGATCACAGCATTTAACTGCAGAGGCTAGAGTATGTTGTTGGGATTAAAGGGACAGCTCTAGGTTGGTTTAAATCATATCTGTCTGATAGATTCCAGTTTGTTCATGTTCATGAGGTTTCTTCCGTACAGACAAGGATCTGCTATGGTGTCCCGCAGGGTTCAGTGCTAGGGCCAATCCTGTTCAGTTTATACATGCAGCCCTTGGGAAGTTTTATCCGGAACCACGGCATTAATGTTCATTGTTATGCTGATGATACGCAGCTGTATCTGTCTATGAAGCCAGATGAAACAGAACCATTAGACAAACTTCAGATGTGTATTAAGGACATCAAGGACTGGATGTCCAGAAATGTTTTGCTACTAAATTCTAATAAAACAGAGGTTTTTTTTTGTGTTCCCCAACAGCTTCGGAAGGGATTACATGGTCTTGTGATGGCCTCCAGTAAAACTGTGAGAAACCTTGGAGTTATTTTGATCAGGATTTGTCATTTAAACAGCAGATTAATCAGGTTTGTAAAACCGCGTTTTTCCACCTTCGTAATATCACAAAGATCAGGAGCATCCTCTCCCAGAGGGATGCCGAAAAACTAATTCATGCGTTCGTATCTTCTAGACTAGATTACTGTAACGTGTTGTTGGCTAGACATTTTAACATGGAGGTCAATGAAGAGCCCCTGGTGGTCATCTGTGGAGCTACATGTTAGAGTTCGGGTTAAGGTTACTTTACAACAGGCTGCCACCGGGGGCAGTGCTTTTCTCTTACACAGTGATTTTGCCCCTTGTAAGAAGTTTGTTTACACAATTGCTGAAATGACTATTTTCCTGATGACTATTAGGATGGGAGCATCTTTATATTTTGCACTAATGCATGGATCTTTTTTATTTATGTGATTATATTTTATTTAATTGTGTTAAGGATGTTAATATACCTTTAGTTTGATAAGGATAGATCCTGAAAGAAAGTCTGCCGTTTATGCAGACATGACTTTGTAAAATCTCATTAAAGAAATGCAGCTCTTTATGAAGCTGGCCTCTGTTCTTCTTCCCCGTTAAACTTTCTAATCTCCTGCATTCCCACTCTGCAACACCTCCTCAGCAATCAACAATCTGTATTCCTCCTCCTCGCTCTCTGCCGCTCATTTTTCCATCATTTGTCATTTCTGCCCTTCATCCTCCGCAGCCAATCTCACTACCTGATCTCAAATCTCTATCTCACACCTCCTCCTCCATCTCTTCCTCTCAATCTTCTTTACTTATTTATCTCCTTCCATCAGTCTTATTTCCCTGCCTTGTCTGTGACTGACAGGCAAAGCGACGTCTGCGTGCTTCCCGACCGCAGAGATTAAACGTCTGTCTCCTGTCCATCCACCTGTCTCTCTGACTTCCTGTCTGCCTGCATCACTTCCCCAAACAACTTTTCCTGTCGCTGGAAACGACAGAGGTAATCATCTGTTAATCAGCATTTAATCAGAGCCAACACTCGCGCCTGTAGACACGGACACATTAACACTAAATACTTTTGTATGAACACGGCCTGTTTTATCTCCCAGTTCACCCGCTGGCTGACAGACAGATGATTACTGAAATTATAAAGAATGATAAACAGATAAAATGTCTGTGAGAGTAAATGAAAAATGATGGATGTATAGACAGAATAACTGGAAGAAGAAGGCAGCAGATTGGCTGAAAGTACACGTCAAGATGGAAAGATAAGAGACTTTTAAAAAGTAAGTGGTGAAGGAAAGGAGAGCAGATGCTGGATTACGATTGTGAGAGTAAACAGACAAGAGGATGGTGGGTACGTTCAGGAAGAAATGTGAACCTCTGTGTGTTTAAGTAAACCAAAGAACTAAGCAAATATGGTGATGTTTGCTCTTATCTGCCTTTTTATTTTAAACTCTCACTCAATGTAAACCTGTCAGTCCTAATTCAATCCTGCTTTCATAACTTTGCATACCCCTATTATTAATTTTTGTCCGTCTCGTTCATCCTTGGCTTCTAGTAACGTCCCCCTCTCGTCTGTCTCTTCTCACAGTTTCTTAGCCTTGGATGTCTGCCATTTTCATCTTTGACCACTGCTCCCAACGTAATTCCCTTTTTGTGTGATCAGAACTGGAACTGAGAGGAAGATCCAGATGTATGACCAACGCTTGCCAGTGACTAAATCCTGACAGTGGCAGTAACTTGGGTAGGGTCTTCTTAAAAGCCAGACGTAAGCATCAAGCGTGTGTGCGTTGAGGCTGAAATCGTCCGGGATGCATGCGAGTGTTGTCGGTCAACACGGACAGGGAACGCAGATCAACTCTCCAGAAGAAAAACATGGATGGAAACTCTCAGCCGACAGTTGGATAACCAGATGTAGAGACACTCCGTCACAGTCGGATGTCCAGGATTACACCAACTTCTGTTAACAATCACTCCAGTTTTTCCTCCATTAATCTTACCTCCCCAAGTTCCATCATTTTATTTGCCAGCTGTTTCACATTCCCCATGACATGCACGGGCCAAAATGGTTTTAACATCCATCTACTTTCTCTTTGCTCCTACTATATTCATGTCTCCTCTTGGACATCTGGATTTGGAGTCATATTCTAAGCATTATTTCGGCTTTAGGAAGCTTAATCAACTGCGTCCACATGTAAGGAATTTTCCAGTGTTCCAAAATGTTTCAAAAACCACAGTTTCAACTAAAGATGTTCAGGAGATAAACAGAGCGCCTCTGCTACAGGCAGCCACTAGAGCGGCGACATATAATTCCCATTGTAGCCAACGAATCCATATCTATCTCTAAACAGCGAGCATGCATCTGCAGCAGGATGTTGTAGCCAAACTCAGTAGGTCTATATCACACAGTGTGGTTAGTGCTGATGTTCTTTTTAATACACACCAGAAATATGATCCATGTTGGACTTGTTCAAGACAAAACATTAAGGGACCTTTAAAGCTGATGGAAAACCATAAATATCATGGTATAAATGTTGTAAGAGAGTCTGGTGATACGTGAAACATTAACAGTCAGACAATTAGACCAGCAGAATGTGTGGAGGACTTAAATTTTATATACATCTGAGGTAGAAAGCATCATTCCTTGTGCTGTAAATCTGTCGACACAGATACGGTAAGTTTAACTCGGTGCATGAGTCCTTACATCTTACGAAACCCCCTCTTTCATTTCGTGCTCCAGCTCTTCAATGCTATAAAGAGAAACAATACAAATGATAGACATTACTGCCAAAACAGATAAAGTCCCAACTTGTAATAAAGCGGAATTACAATATAACGGCCCTTTTATCATATTGTAAAGTTAGAGTGCCTTCATATCCATCTTCTGGGAAAGACCTCCCACACAGTCTGACATAAATCAGATTCAGTCACTGTGAGAATAAAGTGGGGATGCTCTAATATCATCTAATATATATTCTTCCTCTCGCTCACTCTCTTCTCCAGTCACATTCCGTAATTGTCTTTATTACATTTCCACAGCTAGCCATGCTTATTTGTCTCTTTTCCTCTTCTATATTCTTTCATCCACTAACCCCACCTCCCACCCCACCCACATCAGCACCATCCAAGCTGGTTGATCCAGCTGACTAAGCAGCCCCTTGGTCATTTATTATATAATATGGATTAATTAGAGCAAAACCTTCTTAAGCTTCTTTAAGACCTCTCGCGTTAATCAGAACTTATTTTATTTAGGGGAGAGGAAGTTTTTAATGTGCCGTGGCGAGTATATTTCACACCTCCAACATCATAATCAGCTCAATCGAGGCTCGATTTGTCTCAAGTTTGTAGCCTGAACACTCATCTCCAGCCCTATCTAACTGCTCCATGTTCATCAGCCCACCCTTATGTAACCTGTTAGGGGCCACTGTGAACTTTCACATATGTTCATTTCTTATTTCCACACTGTGCAGAAACGTAGGACGCTTAGCTCTTCATAAAAGCTGAAATATCGAGGAAGAACGATCATCTCAGCGTGAGTCATCTGGGAGCAGATGAGATAAAATATGTGTAGTTTCATGTCTAATATTCTGTGCATTTTTGTGTATGCGTATTGTTTAAGCCAAATTTATAAAGCTTTGCAGCCTTGTAAAGCTTAAGAATAAATATATAAACATAAAGCTTGTGAATCTCAATCATTGTGAAATTATACTGCAACGCACAAGCCTCATTCGTAGTTATGGATAAGGACACTTCCTTCATCGTCATTGCTTAGACTACACCTTAAATTTTTAAAAAATGTTCATTTCATTGATTTCCACCATCTGTGTTCCCCAGGGCTCTGTCCTGGGGCCCCTTCTATTCATCATCCATTGTTGCATTACTTTGCAGATGATAATCAGATTCCTGATGTGTGATGTTGGAGTTTTTGGAACTGATGGTCACTTCAACAACCGAATATACTCTTAAGTACAGAAAAAGTTCCCTTTGAAGTTGCATTAATAAGGTTCTGCAACACCTCCAGAACAGCCAAAGTCCACAGAGCTGCACTTGTTTATAACACCACAATTATTCATAAATTTTATAATTGCTGCCTTATCTTCATTTTTTGGACTGTGGAGGAAGTCATAGTACCCCCCCCCCCCCCCCACACACACACACACACACACACAGATAAATAAAATCTAATAAAACAGAAACACTACCACAGGTTTCTAGAGACGTAGTCCGTTTTGTTTTGTATTCCAACCCTGGAAGACAATTGTGTTTGTCTGTAGATGTTCAACAGATTGATGAAGCCGTTTGGATGAAAAGGGAAACGTCTTCAAGAGTCAAGAAAAAAGCCCAGTCGCCCTCCGTTTAAGCCTTTGAGAGTTTCCATAATGTTTGATGAGATTTATCAACGACAAAAACCTACCGGCTGTACTCCTCAAAATTTTATGAGCAGACTTCTCCAATAACAATCTGCCATAAAATCCCTGTGACACAAAACAGTGTTTATTTAAGTGTTTTTGGAGGGTGGAGTTGACATGACAGATGAGAATTTACTCAATCCCAGACTCAGACTGAAGCTAAGGCTTGAAATGACATCAAAAACATTTTTTCTGTATGCAACTACTGAATCCTATTTAGGATGGCGTTGTTCCTTTTTAAGGTTACACTATTGTATCATTTATAACTAATGTGTAATTAATGCAATGCTGTAAAATTATCCGTATATAATTTATGTAATGAATGGCTTTAAGGATAATGAATGGTTCAACCAGTTTTAATGAAAGCATTAGTGTCCACCAGGCATATATTTTATTCAGGCATCTGTCTAGATGACAAAGGGGTGATGATACTTTTTGCTGCAATGAAAGACTAAAAGCAGATATTACTATTTTTTCTCTTTTTCTGTCTGTTTCTTAATAAAAAGCGTTGATTTCTCTACAAGAGAAAAGGCAGATGTGGACTGTGCAGTGACATGCGGCATGTCCAAAGGTTGATCAGTTCGACATCTGAGAAATTATCACAAAAACAGCACTTCTCAGGGTTTTTAGTGCTGTTGTTTTAGTTTTGGAATTGTGTTTACACAATTTCAGTTCAATTTTTGTTCTGTTCAAATTCTGTTTTCGAGACTTAAATATTCCATTGGTATCAAAAGTTTTACTTCAAAATTGGTTACATTTGTCCCTGGAATAGGGAACCCTTTAAAGATATCCCTCTGCTGGGGTTCCTCTTGTGGGGTTCCTCTAGGGTCTATTTTGGGCCTCATAATATTCTCTGTAAAGATTCTGATTCTGGCGTAGCACTGTGTATTCAAAAAAGGATGTGTTTATTACTTACTACTCTGTGCTCTCCTGTATTTGGATCCAACATCTCCTTAGATTTAACAGTGATCTTAAGAACTGGAGGAGGCTCCTCTTTCTTTGTCTTAATGAAAAACCATAATAAACTTATTTGGGTTAGAAAGTCTGATCTGCTTCTCAACTCCACGTAGTTATATTGAAAAGGTCCGTCGCACCTTGATCACCTCTTGATTAGACTACTCCAGTCCACTTGCTTGAGTCCACAGATCGGTTTTCTCAGCGTTGGCATCCCTCCATCGGCTGCCTGTCTGGTACTGAACAGTCTTATTTCACTACTTACGTTTAATGTTCTCCATGGATTGGTGCCCACGTGCTCAACATCAGTGTCTTCAACCATCCAGCTGCTCCCAGATGTTCCCAGATCCAGATTAAAACATTTTTTAGTTGTTTTTCAGTGGGTTTGATGAATCTGTGGAACTTCTACTCCTCCATAAACACACCTCACACTCTTCAAATCTTTAGACTCAGTTCTCGTCCATAAATAAATCATTTACATTGAGATTCAGTGGCGTTTTTTTAACTCTTCATCCATTCCTATTTATTGTCGTTTTTATATTTAATTGTTATTGTATTTTCTTATTGTAAACTTTTCTTTGATTGTTTACAATTTTGGACCATTTATCTGTTTTAAATGTGCTTTATAGATAAATTTGACTTTTGATGAGCGTGATTACAAACCTGCTCTTTCAGCACGTCCAGATCACAGAGATAGTTTTTAGCGACCAACATGTACATCTACACAGACGTGCACATGCAGCAGGTGCTCACAGGCAGCCTGCAGGGACCATGAATGCACGCTGAATTACAGATGTGCATTTGCAGCATCTCCAAACTGTGTGGGTTGGAAAAAGATGTGTTCATTTGTTCCACTTTTTCCTGAAACAGGAATGATCTGCAAACACTTATGTTTACAATCGACAAACATGCTCATGCTGACAGTCTGTTATTTATTTTACTTACAGTTCTTCTCCTCTTTTTACATGTTCTCCTCTTCTGACATGCACTACATTGTTTCCCTCAGAACAAGGCTAGATCTGGTATTTGAGTCCAACCTGGACCAATCTTCGGCTCAGTTGTGGCACTGGGAGTTAAATAGTAAATGTATATGTGGGCCATGACTGGCAGAAGTGTGGCTGAGTTTAGGAGGAGCTTCACTCGAGGAGCCAACGGTGAACCAGCGCGGCCCATCACTGGGCCAAACGTTGACGACCCACTATGCTTGTTATCAACCTGACCCTCAATCGGCTGATATCCTCAGGCGCTTGTCAATTCTGATTTAAAAAAAAAAAAAAAAAAAAAAAACGAAAATCAGGCTAATTAATTGGCTGCCAAATGAATCAGTCTACTTCCATCTTATTCGATTTTCATTCTTCAAACATCCCGATAGCAACACATCTGTCTGTCTGCTTGAAACTACACCTCATAAGTGCGTGCCACAGAATTGCTTGGCTCCTGCAGGGAAATGACTTTGTCAATATTTCCGAGCTGTAACTTTGATAACAGGCCACAGGCATCCCAGAAAATAACATTTCAGTCAACATATGCAGAGAGCATTGCAGCAGGAAACTCTCAGCTGCCGATATCATGTTCAGTTGACATTACAATCAATATTCATGAAATGAACTTTCCTAATGGCAGAAGGTTCAGGCTCCAGATTCCAGCTCCACGGATTTTTACATTTTCACTTAAAATAAAGTCACACCAGAAACAAAAAAACAACAAAGCTTCATTTGAATCTCGGTAAAAACCAGGCATCAAATCAACTTTCTGTAGTCCGTCATTATGGAGCTTTGTTTGTTAAATTGAACAAAAGGTGCCTGAGCAGGCTGTCACGAGTGATTATAAGTCCCGTTCCCGTTCCTGAAACAAGTGAATCCTCCCTTTCTAAACAAGCATCACGCAGCTCTCGTCCTGCAGGGGGGAACGCGCTCATTACTGCACAAACACACACTCACTTTCTCCGAGCAGACGGCAGACAGTGGATTCTCAGTTTTTTCCTTTTTTCCCCTCATTCCCAGCTCCACTGCCCAGCAGAATTCACTCAATATTTGATTGTCTGTCATCCTCAGACACACACACACACACACACACACACACACACACACACACACACATACACACACACACACACACACACACGCAGGCCATCAACATGGCCTGCTATTAGGCTGTCAGTTAGTCAGCCCAATAGAATAAGTGTCAATGATTAGACACAGACGCACGCACACACACACACACACATGCGCGCACAGAGAATGGACAGCATAGCAGAGTGGTGACAGACATCCCGTCATAACGCTCTCTCTCTTTAACACACACACAGTACAGGAAGCTATTACAGCCACTCAGACGATCGATAACAGTGAGACATAATCAACTTAGTGTCATTCTTTTTCCTTCTCCGGACCTCCTGCCATCCTTTGTCACTTCCTCCAACAACTCATCCTGCTTTTTTTTCTCTCTCTCTCCTTCTGCTCAGCTCATCCAGACAGGAGTGATGAGGAACAACAGCACTGGGGGAGAAGAAATAGTCCTGTCGTTTCTTTTGTCATTTCACCTCCTTTATTTTTCCTCTCATCCTTTCTTCCTGTTTTTGTATTTGCTCCTCTTTCCTCCTTTTTTTGCCCCTTCTCCTCTCCACACTATTTAACTCTCAACCCTCCTCCTCCACCCTCATCTTTCCCTCCACTCTTCTTCCTCCTCTTTTCTTTTGTTTTGATCCTTTTACTTACTTACTTCTTTTTTGTCTTTTCTCAGAAACATTGCCCTTCTCTCTTCACCTTTACATGTTCTGTCTGTGTGTGTGTGTGTGTGTGTGTGTGTGTGTGTGTGTGTGTGTGTGTGTGTGCCTGCGTGTGTGTGTGACACGTTCATGCGCGACTCCCATCTAATCATATAAAAGCTTCTGTAATTGGACAACTGAAGGGTGGTGATTTGATCAACCCAAAGACTTCTCCTCGTCCTCTCGACGTCTCAGCACAAGTCATTGGGAAAACACGATCACACACGTTCTCCTGAACTCTCTCTCTCTTTGTGTCCTCGCTGCCAGAGAAATCCAATCAAGTAGAACACAAATTGTACATTCGTCCTCCTGAAAGCATGCACACTTGAATGCTCGTCACCTCCAGATCTGAGCGGAGGCTTGACAATTAGTGGTCACTGAGCGGATCAGGAGCACAGCTGCAGCGAGTACACACCCACACACACACACACACACACACACACACACACACACACACACACACACACACACACACACACACACACACACACACACACACACACACACAAAGAGCATTAAAGGCAGCCTTGTTGAACTGAAAGTCGCAAAAATGCACAATAAATGAAGCATATTTAAAGGATCAGTTCACCAAAACAAGTCTGAGTGTCTGAGTGGAAACGCGTGGAAGTTGTTTCCGCTATTTCTGGCCTCAAATCAACACTTCAGGTCATGAAATCAGACTCATTTCACAGGAGATACTCGATACATCAATAATACTGAATAACCTCTGTGATTCAGCAAATGAAAGCCATTTTTTCTGGAAGAAGAAACTACAAAGGTGTTTCAATGTGATGCAGCATTCAGCTCCAAACTCACCTTTATGGATTTAAACACATTTGAAACACTCTTGATGCAACTGCTTACAGCAGCTTACATTTCAATTTAGGCCTTTATACTAGTCATCTTTGGTAGCTGTGTTCATATGTTCTTGCTGTTTGCAGACATTTTAATTGTATATTGTACTTATGTGTGTTTTGTCACTGTTGTTGCTCTCAGCTGACGTCTCGCTTGGCCAGGCCACTCGTGATAAAGAGGTTTTAGATATCAAGAGTGCTTTTGCCTTGGTAAATAAATAAATAAATAAATAAATAAATAAATAAATAAATAAATAAATAAATAAATAACACCTTAAAGGACAGGCGACCAACTCAGACTGAGGTCTGCTTCTACATTCGTTATTGTCTCTCAGTGTTTTGCAGTTATCACTGATTGTAGTTTCTGTTTCTAAAAGCAAGGCCCAGCAGAATAAGGAGAAACGAAAAGAATAACCAGAAACACAGTAGGTGTGTGTTGATGGGGAAACAGCCAGAAACTGTCCGCGCGCCTCAGGACGCGTCGGATGCACCAATGTCGCCCTCTAGCGGTTCCGAGGTGGACAACAACACTCACAAACAAACCAAATACATCCACTGGCTCCTTTTCTCATTAAAAAAAATAAAATAAAATAATCTTTATAGCACTAAGTATGATACATTTCGTTTAAACGTATTTTAAATGTGAGACTGCAATTTCCCCAGGCCGGTGAAAAAGTGAAGCATAATGGATCTCCGAACAGGAACAAGTAGGACTTCTTTAGAAGATGTTGTCACTGCTTTTCGTGTGTCCCTAGTTTGAACACGGAGAAATTACCTATTTATATAGTGCCCTTTATATTTTAATTCAGGAAAAAAAAACTTTTGTTCTGTACTACCAGCCAAGTGGAGGTTATACCCGAGCTGCACCGTTACGCGCAAAGAAAGCACGACTGCTTCGCGGCGCTGCAGCGCTGCAGCGCAGAGTCAGGGGCCAGATAGAGAGAAAGGGACGGTTCGGTGATTGGAGACAGTCTTCTCTTCAAAGTAGCCTCTTTTTGCAGTCTTACAAGTCATGAATACCAAGCAGACTGAGCCTAGAGGACAGCGCACAGAGAGCCAGCAAACCACTGGGATTCACCAAAACATTTCAGATTGTTTTTCCTGCTATCGGAGTTTGGACCCATTCTTACCTGTAAAGTCTTTCATTTTAATAAAATATTACAAAAAATAATAAGAAAACTGTGTTTTTAATTCTGAACGAGCAAGAGAGACGCACATGCATGGTCAAGACCACAGCGGTCTGTTCTAATGACATAATTCCAAACAAGACCAGTTCCCTGCAAAACAGAGTCCCGCAAAACTCTCCAAACGTCTCCAGCGCGTAACAAGTGCCAGGGGACCGCTGGCTGCTGAGAGCGCAGCAGAGATGCTGCAGAGGACTGCGCGATGACTCCGGGGCTTCAGTTCAGGTGCATGAAAGTGTGCGCCTGCTTTTGGACTAGAAGGACCTCCAAAAAACCCGCTTTACTGACCGGCTGGCCGATCATAAACAGGAGTCGTTTTGTTGTTGACATGTTACTTCAACAGAAACGGCTAAAACGGAGAAAAAAAGGGGGCATCGGCCAGTTTTAATCCAAAATCCCCTGAATTCACCGCGAAATACCACCTGTTAAACACGAATGGAGTGACAGCATCGCCCCACGAGACAAATCAATCCACTTTTGCAACAAGCAAAACTTAAAACCTGCAGTGCGCTGTCAGCAGCGCAGAAAAAGACATGTTTGAAACTCAAGAGTCAAACTGCCACCAAGACCAGCAAACCGCTAACATTTCAGCACGTGTCGTAGTTTTTTAATTCTCAACACTGATTCCCTCAGATGCAACCTTTTCTCCGCGGCGGAAAATGTGGCACAAACTGACCGAGGAGGCATTTTACCGCCGCACCGCCTGCGTCCACCTCAGAATCCCGCTACTTCAGCACCGTGACATTTGAGTCAGGTTCCAACTCTGGACAAATCACCAGAAAATATAATTCTGAAAATGATACAAACAAATGGGTGTACCTGGAAAGAACTGTCCTTCTGTAAATCCCCAGAGCGCCAAGTAGAAGAAAGCTGCTGTTAAAACGCGAGAATAACTCCGTTCATCCATTTCTTCTAGGGTTTCTTCACGTCTGTGGGATTATTCTCCAGACTCCAGTCTGGTCCTTAGAAGACTGTTTTTCCTCACTTCGGACCTGCAGCGCTGACGACAGGAATACAATCCGCGCATTGGTGGACACGACGGGTCACAAAGACACAAGTTGGAGCAAAGAGAGAACTTGGAGCCTTCTCCTCTCCTCTTCCCTCGTCTCTTCTCTACTCTGTTATTCCCTCTCCTCGCTGCTCGGGTGCGCGTTACTGCGCGCGCGCGTGTGTGTGTGTTTGCGCGCTCCCAGACGCCCTCTGACTGACTGAGGCGGAGTTGGAGAGGAATGGGGAGCAGTGCGCACGGCGCCGGGTGCCAGACACCCGCGTAAAGACGCGTGGGTCCGCGCGTGCGGGAGTTCCTGTGAGGAGTTTCAAAGTAAAATGGAGGAGCCGTAGAAGACTGAATCCCAAAGAGGAAGAAATCAAAACTGTGAGAGGAGAAATAGGGTACGATATCAGCAACAGAGCGAAATAAATATATAAAAATCTTTATTTGTATTATTCTACTTTATCCACTGGCTTACATGCATAAGTCCCACATACTTGATACGTGAATGATGTGTATTTTTTGGTGTTTCTTTTTATTTAAGTCTTAAAATCGAGTAGCACTGGCTATATCTTCCGACCTTTTCTTTATTTTAAAACTCGTTCAGGATCGTGATAGTGAAAACTTTCTTTATCTAAACTTTTTTTTAAAGCTGCTTCTAATCAAAATGAAGACATTAAACGTTCGGTGATAACATTTGTGACCTTCCTGCACATTTCCTGCAGATTTCCCGTATGAATACGTGCAGATGATGATGTTTGAGCAGCGGAGAACATCCGTTTCAATTGAAGCAGGCGTCACGCTCCTCTCGCGTCTCCGGCAGCTTGACGGTCCTCCAGCTCAGCCCCGTTGACTTCTCCTGGGTCCTACCGCCGGCCTCCTCCGCTGAAGAGCAGGCTTCGCTCTCAGATTCAACTCGTGTCTGGAGCGTCTTGTTGCTCTGTGCGTGTCTCTTTCCTTCTCTACCTGTCACGAGATCCCTCTGGGTCCACTCATTTTACTGCCACGGGACTTTTGTTTCAGGTTGAGTCATTGCTCTGTGAGTAGACACAAACTCAAACACTCTCCGACTCACATATATATATATATATATATATATATATATATATATATATATATATATATATATATATATATATATATATATATATATATATATATATATATATATATATATATATATATATATATATATATATGACTGACTGACACACATAAGGAGATCCCTCGAAAAAATTATGTAAGAAGCAATTAGGAAGAAAACTAAAAACTACTGATTTAAAACTAATTAACCAAACAACAAACATACAAGGTGAAATATGACACAGCGGAATAAAGATGCAACCAAGATGAAGAAAAACTGCAACAGAAACTTGGTAAAGGTTGAAGAATGTGTAAATGTTCAGAACCTGCCATTGTCAGGCACTGCAGCTTATTGTTGGTTTGGGGACGTCGTTTTCCATTTTACCAGCTTTTTAACCAATCTGTATGGAATGAAACTCTAAAAAATGAGATCCTGGTTGGCTTAATTACTGCAAGATGCACGGTCCACCACCCATCCACTATCGTGGTTTTCTGGATTTTTCTGTTTTCTGGATGTTTCTGCTGACAAGCGGCGTTTGGTTTTCACCAAACACGGTGCTGGACATTAAACCCAAACAACTCCACTTTGCTTTCATTTCTCCACTGGACCATTGTTGATGTCTTTCCCTCTTGGCATTGTATGAACAGACACATAAAGCTCAAGACCAGCAAAGTACCAGAACCTGTGTATCAAATGATGAATATCAAATGTTTTTCTTTTCTCTTTAGAGCATCCTGATGTGGCTCGCTGGTTAAATCTCTTTTCAAAAGAGGTCTCACCTGACGCCTGCAGTCCTCCGAGTTTCATTTTATCATTTTAGTACATGAAGCCTCAGGATTTCACACCGTGGACCTGACAGTTGTAATTTACACAAATAAACCGTCAACTAGCAAATGTGCAAGAGGTTTCTGTTCTTCAAGTACAGTTCAACTTTAAAACTGCTTTATGAAAAAAATAAAATCCAATGTAGGATCTGCCTGAACTCCCACTTAGGGGACCGCTTCAAATCTTTTCAGCCTAACGCCCTTCAGAGGTCCCAGCTGGCTGACTGGTATTTGTCCCCTTCTCCCTCCAGGTGAGCGTGACATGATGCATTCAATTTAGTAAATTCCACACAGCCAGTTGGGAAGAAGCAGACACTATTTGTCCTTACAGGTTAACATGACGCCTGTCAGAGCAAGTGGTGATCCGCTGACGTCAAACAAAGTGGTGATCGATCTCAGCTGTGTGTCAGAATGGACACTGATATGCAGGAAAGTGGAATATTACAGGAAAGGTTTTATG
Organism: Xenentodon cancila; assembly: GCA_014839995.1. Lineage (NCBI taxonomy): Eukaryota > Metazoa > Chordata > Actinopteri > Beloniformes > Belonidae > Xenentodon > Xenentodon cancila. The sequence goes on along the minus strand of CM026203.1, from coordinate 29,797,680 downwards.
ACGTGCAGCCTGGTTTTCTCTGTTATTCTCAGACTTTTTCAGTAAAATTCAGTAGTCGTTGCATTTAACAGTTCTACTTGTCACAGAATCGCTTCCATCTTTCAGTGGTGAAATTCAACCAGTTCAAGAAACTCACATACAAACCCTGTTTTATTCGTTTTTAAGGACGCCGTGCCCGATAGATGCCTCACGTCTACTGGCCGCAGCTGAGATCAGACCCGAGACCTCGAGTTTCACCGTCCTGTGTTTTAGGAATTCTCCTGCTCCAACACACCTGATTTAAATGAATGAACCGACATTGATACAAGTCTGTTAATCAGCCGTCCACTGAATCAGGTGTGTTGGAGCTGAGAAACCTTCACAACATGCAGGGCCGGGGCCCCTCAGGGACTTGGATTGGGAACACCAACGTAGACCGGGATCAAAGGCCAAGTCAAGGGGAGATGGACAGATTTGATGTGAATAGATGTGAGGTAGTTAGCAAAAGCAACTTTATAATAATAACGTGCCAGTAACTGCAGCAGGATGACCTTAAAGCTGCAGCACCAAGGTTGTTACAGTATCTCCTCCTGACCTTTGATGAACTCCAAGGCTGCATCTCTTCTGACCTCCATCACACTTTCCCTCGATCACTTCCACTTCCCAAGCTTCATTTTTATTTTTCAGCTGCCATCTAATGAATATTTCTATTATTTAGTGATAAAGAAATCAATGTCTCATTATTATGAAGGTGTGTTTGTCCAAGCCAAGACCCGGGTGCAAGCGCCTGTATCCTCTTCACCTCCACATCATCACTTATTCATTAGAAATCTATTATGCAGAGTAGAAGCAGTTTGCTCCGGTCTTTCCAAGTTCACGGTAACAGTGGAAAATTGTAACCCACTTCAGCATCATCGCGTCTCTGCTCTTGAAGGAAAGGACCTCGGTCTCAGCGTGCAGATACAGCCAATGCTCAAATCATCTTAATGACATCAGGAATGATTTCTTCTATGAAAGTAAGTTTACGTCTCAGGTTCTGATCAAATAAATCAAACACAACAAGTGAGGAACTGGCTCTTTCAGCTTTAAGGTTTTACATATGAGGACAAAAAGTCCTTTTAACTTTCCAGGTCTCAAAACCGTTAAATACAACCTCAGATTAACAACACACAGTCCAGGAGCTGTATTGGCCAATACTTTAACCCCATGTAGGTCTAAGTATTTTGAGATCTTAGAGGAACCAACTCACCCTCTAAGTGTGGGAATCCCTCATGAACATGCTAAGATTTCCACACTTTGCTTTGCTTTCCCAAGCGAGATGTGAAGGATCTTAAACTCGTATTCATAAAACAGGAAAATGATGTGCAAGTTGAAGTACCTGGTGAAGTATCTGCAGCAAAGCACGAGGCCACTGCACAGCGGCTCGAGGAAGCAGCGTTCTTACTAACTCAGGTCATTTACGCCGCTACGAACGATAAACCCAAAAACCCAAACGTCTTCAGTGCGATGCAGGCACTGTTCACCATGTAGAAAACCTTTTTTTTTAAACTGTTAACTTACAAAAACTAAATAAATGAATAATAATAATCAAGTGTTTTATCAGCCTATCCATTGGTAATTGTTGGAGATTTTCTAAATGTATAAACGTGTTTAAGCACAAATGCACAGGTTTGTGCTGCACTCGCTTCAGTTTACAGGCCAGAAAACCAAAATAATCCGCTGGAGTAATAAAACCTCTGTACAGCAGAGGGAAACAGCCACACTGCCGGCTGATTCTTTGGTGCTTCATTACTGTAGCAGACCTCTTTCCAGTTAGTCATTTTTATTTGACCAATTGTTCATGTAAACTATAAATTAATGCGTCTTCTAACAACAACATAGAGTACGGACCTAAAAATGAGATCAAAGCTGATTTCTATTGATTCCGCTCTAAAATATAGTGCTCTTTTCTTCTCTCTCACCAGCCTAAACAATTATATTAAAAAACAGCCGGGCCTGTTATGCCGACTCAGCAACTCCATGACTGCAGCCTGAACCCTGCTGAGAAACGGCAGCAGGCAGCCAGCAATACTGCGAAGATCAAATTATTAATAGTGGTCTTTACTGAGCACCAATAACCTCCCAGAATGCACTGCATAAATCAAACTGTCTGAAAGGTAAATTATATTTTAACAGAGAACTTTTAGAATAGTGGAAGTGGATTTATGCAACAAAAGGGTTTGGTGTGAAGTAAGTGAGTGAGTGTGTAGCAGGGAGAAAATTCCGGACCATGAAAGGAAATGCATTGTTTCTTAATTTCTTTGTGCTTCTCAGCTGTAATGGAAATCTCTTTCAGTGACCGCAAGGAGAATCAGTCCACTCACCCTGCAGTCACGTCTGGACTGGACGTGCCAAAATGACAAATGGCATATTACACAGTTATGTATAAAGAAACGACACGCTATTTTAATTCATAGCTTTCACACATCGGGACATAATGATGAAAATAACAAAACAATGACATTGTGCCAGTATTCAGCAAAATTAAGCAAAAATGCAGAAGTGTAAAAACATGTTAATTAAACGCACTGCGTATCAGCACCTCAGTAAAAGCAGAAAATGTGGCAGTTTGATTGTTTTGAGGATTTGGACGTGTGCTAACACAATGTCAAGAGGAAAAGACATCAGCAGCAAACTTAGAGAAGCAGTTGTTGTTGCCCATCAATCAGGAAAAGTTTACAAACATTTCCAAAAAAGGTGGGTTATTCATCTTAGATTATTTGGAGGTTGTTAATGTTGAAGATGATTTTCAGTTTTTCCAAGGTGAGGGTTGCAGCTAATTCCATTTCCAGCTCAAGTTCATCCTCAGGTCAGACACTACAAACCTCAGGGGGAAGAAAAATTCTTCCAAGAAAAGCAAGCATGATTTTACCGGTTCACTCCACATACCAAAAAAAACAATGTGCACAAGATTCAGAGATGTGTAAACCAGGAGCGAAAAGATGCAGCTAACTGGTACCACACAGCATCACAGCAAGCTGGTGTTCCCACCTCTACTCCACGAGGCCCCCTTCTTAAACAGGCTGTATCCTCTGCTAAACTGGCCCAAACCGGCTCAAACTGGGTTATGATACAGACTATACCCCCCCCCCCCCCAACTGGTCCGAACCGGGGAACGACACAGGCTGTACCCTCCCCCCTCAACTGGTCCGAATCAGCCAAAACCAGGCCAGGACACAGGCTGTACCCCCCCCCTAAACTGGTCCGAATCAGCCAAAACCAGGCCAGGACACAGGCTGTACCCCCCCTAAACTTGCCTTTTTTAGAACGATGACGTTAAGCTAATTTATTTAAAAAAAAGAAAAAAACTCACGGTGATTTAAAAAACACAATAAAAGAAGAGAAAAAAGCCATGGTGTAAATATAATGTACCCGAGTCCCACTTATTTTAGGGTTTTCCTGCAGATTTCCACATAAATGTACAATCTTGTGTTCAGAAGTTGGGATGCTGCAGCGGCAGAGCAACAGCTTTACAACTATATATAAATATCAAAACAACACTTTATCATTTAAATTTAGACAATATCAACCACCTCAAAAGATCTTTTGGTCCCAGACCTTCAAAAGGCCACCAGCCGTTTTCACAGTTTCACATTTGAAATATTTGCGGCAGATACGTTTCCCTTACAACATGCAGGATTAATTTGTGTTCGCAGAAATTGAAACTGATTTACTTTGAGGTGATTATTTTAAAGATACTGTAAATATGGATTATTAGTCATATCTTAGTCATCTCCAGCATGTCTAGCGTGGTTGTTTTCCATGTTAGAAGTGAAACTTACATTCATCATCACCCCCAACTTCTGCATGTAAATTTGATTATTTTGGCGCTCAGTCAGCCTATTCAGTCCGAGAAGCTCACCGTACAAAAAGGCCTGCAGGAAACAATCGGGGAAAAACAGATTAACAGCAGAAGTACCTCTAATTGAAGACATCTAATATCCAATTCTGTGTGCGAGCCTGAGCCTGAGGGGCTGCTGGTAATTCAAATCAAAGCCAGCACTTCACCTGCACATGAAAACACTAATTTTCTCTGGAGACGTACAAGGCATTCTAGCACAATACTTAGTAAATTGCTTTTTATAAAAATTCAATTTTCCATTTTTTTCTTCTTTTTTTAGGGCTGAGTTAGATAAATAAAGTAAAGCTCAGACAACATTTAGGATGTGAAATCATGCGGTTTCTTAGGTTCCCTCAAATTCTCTTTAAACATAAAGGATCTTTATTCACATTGGAGTTTATCTATTTTGAGTCCCACTGATGTCACCTTCTCTGATGTCGAGCTGATTCATTTAAAATAAACAAGGGTATTTAAAAGCCAACAAAAGGCCTTAGTTTAAATAAAATGTACCAGTCGGTGGCCCGAACCCTTGAGTTCAACTTGTTTTAGCTTTTCCTGCAAAATTAAAGAGATTTTCACATAAACATTCTAATCTAAGAACTGGTCTGCACCACTGCAACAGCAGGTCATGTCGGCATCGTTATACACAATCAATCATTTTTCCTTATGCTGATCTGAGACGTAATCTTACCTGTGCATTAGTACAAATACTTTCACCCGTTTTCCTCACTGGAAGTGTCCATTTCTAAAAGATGGCATTCAAAAATGGTGTTAAATTATAAACCGAGACACGACCAGATCATCTCAATAATGAAGAAAACAGTCGACTAGGAGCAAACAAGCAGAAACACCAATAATCAGGAGCCAAGTCATTAACAAATGACACAGGAGCAGGCTGCAGCACAGAAAACGTTCAAACATGAACCTGATTACCTGCTCAGGCAAAATGATTAACAGCCACTGATTGGCTCATGAATTAGAAAAACAAACTCAAAACCTCCATGAGTGTCATAAAAGTTTGCTCTTCAATATAATCACATTCTGATATTTTAAAATGAGGCTCACAATCAACACGACACACAAACGGCACATGTACCGAAAAATATCTGCAACGGAAAATGGAAACGTTTTAAATCCATGGGAAGTGCTGCTGGCAGCAGGTTCATCACTCACAATGTCATTCGACTGTTCTAACCAGCTGAATGACATCCTCTCTAGAAGCACACGCTCTATAGTCTATTCCCCGTCTGTTTTTAGTGTCTGTTAGACCTGGTATAATTAGCATTTGACATGTCAAAATTAGAGCTTTCTTTGCTTAAAGAAGAAAAACATCCATGTATAAATGAATACGCGAAAAGACTGAGACAAATAAAGTAGTAACATCTGCTACAGTGAAGTAGTTACAGCAGGGAGTCCCTTTCATGTTTGAAAACTGAGGATTTCCATTTCCCAGTCAGATGCCACTTCCACCATTAAAGAAGATAAAATTCCTATGCAGGTGGTCTCAGTGTGTTCACACATGCATATGTGTATACGTCTGGCTGAGAACATGAACAGGATCTTTGTGATGGAGAGTGATTTACGGCTTCGCTCGCAACAGGAGAGATAACATCCACATACCACACACATGCTCTCTCTGCAGGAGCGGTAGATGGCTATGTTTCTGCATTTGCTATATCAGAAGATGTCAGTCCTTAGGTGTCTCTCTTACCATGTCTCTGTCAGCAAGGAGATCCCGCTCCATTTATGTTCAGCTCAACATTTGCATTGAAATCCCATCAAAGCAGCGTGCAGAGTAATGAACCAGCACTGCCTGAGAGGAGAGCAGTAGGCAAAAAAAAAAAAAAAAAACCACAAAAGATAGACAGGATGGCTGACGGGAAGCAGAAAAGGTGAACAAGACGCACAGGCACTACAAAGAGAATATTTAGGAATTACAAGGTGGAGAAAAAAAACAGAGAATTAATAAAGAATTGAAACTAGATTGAGTATTTTCTGGAGAAATGGTGGTGTGATAGCTGCTACCACCTGTCTCTGGTGTCTGAGCTGTTGAGATGAATCTTTAAAAGTGTGTGAAAGTAGACCAAGTAAGAAGAAGATGCTGATCAAGTGAAACTTCTGAGAGGCAGTTTAGGTTTCCTCGATGAAGAAAAGCGCAACATTCTGACTCTGATATATATGATATATCTGATATATATATATATATATATATATATATATACACACATATACATATGTATGTTTTTGTACCACTAGGGGAGTTTTTAGTTCTGGGTCTCTGGAAAGATCCTACAGACGACTTGTGTTCTAATAGATTATATGATTTTGTATATATTGTATATATATATATATATATATATATGGCAGCACGGTGGATTAGTGGTTAGCACTGTTGCCTCACAGCAAGAAGGTTCCTGGTTCGATTCCCGGGTCTCGAGTCTTTCTGTGTGGAGTTTGCATGTTCTCCCCGTGCTTGGTTCCCTCCGGGTACTCCGGCTTCCTCCCACAGTCCAAAAACATGCAGGGTAGGTTAATTGATCAACTAAATTGCCCGTAGTTGTGACTGTGAGTCCGCATGTTTGTCTGTCTTGTATGTGGCCTGCGATGGACTGGCGACCTGTCCGGGGTGGACCCCTGCCTTCAGGATAGGCTCCGACAGACCCCCGTGACCCGGAGACGGAGTAAGCGGGAATAGGTGATGGATGTATATATATATATATATATATAAATAAATCAACTATTCTGTTTTAAACAGCACAATGCATGTCTGAGAAACTGTTGCATCAAACCAAGAAGCTACTTCAATGGTTCACAACTCATCAGTGCTCAAAAACAATGAAGGATAATAAAAATAAAACGGCTTTGTTCTTACAACACATACTCGGATTGCACGTGGGCACTCAAAAGAGAGGGGAAAAGGAGGCGCTTTTAAGAAGGGAAATAGAGAGAGGCTGGTAAAAAAAAAATAAATAAAAGATAAATATGACAAAGTACAACAAAAAAAACAAAGGGAAAGAAAAGTTGAGTAATGAAAATATAAAAACGGGAAAAGATAAATGGCAAGAAAATAAATGAGGAAAAGAAACCAAAGACATGGAAACAGTGAAAGAGTGGATGAATCAGATTTGTTGAATGAGGAATAAACCACCTGTGTGTTATTGGATGAATACAAAGGTGCATAGTAAATGGAAATGTGGGAGCAGGATGTGGAAAGGACATTATCACAGTGCCAGCAGGATATTATCAGTGACACAGCAGTAAATCAGAGGGTGGGTGGACTCCACGACCTCCACTTGGCTCCCATTTTAACACAAAAACACCATCAATTTAAAACAAAGTTCATCTAATTTTGAGATTATTCAATTACTTTTGAAAAGAACCACCTCTGCATCAAATCAATGGGATATATCACTGCTAAGTTTTGAAGGGGTAGTCATAAGGTAAGGTAGATTTACTGCCCAGGAAAAAGCAGAACGTGGGGAGAAGCGAGAACTTACTTCTCACAAATTATCTCCTCATTATATTTGAATTCAAACTGGGATTCTAAAATCAGAAAGAAGCGATTTTTATCCTTCTAGAGTATCAATATCTGCAATTGAAAAAATATTCACTGAGATGCTGAGATTTTAATTTGTCTTCGCATGAAATGTTAATATTTAAAGCAAACGCCCCATAACACTTTCACACCAAAACAGCTTTAAACAAAAAAAAAAGCACACAAAATAAACAAAAAAAACAAAGGTTTGTTATTGAACGGTTGAGTTTGGCTGCTGGTTTTCAGAAAACTGTTCACAAACGATAAATAGGCTTTCATTTTTTCGAGGTCTCACAAGTGCCAAAATCAGTTTGTGGCAATATTTATCAAAAATGCTTTACTCATCCCCAAAATGGAAATTATATCGGTGCAGTATATCTTTGGGGACGGGAAAACTGGTAATCTGTGGGAAAGCTGGAAAAGTAGCAGACAGAGAGGCTTGGTTCAGATCTTCAGAGATCCCCGTGAATTCATGGCGGTGAACTTTCCCACGCGGTAGGTAACACAGGCGAACTCGTACAGGAGGCTGTTAACTAGTACTGCAGACGTCCTTTAACTGTATATTCTGAAACCTTCGTAAATAGACAGTTAAATCTGGAATTTCTTCCTGCAGCCATTTTTCAGGGAATAACACAAACACTGCTTTCCCAATATTCCCATCGAATCCTCAGTGCTGACATCCTACATTCTTCCTCTCCACTGGAAGAAGAAACAGGTATTAAAAATAACAGTTGAAAATCTTATAAAAAAAACCAACTGAAGTCAGACACAACCTGTTGAAAAATTGAAAAGCATTCTAAACAATTACGCGAGATTCGTGATACCTTATAGGAGTTTTAGAAATCTTTAAAAGATCTCATAAAACATGTTGTTAGTGACGAACATGAGAACTATTACATCAGTTTTTTTATCATCAGGTGAAAACAAACATCATTGAAAATCAGCCTTTTATTTCAAAGAGATGACAGTGCAGATGTGGTGAAACTGGAAAAACACAGATTAAGGAGGAAGCCGTTTAAATCAATTCTTTTAAATCTCATGTGAAATCACTGGCAAACAAAATGGGTAAACGTGGAGGTCTGACAGGGAAACAGCAGGATTGCTGGTAATGCAGCATCGTACGTTTCTGTAAGTTCAGGTGACAGGTGACAACGCAGGCAGAGACAGCAGACGGAGGAGTGGGAGGAAACGAGGAGGGACTGCAAAGCTCGTCAACAACAAGCCCTCGAAATATTACTGTGAGGGAGCGTCTGTGCAGGCCAGATGTTGAGCTGGCAGCTGGAAGATGCACATTTCCTTTACAGATGAATAAAACATCTTTCTTCTAGTTATCATCAATTCAAGAAAGTTCAACTGTTATTTTAGTAAATGATATCTGCTCTCTGCTCTCCATTCTTGTCATTCCCAACATCTTCAAGAGTTTGCGGCAGCATCTGGAGATTTCGATCACACTCCTCTCTCCACTTATTCTTATTTTTCTACAATAACGTATACAGCAACAACACATCTTCCCTTTGGGGATTAAGCAAATCAATACAACTCACAGACAACACAGTATAATCTAACCTGTCATTCCTGGTGCAGGTTCAGGCTTCTCACATTGTGATTGAGTTTGTGGCTGCGCAGACTCGCCACACACACCCAAACTTTTGTCCCGATGACGCCCAAACACACATTCAATATGCAATAAAGCATGAAGGGCTGCATCAGTACTCAGTCGGCGGCTGACTTTGTCATGTCCTCTCTATGTGTGTGTGTGTGTGTGTGTGTGTGTGTGTGTGTGTGTGTGTGTGTGTGTGTGTGTGTGTGTGTGTGAGAGAGAGAGAGAGAGAAACAGCCTCTGTCTCATCTCTCTTTCACGTACACACACACACACACACACACACACACACACACACACACACACACACACTCACCTCCCATCTTCAGATAAATTTCTGGTGCTTACAAGGTTAAGCGTCTGTCGGGATGAGACTTCCTGTGTGGTAACGTCTGTGGGTTACTGTATGGATGACTGTACCACTTATGTTCAAATGTATTCAGAGTTAAATTACATCACTGTGATTATGAGGAGATTATTTTTCCTCAAATAAGAGTCTGGGACAGTTCAAAATAGGATCCAAATGCAGACATGCACAGACAGCGAGAGGTGTATGATCAACTGCAAAGATTAAACAGAGCTCAGCAGTGGTGTAATGAAGGAGCTGCGAGACGACAACACGGCAGAGCAAATAACAACCCAGCAGCTTTCATACGGAGGGGCGTCTGCCAAAACAGCTACTCTAGGAAGAAGCCTAATATTCTTAAATCTAGTCAAAACCTGGTTTGGTTCAGGCAAAATTACCTCTGCCAACAGGGTAAAAAAAAGTTTCTTCAAGTCAGAAGTCCTACTGAAAATAACAATAATTTTTCCTCTGGAGTTTTGAAGAATGTGAGTCCACTTCAGAAGACCAAAACCAAATAAGAAAAATAAATGTTATTGATCTGAATCTTCTTATGTATCCGTTTTAAATCCCCCAAAAGAAAACAAGGATTCAATCACTTACATCAGCGGTTGACCAGCCGCCACCAGGTTCCTCCATGGTGATAAGGTTCTGCTTTGAACACAGCCTTCAAGGCAGGGAAAATTTTTTCACTTCAGTCTGAGCAGAGAACCAAGGCCGTTTCTCCTTCTGAAGCGAGTTTCAGACTACACAACTCATGCAGATTGCTTTTGAGAATACAAACCCTTGCTGTAATCGGGGGTCTTTAAGGGAATATTGAGGAGTTCCAACACTTCCAACACTCACCAATCCAGCTCTATGGATTTTGTATCTACTGGCAGCACTTTCCACATTTATGAAGTTGCATCCCCCTCTTGCTTCACAGATTTCCTGCATGGAATTCCCTTTCTCGTGGTGACCTCACCAGATGCCTTGCTCCCATTGGCTGTGGCTCCAACAGGGAGTCACCCAGTGTCTTTAAGCAAACGTTACCCCCCAGATATTTGGGCAATAATGCAGTTATCAGTCCGATAAACTTTTATCACTAAACGGTCCACTTCTAAAGCCTACATGTGGAAAATGACCGCGTAATCCTTTTTAAAAGGTCAGACTAGCCGTCGGCGCTCCGCCACCTTCTTTCATCTCTCTCCCATCATTCCCCCATTTCCGTTCAAACCAGTTCGGGTTCAAAGTTCACAATTGCAATCATTAAAAATACAGAAAATAAACATCTAAACCCTCAAATAAAATACAGGACTTCAGAAAATAATTTCTTTATTTTACTTTAAGATCTATTTCTCTCAAATGTTAACATAGTAGTGTCTCACATCCCCTCTATCACCAGCCTCAACATCCCAGCAGAATCAGCCTTCAAATGATGTGACTATGAAAGGCGGGCTGGTGTGTCTGTGTTTGTGTGTGCGTCTCCAAGGGCGTTGGTAGGTTGTGCGGCAGACAGGGATATGTAGTTGGAGGTCAGCGCACCGACATTTTAGCAGGAACGAGCCATTTTCTTAACATATGAATCCGGCGTTTGTGTCTGTGATTTATAGCCAACCAGCTGTAGCTGCCCTCCCTGCATCGCTCATGTGGCCCACTGGAACATTAAAGGACATCAACTTACACACACATATGTGGGAAAAAAAAACACAACACACACACACACATGAACAAAACGCATTCAACCAAAACCAAGGATTAGATGATGTGTATGCACAAATAGAAAGCCCCATTAAGGAAGGCTACCCAAGGAAATTCCATCCAACGGTGAGCAAAATCTTGCATTTTTAGTCAGGAATCCGAGGTAAACGCAGACCAATACACACTCACAGCCTCGATGAGGATCAGCAGCACACCACAAAAAATATCCTGAGCTGTGAGCGAGCGCGTGTGAGTGTTCATGTGACGCTTATCTGCACAAAGTTATTCTCTTACATCTGAAGTCTTGGGAGATACAAGAAGAAAAACATTAACATGAGATATGATCCAGATCACAGAGTATTAGTGTGTGTGGTGTTCAAGGCTACATCCCAGTCGTTCAGGCATCTTTGATATGGATCTGAAACACCCCCATGTAGGAATTTTTTTCTTATTCCCCAGGCAGGCAGGCAGGCAGGCAGGCACACACGTGCACACACACACGTGCGTGCACACACACACACACACATTTTCAGTCTGATGTATGATGGTAGTGCATGAGCACATGGCTGCATGACCATTTGGAAATGAAGATGTGCACCAGTGAATGCACTCACAGACCCTAAAATCAGTGCATTTCATATTTCCGTGGGTTTACCTTTGAATACATAGTTAACATGGACAGAAGTGTATCTATATATGTATGTATATATTTGTGTGTCAATGGCTAAAAGGGCACCTTATGTAACACAAAATATTTAAATTTCCTTAAAGAGATTTAACAAGAAATGTTTCTATTAAAAAAAAAAGTGAATCTATTAAACTATATTCATGTCAACACCCTACGGTTTACATTAAGCATTTGTTATGGTTTTCAAAAAGGTATAAAGTTCATCAAAACTTTCTCTCAGCTCTATTTGTGTTGATGGTGCTTGACAACAAATGAGCAGCACTTCAGCCTGATTGACTGTCCAGTTTTATATGCTCAGTTATGACAGGAACCAACAGAACTGATGTCAAGAACCGCTTATGTAAAGAGGAGAGGGCTTTACATCATCTGTATCAACTTTTATGACTACATCATCTTTGACATTGTTTTAAAGACTTACATTCTTGCTGGAGGAAAAATAAAATAATCTAATTTTCAGATCCAGTGCATACTGTAGCTGGTCAGGCAAATATTAGTTTGTGAAGTTACACCCACTGGACTGTGAATCAAATGCTATGAATACGATTTTAAAAAGAGAAAGGAAATGTCATATGAATTTCATCTTCCCAACACTTCACCAGAACTTCTCGAGCCTTGTGACTTAAAGGATCTATTTTTGTTGTTGTTGTTTTTTTGTTTTTTATCAAGAACATAACTGGACAACAATCCAACGTGGATAAGTCCATGTCTCCAATGGTTTTATATCAAGAAAAGGTCCCATAAACTACCCAGTTGGTCCAAGTTTCCTGCTCCAGGTAATCAAGTTCCAGGTAATCAAGTTCCAGGTAATCAAGTTCCAGGTAGTTCCATCCTGGACTTCAAGTTCCTTCCTGAACAAGGAGAGGAAAAGACAATATGTCAACAAAAATCTACTGAAGTGTGCTGATAAAAATAGGTATTATACAATAAAAATTACTTTCAGTGTACATTAAAGTGACCATAAAGCAGATATAGATACACATTCTCAAATATGATACAAATTAATCAGAGAATCAACTTGATAAACAGGTTGGATCCTGCAAGTACGGACAAGTGTAGTTCTACGACTGACCACTAAGAGTCGGCTCCAAAAGAGAGTCAGTCTCAAGCACCAAGCATCGAACGTCCAGGTTGAGGCCGATATGGAACAAAGACTCGTTGCTGGTACAGACCAAGCATAAGTCACGTGATCCATTCGTTTCTGAAGAGTGGTTTTGAAGGCTCTTTCTCCTTGTACTGCCCGTGACCATGTTGCCTGACCTGACGGGAACACGCCCATCATATGTCAATCAAGGTTAGCTATAGTTAATGGCTCTTATAGCAAATCCGTGTCAAAATCTGCAGAGCTGCCGAATATCTGGTTTCACATGTTGATTCAATGTCAAAATCAAAAATGATTGCTGCTTTTAGCCGAAGCTGGATTAATACGAACTGTTGCTTTGCCAAGTGTGGGTACGTGGCGATCACGGATGAGGAAGCTGTTCGTCGCTCTGATTGGTCGTAGCACTAATAAACATGCACAGGCAGTTTGATAAGCAACCACTGGTGCCGCCCTCAGATCAGGACTACTTCTTTCTGATGTGGCTCTGATTTATCAGGCTAAAAATGTGTTTATTTTTGCTCTGAAGTTGAACCTTTTAACATGGAGGTCAATAGTGACTGACTTGCTTTTGGAGCCAGCCTCAAGTGCTGGGTTGGCCGTGAAGGCCAAAAAAAGCTCCCAGAGAGCTGCGTCGGCGGCTGAATTAGCCTTTTACCAGGTACGACTGGTAACAACCAGCTGGCCTGAGCGCGGGGCCGAGTCTGCAGCCCCAAGCTGTGCACCACTTTTGCTGCCCGTTCATGGCGAGCCACCTTTGCCCCCACATCATGTAAAGGTCAGTCTGGAAGGGCCCAGGTCACAGTTGCAGTGCAAACGCGGTGCCCTTTAGCTTTTGTCCCTGAGCTGAGCTGGCCCGAGGCTAAGGCGGCGACACTCTTCAGCTCTGTCGGAGCTCAGCTGGCGCCCTAGTGCTTATTTCAAATATCGTTTTGGTAATGACATCCAATACAAGAACACATTTATTTAGATCAAGTGACACATTAATTGTTTTAGCAGCACAACACAATGGTGTTAAAGCCATAGTTTAGTTTTTAGTATTTAGTTTATATTAAAAATATACTTTGCTGTGTCAAAAATCCCAGATTATATAAAACACCAAAAAACCTGAATGGAAACACAATGATGAACGTTATGGTCAAACTCCACAATTTAGTACAAAACCATCCTCAGTCTAACATTTCTTATGAAACTGTTGACGAACAGATGACATTTATTCATGAATATGCAACGCACGGCAGTTCCTGTTAGAAGACGGATTTTAGGAACATCACTGGAAACCTAAGCTCTGGTACCATCTCCGGGCTGCAGAGTAAAAACAGACACTAGTGCTCCTTAATTTTAGTGCATGTTACCCTTTAGTGTCTTCATGTCACAGATGTTGTTTAGCTATTTAGAGAGCAGTCTGGTTTGCCAAAACTAGTGCAGAGCTGCTTTCCCGGTGATAGCTGAGAGGCTGTACACCCACTGCTCTCCATCATCCTCTCGCATGCTTTCTAAACGAATATCCATGCATGACCACAGCTGCAGTGTTTATGTTTCTTAGTATCTGCGTCTGTCTCTCACCGTTAGTATGCATACTGATCAGTCCCCATCCTTGCTGATTCACACATTTCAGCTCACAAAAATGTACCTTCATATCCCAAAGTAACAAGGCCACGTATTTCTCCTTCCATCAAATTGTGCCTAACACTCATTAAAAGGTGCAAGAAGATATTCAAAAGTTCCTGCAAAGAATTGGTTCAGTTCCTAAACTTTAAAAGTAAAAGTATTCACTCTTCTGATGTGGTATACACAAAACACAATGAAAATGCTCACTTCAAAATGTAGTAATAATATAATGCAGTCACACTGATGGCTATGAGGGAAAAGTTACTTGCTCAGTTTTAAATCATCCAACCATCCGTCCGTCCGTCCATCCGTCCATCCGTCCGTCCATCCATCCATCCGTCCGTCCGTCCGTCCATCCATCCGTCCATCCGTCCATCCATCCATCCATCCATCCATCCATCTATCCATGTACCCACCTCAACTATCTCCTCTCAATATGGAAGATCTCTACTCTGAGACCCTCGTGAATGATGGAACATCTCACCCCTTCTCCAGGGGAGAGTCCAGCCATCCTAGAGAGGAAACTTAACTGCTTTCAGCTGCTTCTATCTGTGATCTCATTATTTCATTCAGCATGCTTAGTTCATGACCATAAGTGAGAACTGGGACGTAAACAGAATCCTCAAGCCTCTCCTCACCAGTCTACAAGACAGATGATGCACCTATGCACATGTTCATCTACTGCTCCATTCTTCCTTCACTCTTAAACAAGACGTCAGGATACTTAAACTCAGCAGCACCTCATTCCAAACCCAGAGGGGTATTCTACCCTTTTCTGAGAACCATGGTCTCCTCTTTGAAGTATCTGATTCTCATCTCTGCCACTTCACACTTGGCTCACACCAGTGAGGGCTCAAGATCACGAGTTCATTAACTCAACAAGACCACATTCATCTGTAATAACCAGAGATGGACTCCTCTGGCCACCAAACCAGATCCCCTCCACTTGTTGCAGTCACGGTGTCGCTTGGAACAAATTCAACTTACTACCAGGATTGTGAATAAAACTCTTGCTATGTTTGTGTAGGGACTGTCTGGCCCGAGATCCATACTCTTGGAGCAACCGCCCTTGCAGAGAACTGCAAGGGGTGTGGTCAATTGCCTTCGCCAAGTCCACAAAACTCACGCGGACCAGTTAGGGTAATTTCCACGCCCCGTCTAGAATCCTAGTAAGGATATAAAACCTGGCACAGCAAGAATTATTCCATCTGTGCATCTCCTGCTATGGGGATTAAAATTAAATTTACATTTTACATCAATATGCACGCAATACCCTGATACATAATGAGAAAAATATCAGGCTTTAACAGTTGGTGTTAACACCTTTCCTATAAACCTGGGATTTTGTTATATTAAGAGTGTGGGAAGTCACTGATATCTTCCTTTTTACTGAAACGTTGCTGTACCAGTACCTGCACAGAGTCATTCATGTGTCATTTTTTTGTCCAGCAGTAATTAAGTCCCCAACACACATGAGTTGAAATAAGACACACAAACACACACAAAGACGTTGGCACAATCATATTAGCTGACAGACTCATTCATTCATGTAAATATTACCCACGCACACAGATAAACTGTAAGTTTTCCCAGGTCTTGGATGTAGGATTTAATTAAAATATGTCATGTTTAATGAGACTGAAGTCGGTAGAGTCACTTAACATGCAGGTCTGCATTTACTTAAAGCAACAATACAAAGATAAATGTTATTATACACACATAGGAATTTTAAACACACGTTTAAAAACTTGATTAGTGAAAAAAAATTAAGACAAAAACCGCCTACAGACTGATATATGAAGAGCATACTTTATAATGTTATGCTGAGACACACACACACACACACACACACACACACACACACACACACACACACACACACACACACACACACACACACACACACACACACACACACACACACAGACACAGTTTACAGCCTGCTCCCTGATTGAGGACATAGTTAATGACACAGATGTCCTGTACTGACATTGACTGGGTGTGTACACAAGGACACACACAAATGCACACACACGGGCGCGTCATGGGGATGAGTCATGCAGTCTACGGCGACCAAGACTGCTGATGTCACAGGTGTCCTCTGACAGTTCTAGTTTATTTTCACTGGAATTTTTATGGTACCAAAGACGGTGAAACATGTAAGATATCACATGTATCTTTGACAAATACAAACTGACTCAGGAGCTGTGAGGGACTATGATTTGAGATAAAAACAGATCGTTTTGGACCTTTAGAAATCCCAGACTGGATACACTCACATTAATGCAACAACATAAAAAACTAAATAAATACATTTTATTAAATAAAATCATACTGTGGATTAAGCCAGACATCTCTGAAGTTGCAGTGCTCTGCATTACCTTTTGATCCACACAACTCTGTAAAGTTTAAATTCATTTATTTAAGTTTTCATGAAGTTATAGACACTGAGTTACAAAGTGCATGAAATACATGACATATAAAAAAAATATCAGAAAATAACATGAAAATAAGATACAAGAGTTAAAAGTCAATTAGAAAGTAGAAAAAACACACATTTTTGCAAGGTCTTATAGTTAGAGCAGGAAACTGGTAGTAGGTTGAGACTGGTGGGTCTGGTGGTGGGGGGATGGATGAGTTTGATCAGGATTTAGTTTGAATGTTATCAGCAGGACTTTGTAGTTCGCTTTAAATTTCATGGCCAGTATAAGGGGTGTGTGTGATCAACCAGGGTCTCAAGCATTCACAAGTCATGTAAGGTCAAGTTAAAGTAAAAATGAGGTCCAAAGTGTGTCCATGTGCGTTGATGCGTGTTATAGGGAGACCTATGACAACAGCATCACAGTAGTCCAGTCTACTAAAGAGAGACGGGCAGAAGGCCGGACGGACGACCGGACGGATGGACGGACAGACAGAGGACGGACGGACAGGCAAAAATAGCAGGACCCACCTTGATTTAGCCAGGCCTCATTGGGTAATGGAAAATCGAGTATATTCAGGGATTGAAGCAGGTGGGATCAAGCAGGGAGAGCTGGAGAGAGGTGATGAAAGGAAGGAAGTCGGTAGGTTCTTCTGGTGCATGCATACCAAATGTAAACAGTTGCCATGCGTGGACGTTTGTACGGCATTGTGGAGGTCAGCTGCTTACGTCCTGCTGGCCACTTTACTGGGGTGAAAACCGTCAGTTCTGAAAGAAGCAAAGGAGATTCCAGGACAAGTTAAAATAGTCACTAAAATCCATGTTTGCTGCAGGTGGACTGCAGCTGAGTATGGATGCTGAGGATCCTTTTAAAGCAGCCTGCTTTAAAGTGAGGTTAAACCAGAGAGAAAAACAGACTTAGCACAGTTCTGCAGGAGGCAGAACATGTCATTAAAAACTTTTGTGTTACCTCAGACTGCTGATGAGCTGCACCATGTGTTCCCACATGAATAATTACTCATTTAATCAGTGATGGGAGTACACAGAGCAGCCTGGGAAATTTCTCCAGGACAAACAGCACTGTGGTCCCAGGGATGCGGCGTGTGGTTGCATTGACGGATGCAATGTTTTTGATGTTGGATTCCCCAATGCTCACTGCAGATTATGGGAACAGTCGGCAAGTAGCGGGCTGTGGGCCTCAAGGCTGCAGTCCAGGTTCTGTTTCTACATGCAGATCTGTGGGAAGGAAGTGGCATCCAAAGCATTCTCAATCGGCTTCCAAGTCAACGTGGAAGGTAGTTTTTCCACTTGTGCGAGGTAAGAAGGCCTCCAGATCATCTGAACACAGACTTTATTTTGCAGTGGGAAAAGGAGGATGCAGGCCCCCATGAAGATTTGTGCCAATCAGGCATGGTGCTCCTCTCAGTCCAGAAACGCTACGTCCACCCTCACCTCACTGGTTACAGAGGGCCAAACAGCACCAGCTGGCCCTGTTGCAAGACAGGTATTTGATACCAGACTTCCTCAACCCTAGGTGTATCCCAACGGTGATTCCAGGTGTCAAAAGCAGGAAATGCGTAGCAGTTTAAGTTTTCCAGTGCTGAATTTTCTTCATATGAAGTAGTTGTGAAACAAAGCGTTGGCTCTTGTATTAATCATTTTAAGTAGCATAAAATGGACTAACATTTTTTTTGTAATTAACTTCTGGTTGACTAATTATAATTAGATAAATCTTAGACCTCTTCATAGAAATAAATTTGGCTTCATCCAGAAAAAAGGCTGGTAAGACAGGGAGATTGCAGTTAAGTGTCACCAAAGAACCCCTACTGTTTTTTAAACAATTTGGGGTTTAATTTAACAGGGAAAATGACAATTTAAGTGTTAAAAAAAACTACTGGCTATGTCTTGATGGAAGACATTTCTTTGGTAAACGTGCGTACAGCGTTTTAATCCCAACAATTAAAGCCTCTCAGCAGAGGATATAAGCAGTTTTTTTAGTGGCACCATGAAAAGTACCGTCATGAATAGGAAGTGGTCTGTTTTTATCAAATTCCCTCTTGGCCTGTGTTAGCTGCTGTTTGGGAAAATGAGCCTCTGGCTGTGTTTCCATTCAGTTATAAATTTAATCAAACTTTTGGAGGGAAAAGTGGCTCAGATTTGTTTTATTAACTGGTGTAAGTGCATAAACTTGCCATTAAAGAGTCTTTAGACAATTGCACCCTAAGTCAAGGTGTGCATGCTCGTAGTGAACGCTGTAAATGCTGTGTAGTGCTGCAGTAGTGGATAACCAGATATAAAAAGTAGAATTAGAAGACAAAAAAAGGTGGGCAGCCTGCCGAACAAATCACACGAATATCGCTGCAGCTAGACACTGAGGGGGAGGGTTTGGGATTGGCAATCTTTTTTCCAGGGGACTATTAGAGGGTGGGTGGAGCTACCACCCTTCGTTTTATTGATGTGTTGTTTCAAATATCAACAAATGCAATATCCAGACACCTCCAACTCAACCTTAATTAGATGGATGGATGGATTTACAGTTCATGTCATTTGCAGATATGCCAATGTTAATACTTTAGATGAAGATACAGATATGATGCTGAGAACACATTCACAACATCTTCTGGCAAAACAGAATAATTTCTGGTGAAATATGAGAAAGGTGCTATGAACCGTCTAACTACTGTACCTGTTTGTAATATATTTGGGATATCTGTCTCACAGCGTGACTGGTGCCATGAATACAGGGAGGAAGAGTGTGGTGGGATTCAAAAATTAAGAAGCCAAATAGAAATCAGTCTCTGCAGGTGTACAGATGAGACAGACAGTGTCCATTGGCAAACATTTTCAGCTGTTCCCAGACTCCGATCCAAGTCTGCAGAGCGGGATTCAGTCACCCTGCTCTAACTGAGGTCTGACACACCTGTGTCTGCATTCAAAGGTAAAAATAAAACTCCTTTTTTCACATACCAACAGTCAACAACTGTGTGTGTTTGTGGGGGAACTTGCTCAGCGTTTTCCAGTATTTCAGTACTTTGTTATGTGTGCTACGGTGCGGGGACATTCATTTCCAGCAATTATGTGAGGATGTGTACATCTACTCTGTTATACATTGCTTGCTTTTTGCATATAAGAACCTCAACGTTATGTGTAAAGAAATGTTCTACATGAATATAATGATCATTGCCAAACAACTCTTCAGAAAGAAGTGAGACAAAGAAATGCAGGAGTAAATGTTTTCTTGGGGGAAAACCAACTGATGGCTGTGGACTCTAATCTAGAGTGGCGGTGTCACACCCACTTTTCATTCTGGGCCACATGAGCAACGTGGTTGGTGTCAAAAGGCCGGTCGTAAAGCAAGTTTTTAAAATATCATAATATATATTATTGCCTCTGCATTGAACTATTAATAATATATATAAATTCATCACTAATATAGATGTGTAGCAGATACCTGACGACAAACCTTTTTTCACGCCCCTAGTGGGACATGTCATTACGGTCCATGAATTTCTATAAAACCGTACAGAATCTTGTTGTAAGTGCACAACCAGAGAAATGAGGTGGCGGGCCGGATTTGGCCCGAGGGCCTCGACTTTGACGTGTCTGATCTCGAGGATGTTGTTTGACAGGATGTTGTTGTGGAGCTTGATATTTTCCATCCTGTCATCATTCAACAAAATGGAAAGATGATGTGGGTAATACTAAGTACCCCATGATTTAAATAGCTCCCATGGCTATTACTTGTGCTATTAGTATTACTGGGTAATAAATATGCATATATATGCTGAATATTTTTAAAATTTAAATAAATTTAGCAAAGGCAGATTCTTATGATTTTAAGGGAAAATATTGGTCCAGATTCAAACTAGTTTAACCCCTTGATGCCTGATGTCACATAACCTTTCATATGTGTATTATTTCATATGTTAGGCATCAAGGGGTTAAAAAAAATATTGGCTATATAAACAAGCATCCAGTTTCATCCATCGGATTCTCCAAAGCTCTTCACATCAGCCGAAAATTGAGGTTTCTGCATAAACACTGTATAATTTATGGGTCACTGTATCATTTTGCTACATAATTCATGAACTGTAACCCCCTACTAATGACTGGATTAACTTAGTTCAATACAAATCTAATTTCTGGCATGACTGAACATGAAGCACGGAGTATGGAGGCCTGTTTGTGCACATCCAGCTCTCTAGTACCAGCTGGCGCTGCTTCCTCCGCTGTAGTTTATACAGGATGAAACTCCATCGACTGGCCCTAAATGACACTGTCCTAAAGCTTATACGTGTATCATCTCTGAGTTTAGATGGAGCTTGCTGAGAAATAATTTCTTTTAAGCATTAATGGTAAAGACTCTGTGATGACTCTGTGATAAATGGAGACAAACTGTGAACCGTAAAATAATTAAGCAGCACAAAATGCTTGTAGCATTCTGCTGTGTCAGGGAAAAGCCTGCACTCACGGGAATGCGGCATCGTATCTACCCTCGCACAGTCCTGCTCTGCTTGGCTCCCACTCCTAAAAGAAAGTCCAGAAGAAACCCGCTGGGAAGCACAGAGGGAGCCACTTATAATCCACCTTTTGAGGAGTTCTTGGTCAGGTTGTTTACTTCACACCAAAGTTTAATTAACTACATCACCATCACAAATGCACTGGAAGAAATGTGCAGACTTTCCTGGGTTTGTTTGGACCTGCAGCTGGGGAGCTGGTCTTATGTTTGATAAGGTGAGCTCATTTGTCCTTCAACAGGTCTGTGATACACATTCACATGCTCCTTCAGGAAAGACGCTGCGGCAGCTCAAATAAAAGGAGAAGTGGCTCTTCGATGTACTTTTTCAGTGTTGCCACGTCAGTGTTAAACGTCACACATAGGTTTGTGAAAGCTTCGTTTAAAGCCTCTTTGTCTTCATGCTGCACAAATTAACAGAATGAGCAGGTATGGAAATCGCTGTCCATTCTTGTCAAATCTGTCCAAACATCCTTATTTCAAGTGTAGCTACTCAAACAACATCTACAATAAGTGCAGCCAGAGGTAAAACGAGGTCTAGCAGAGCTCTGCTGGGACCTGCAGTCAGGGTTCGCCTAGCGACTAGTCGAGTGGTACAGCCCGTCCAGCTGGTCTCTGCCTCTCTGACCACTGTGAGGGCTTTTCGACCAAAGCGGTCCAAGTGCTAGTTCGTTGCTGGTGCCAGATGACTTGGGTTAACCCCAGTGTTTTGCTTTTCAACTGGGGAATAAACCGACTTGGTGCCAAGAAAACTGGGCTGCTGCATTGGACCCAAACCCTTGCTGGACCAGATGCAAGAACAAGACAATTCAAAGTGCTTTACAAAAACAAAGGTTAAAAAATGCATTTTAAAGTAAAAGAGTTTAAAACCAGAAATTAAAGCAAGACAGACATAAGTTAAGTGAGAATAAAACAAGAAATAAAAGTAGTAGTGCATTTTGCGAGATTACTGAAATGCAGCTGTAATTTTAAAGGTTTTTAACTTGACTTAAAGCAACTGAGAATTTCAGCAGCCCCGATGCATTCTGGGAGTTTGTTCCACAAGTGAGGAGCATCAAAGCTGAGCGCTGCCTCACCTGTTTGGTTCTATCTCTGGGTACAGAAAGTAGGCGTGGCCCTGACGACCTGAGGGTTCTGGTTGGTTCATCATGGATCAGGAGATCAGAGATGTATTTTGGCCCAAAACCATTCAGAGATTTATGAACCAACAGCAGGATTTTAACATCTGTTCTGGGACAGTCAGGAAGCCTGTGTAAAGATCTAAGACCTGGAGTTCTACGGTCCAGTCTCTTGGTCTTAGTGAGGACTCGGGCAGCAGCATTCTGGACTAACTGCAGTTGTTTGATGGATCTTTTAGGGACCCGTGAGAACAGCGTTACAGTGGTCCAGTCTACTGAAGATAAAAGCCTGGACAAGTTCTTCTAAGTCCTGCTGAGACACCAGACCTTTAATCCACCATATGTTCTTTAGGTGATAACAGGCTGACTTCACTACTGTCTTAATGTGGCTGTTAAAGTTCAGGTCTGAGTCCAGAACCAGTCCCAGATTTCTGGCTTGGCTCTTGGCTTTTAGCTTCACTGCTTGAAGCTGAGTGCTGATGTTTACTCTCTCTTCCTTGGCTCCAAACTCTGTTATTTATGTTTTGTCTTCATTCTTCATGTAAAGAAAATTTTGACACATCCACTCTTTAATTTGATCAATGCATTGATCAATGTTTGATCAATGTTTGAGTTGGATTATAGTCACCTGGTGAGATGGTTATACAGGTGTGTGTCATCTGCATGGTTATAGTAACATCCATCCATTATCTATTCCCGCTTAATCCAACTCCGGGTCACGGGGGTCTGTCGGAGCCTATCCCGACGCATAGTAGGCGGAAGGCAGGGGTTCACCTGGACAGGTCGCCAGTCCATCACAGGGCCACATACAAGACAGACAAACAGGCACGCTCACATTCACACCTACGGGCAATTTAGAAGTATCAATTAACCTACCCTGCATGTTTTTGGACTGTGGGAGGAAGCCGGAGTAGCCGGAGGGAACCCACGCAAGCACGGGGAGAACATGCAAACTCCACACAGAAAGACCCACCGGGCTGGGAATCGAACTAGGAACCTTCTTGCTGTGAGGCAACAGTGCTGACCACTAAGTTACTAAGTTATAGTAACTTAGTATCATCTTTGTCATAATTTGACAGACTGAGAGCATGTAGATGTTAAACAACAGAGGTCCCAGAATTGGACCACGTTATTTTTGTTAGCTCCGATTTGTAGTTATCAAAAACACAGCTGTTTCAGTTTTACAGCTGTTGAAAAACAGCTTTTTCTATGATTTTACTAAGAAAGGGGAGGTTTGATACGGGCCTCATTGGAGACAGGGCGGCACATTTCCTGTGTCTAGCATAGGAACACTGACTGACTGTCGGATTTTCTGTTGTCAGTATAGAAAGAGACAAACTCATTGCAGACACGGTTGGATAGAAGTTCAGGTTCACTGCCTCCGGGGGGTTTTTTAGTCTGTCAACAGTAGCGGACAAAGTGCATTATTATTGTTTTGGGCCGTGATCTCAGAAAAATATGTTTGCCTTCCATTCCTCAGCTTCGTATTTTATTTGCTCAGTTTTTCTTTATAAATGTCATAATGAACCTGTAATTTAGTTTTCCGCCTGCGTTCAGCTTTTCGACCATTTTTTCAGCTCTGACCCGTGCAGCATTTCTCCATAGAGGTTTCTTTTCAGCAGTAATCATCTTCACCTTGGTGGGAGCAATGGTGTTAATAACACTAATAATTCTACCACTGAATTTATCCACAAGCTCATTACTGAAGGTGGGTGAGGGAGGGCTGACGAGGAGATCTGAGTAAACATTTCTCTGGTATTTTCATGTATCAACAGTTTCTTGATGATCTCTGCTTGGACGCTTCTGTTCACATTAATAAAACTCTCAAAGAAAACACAAGAATGGTCAGACAGAGCAGCATCTGTCACCATGACCTCACAGATGTTCAGACCTTTGGACAATACTAAGTCCAGACAATGTCCTTTGTTGTGTGTTTTTTCACACGTTCACATGTTGAGTCGGTCCAAAATGATCAAGAACAAAACACAGTTCCTTTGCCCATAAGTACTGAGGGATGTCAATGGGGATGGTTTCTGCACATGCCAATCTTTGTTTTCTGTTTGTATTCCATGTTTTTCCACTCTAGCACCGGTCTAGCACCAGACTAGCTCCAGAACTAAGTTTGAGGAGGTTGAAAAGCGCTTCGTTGCCTCCTCCCAAGGCGCTGCATCTGCAGAATGAAATATTCGCTGTTCCACCTCCTGTGCTGCGTAGTTTTGTACGGGAACAGCAGAAAATGGCTGTTGCTTTAATGTTCCACATCGCAGGTCTGAAACGTGTTTGTGTTGTTGCTCACAGAGAAATGGCTGAATTTTATTGGCTTTTGTTAAATGAAAGTGGAGTGCCAGTAAATGCCTCTCCTGCAGACGATGCTCTCTGTGGATGCTGTCTTGTCTTTGTTCTTTTTACATCCAACTCAGGTTTTTGAACTCATAGTCAGAGGTTAACTGTTATTCAAGTTTGAAGAATAATCACTCTCCTCAGCCATAAAATGCAGTAAATTTATAACATGATCCCACAACTCTTTTATTGCTGAGCAGAGAACATATTAGGTATATATTTCGTGTATCATCTTTTTAAAATGTCCCTGAACAACAAACTCAATTGAATTTCTGCTTTGCTGTGTGACACGGCGCCTCCCTCCCCTCCACGTACCTCTCTTTCTAGCTATCTCACACACAAACACACCACGCCAATAACAATTGGAGGGTGGAAAATGATTACTCAGTGCTTCATTTTCTCTCACCGCTCTTCATCTGCTTTTCTACTATTTTTTTGAGAGTAAACCACAAGAATCAGCTGACACTGTGATATTGCTCCTCTTTGCTTAAACGGATATTGGGAAGGAATCAGATAAAAATGCTATTTATTTCTCATATCCGGTGCTTTGGTATTGGCTTTCACAAAGAGATACAAAAGCAAACACCCTTGCAAAAACACACAAAGATAAATACTCAGGACAGCATGGTTTATTTGGCCTAAGTACATTTACACATGCAGCATCAGACATGGATCCATTTTATATATGTGCACACATAATCCAGAGGAGCTTTACGAAAAATACAACCAAAGCTTAATTCTGTCATTATTTGTTTTTATTTGTTTGAACCTTTATTTATCTGATACATACAAACTACATTTTAAAGTTACATTTAAAAAAAACAGGCCAATTAAAAAAAAGATGCAAGAACTTTAGTGACAGTTTCCATCCATCCATCCATCCATCCATCCATCCATCCATCCATCCATCCATCCATCCATCCATCCATCCATCCATCCATCCATCCATCCATCCATCCATCCACCCATCCATCCATCCGTTCAGTGTGATCAAGACAAAGGAGGTGATTGTGGATTTTAGGAGAGCCAGGATTAAGTCAAATAGTTTTTCTACTAGAGAGGTTGAGGTGGTGGAGGAGTATAAATACCTCGGTGTTCACCTGGATGGCAGACTGGACTGGAGATACAACACTGCTGCTGTTTATAAGAAAGGACAGAGCAGACTTTACTTCCTCAGGAAATTTAGATTATTCAGTGCTTGCAGCAAGATGCTGAATATCTTTGATGTTGTGGGGAGTTCAGTCACATCTGCAGCCACCTGTTGGGGAGCAGCATCAGAACCTGGGACTTAAAAAACTGACAAACTGATGAAGTAGGTTGGTTCTGTTCTGGGGACTGTCTGTAACCTCTGGAGATGATTGTGCAAAGGAGGATACTTCATGAAATGAAGAAGATTATGGATAACCATGAACATCTTCTGAACAACACAGTGATTCAGTAAGAAAGTGTCTTCAGTCAGAGGTTCTTCAGATCTACTGCAACACAGACCACAGGAGATCTTTCAGACCTCTAAAGGAGATCTTTCAGACCTGTACAGGAGATCTTTCAGTCCTCTACAGGAGATCTTTCAGACCTCTACAGGAGATCTTTCAGTCCTCTACAGGAGATCTTTCAGACCTCTACAGGAGATCTTTCAGTCCTCTAAAGGAGATCTTTCAGTCCTCTATAGGTGATCTTTCAGACCTCTATAGGAAATCTTTCAGTCCTCTACGGGAGATCTTTCAGACCTCTATAGGAGGTCCTTTAGAACTCTACAGGAGATCTTTCAGAACTCTACAGGAGATCTTTCACACCTCTATAGGAGGTCCTTCAGAACTCTACAGGAGCTCTTTCAGACCTCTAAAGGAGATCTTTCAGTCCTCTACAGGAGATCTTTCAGTCCTCTACAGGAGATCTATCAGACCTCTACAGGAGATATTTCAGGGGTATTTGTCCATCCATCCATCCATCCATCCATCCATCCATCCATCCATCCATCCATCCATCCATCCATCCATCCATCCATCCATCCATCCATCCATCCATCCATCCATCATCTATACCTGCTCACCCTTATTAGGGCCATGGAGGTCTGGAGCATCTTTTAGGAGTATGCATTAGGAAAATTTATCATTTTTATTAACTAACATCACAAAGAATTAGGTTCTCTATCTCCCACATAATGCATACATAAAACAAAAACAGAATAAAATAAGAAGACAGGACTGTATCCAACCCCGTGCTAAAATACATTTGCAGCCGCTAAAACATGACATCACATATCCCACTTAGCACAGGGCAGCTTGTTCCTTGCAGAAAATTTCTTGCTTCACAGTTTAAATAGCTTTATCGTCTCCATGAGAACTGCACAAGATCCCTTTTCAAACGGACATTTATAACAAACCTGGCTTCACCGCTGATAGTCATCAGAGGTCAGCAGTCACCAGTATCACAGCCTCTCAGGGGCAGGAATGCAACAAAAAAAGATGTTTTTATTTCCTTTTCAGCAGCAGCACCTTTGGCCGTCTAATATGAAAAGTAAAAGAAAATGACTCTGCTCTTGCTCGGCTTTCCTGCAGCTGACACTGACTGAAGGTTAATGGGGGTCAGGTGCTGCTTGTTGTCTCTTTGGCCCACTTCTCATCCCCATCAGCCCTCTGAACAATAGTCTGCTTTGTTTTTACTGGCTCAAACATAATCCAGGAGTGAGACACATTTTAAGTGCTTATCTCGTCTCAACATGGAAACATACATTATATCTTACAATATGCTTGTTGGAACTGAAATAGACTGAAGTGTGGCATGAGCCACTTTTCACAATCATGTTTAAATCATTTCCAGATGAATATATGCATATTTGAGCCCTAAATCGTCACTCAAATGTTGTACAATCAAGCATTTTGTCATCTTAAATGTAAATAGTATCTAAATCTCACTGTCACTTTAAAGAAACTGAACTGAACAAGCACCAAAAAAAAAAAAAAAAAAACATCCAATAAAGGCTTTCTTTAAGAATTGTTGCACTCTTTTTGCAGTTTTCCCATATTTCCTAATCTTTTCATCCTCTAGAGCTGCCTCTTCCTTCAGGGTGCCGGGGTCTGCGGGAGCTTGTCCTGACTGGTTGAGAGGCAGCAGTACACCTGGACAGGTCACCAGTCCATCACACACGTTCATGCATGTTTTTGGACCTGGGGAGGCAACCGAGGAACCTTCTAGTTGTGAGGAAAGAGTGCTGGCCATCAAAGCCACTGATACTTGTAAGCCACGTACATGGGAATGTCCAGAATGTGTAGAAATGGCCGTGAATGGGACTGGTACCGCAGACTTGTAAACTGGGCAAATTTTGGAGTCGAATTTCTCAGCGAACATGCATAATAGTAAATGCAGAACTGTTGTCCTGGATGCAATAAGATTGACTCTCAGTTGTTAAATAGTTAAACAATGCGTCAAATCTGGAGAAATGCATGGATTTCTCCTCTTTGTGGATTAAAAACATGCAGAGGTCCTCCCATGCAGCTGGTCACTACTACATCCATCAACAACGTGAGACCCTGAAATCATCAATGACTCTAAAAATGATCTCAGCACATTTCATAACACTAACGTGTTAATTCTGATGCACCAACAGAACGTAAACTGGTACTGGTTTGTACACAGTTTTCTGAGTATTTTGGTTATAAAAACAGCTAAATGATCGGTTACAGCGGGTTTAGTCTACAGCCTT
Source organism: Xenentodon cancila (assembly GCA_014839995.1). Lineage (NCBI taxonomy): Eukaryota > Metazoa > Chordata > Actinopteri > Beloniformes > Belonidae > Xenentodon > Xenentodon cancila. Next base: position 29,769,172 of record CM026203.1, on the reverse strand, counting down.
GTATTCATCACGCATTGGTTAAAAGAAGAAGCATGCTGGATTATCCACTCTCCATCTCGAGAAAAGACCTGGTTTAAGACGCGGTTTGTTTTCATTTAAACTTGTTTTTTGTGAAGTAAAGATGTTTGATAAAAGTATTGACCGGACACAAAACGAGTCAGGTTGTCAGAGATTGCACCTTTCACTGCAGCTGACTGTGAGCATGTTTAAGCAGACTGGTAATCATTAATCAACAATGTGTTATTTCTGACAGTCTGACCCAGTAAGGCCATGCCAAGGCGGGTCAATCTCATTAACACCCGGTGACACGGAGTCACCGACGGGTCGCTCCACAATCACCGCCCATGAGATAAATGTTAAACAGTTCACAGACAACCTGCCTGTCACATTTTCCTGCTGTTGGAGCATTTTTCTTTATGTAGGAGGAGAGTGGTGTCCATTCATGGCTGTACTTCAACGTATATCTGTGTTTCCTGTTATTACATTAAAGACGAGACCCTGTGATCCTCTCTGAGTTTGGGCTGTAGGAGTGGAAATAAGGACGCTAGACAGAGCCGGTCTATTAAGCCCGTATTGTTTACTCTCTACCATGACCTGGTCTGGGCCCGTCAATCCCTGCGGTGTTCTGTAAATGGAGGACGGTAAAAAGCTTTCACACTGAAGACTAATACAAGCAGAACCGACACAGATGACATCTGAAGCTCTGAAGACACTGCTTACAACATACTGAGCGAAATGCTTCTTAAAGAAGAACATGTATTATGTTTTGTGCATGAAAACCTTTAGTTGGAGCCTCAATAAAGAAGTTTGCGTGTTATTTTTTAGTGTTTTATTTTATTTTGCAGATCCAGCAGAGCTTTCTAAGCGATTTGGTTTGCGCAGTTTTACATGACCACTTTGACACTTTTAGCTCGTCTGCATTTAGGTGTTACCTGTAGCAGATCATAATAAAACAAATCCACTTTAGTAAATCCTGTGTTGCTCACAGAAGGAGCACCAACTTTCAGGAAGAGATAATGCGCCTGACCCTGATTCTCTGGGACAGATTACTGATCAAAACTCACACACGGCAAACTCGGGCTTGAGCGGCAACCCAGCGTAATCGTGCAGGAGTCTGATTACTTGCTGCAGGAGCTTTAAAAACAAATTACTTCTAAATGAGTTCAAATTAACTTTCAGATGGCTCCATAGTTCTGGTTAACATCATACTGCTGTTCCAAGGAGACCTGAATGTGTAATTCACCTTAATGTCTTGATAATCAGAACTCCAAATTGTCTCAACAAGCCTCTTTTGCTGTGAAACATCTTCAAGCCTTGACTCCTAATCTAATCACTTTTCACTCAGTTCTGTAACACATGGAAAACACTGCATTACTTGTTTGAAAAAGCCAGCTCTAATCTACAGTAGATTACCCAGGTGCCCTACACCAGCCATCCCACAGTAGGTTAATCTCTTTAAAAGCTTTGACAGCTTGTACAGGAGTATTACTCTTTAGGGATATGTGGTTCAGAAAATAAACCACCCAACAATGTTGTTTGTTTCCTTTAATTGACTGTGAGATCATTGTTGTTGTTGTTGTTTTAATTTGTTATAACAATACAGTTCAATCTTAGATCAGTATTGTTCCCTCTTTCTCCATAGGCGAACCTAAAACTTATTTTAGGGAAAAGGTTGAGTCAGATGTGAAACGTTGGGCCCAAGTATGGCCCACACCTGCACTTTTCTTTGGCCCATATTCAGGTTTGACTGGCGGCGTGACTGTGGGAGAGCGCGGCTGCCTAAACGCAGCCACAGATCTACCAAACATGACTAAAATACAGATTTTCCCTGGGACTTTGGCCGATTCCTCAGCTTCACCAAATGTTCTGTAACTAAGTTAGCGTCTGACATCTGAGCCACATCTGGCCCCTAAAACACACGACATGACTCAAGCTAGACCCATATCACCACTTTTGCGGCACACGCTTCATTTGCCGTTGTTGCAGCTGTGCCATGGGTGTCAAAAACCGTCCAGGAAAGGACCAAAACATGTCTGATATCTGGGTAGATCACTGTACTCGCCACCATGTGGGAGTCTGCTGTTGTCTGACAAGGAAGGAAGCATCGACACTGGCAAGAAAACACAATCGACCCCACTGGAACTCTCTCTGTCTCTGTCTCTGCATTGATTTGCCATAAAATGTGGTCTGATCTTCATTAAAGTCACGATAACAGATGAACACAATGTGCTTCGTAAAAACAAAAGTTGGTGAAGGAGGGAACCCACGCAAGCACGGGGAGAACATGCAAACTCCACACAGAAAGACTCCCGCCATGCCCGGGAATCGAACCAGGAACCTTCTCGCTGTGAGGCTATGTGGATGCAGTGGAAAGGAATACAAAGAGGGACACACATTACTTTTGTCATGGAGTAATGAAGTATAGTAATAATAGAGTAACGAGTAATGGTGGGGGGAGGGGGTGGCAAGCCCATCAAGATGTTTAAAATCCACTGTACAAATCTTTTATAAATAAAATACTCTCCATCCATTAACCTCAGACACAGCAAAAGGAAAGTGCTGTCAAATGTGAACAAAAGCCAGTAAAACCAGCTCCAGATTATCCTCAACATAACTCCTGTGGTTTTAAAGACAGCTCCATTAGACCCGTCTTTGTTCACGAATTTTTGTGTCACGGGAGGTAAATCCTTTTTAGTCGCCACTGAGAAGCTCTTAAGTACAGAAGTACACAAAGTGTCAGTGTCAGGAGTTAAGCCAGACGAGGATCACAAGGTGTTTAAGCCTGTTAACCACGGAGGGACGCGTGCCAGCACTTTACATAAGCTATCATGACGGCAAGGCACGCTGCAGATGACAAAATGAAGAGCAGAAATAAACCGAGGAATACAGCAGCTTTTATTTACCCTCTCTGTTTCTGGGAGCTGTGGGCTAACATAAAAAGGTATTTTTGGTTCTGATTTGTTCCAGATCTACGGGGCAAACGCAGACATTTCTACGTTTAAGATCCGAGGAAGCAGTGAAAACGAAACAGGGAAGAACTGACATGAAAAATGACAAATAAAGACCCTGTAGAGGAGAAGCAAGACAAAGGTTAGAAAAAAATCAAAAGCCAGAATGGAAAAAGTGATGGTCTAAAAGGACTTAAACAGGAAAGAGGCAAAGTGGTTGTTTAAGAAAGAGAGAAAGACTGGAAATCAAAAAGTGAGGTTCACAAGGAGGACAAGAAGTGCTGAGGAAGAGAAGAAGCCAGGAGGAGAGTTGATGGAGACAGATAAATGAAGGAAGAGAGGGACAGCTGCAGAATGAAGCGGTGAAGACGAGGAGTGGAACGTGGAAACGCTGCGGATTGTGGACAGATGTGAAAGAGAGGGTCTAGGTGAGGTTGTCCTCTTTGTCATGTGGCGCTCTTAAGATCTCTTCACTGCCATGGACGAAGGACAGACAGACGGAGAGAGAAGCTCTTCCAGGCAGGCGTTCCTTCGACTGGATTATCCTCTCCACTAATCCCTGCTCACACACACACACACACACACACGCACACACACACACACACACACACACACACACACACACACACACACACACACACACACACACACACACACACACACACACACGCACACACTAGTTTTCCATAATTTACCTGTCACTGAGTGTGTTTTCTCTGATTATATCTATGAATTTTCTGACTCACTGACCTTAGAGACCTACTTGAACACCAACCTCATAAAACTAAATTCTGCAAAAAACCAACAAGCAAACAAAAAAGCCACCAGGAGCAGTTATAGTGTCAATAAAAAGCAGTCATTCCCCGTCACCGCCAAGTGTCAAAGTGCCTTTGGACAAGACACTGAACCCCAGTATGTTAAATAGCGTAGGACTGCAGAAAGTAGCTCTGCACTGTGCATGCGGTTCATATTTTTAACAAGAAGTGTGTATGAATGAATGAGCATGTATCTGTATGAACGGGTGAATAAGAAGCGCATCGCTAAGTGCTTTGCAGAACCTAGACGAAGTTAAAAAGGTGCTGTGTAAGTTCACACCATTAACCATTCACCATTTACTATCAGAAGTAATTGGTTCTTCGTCGTCCCAAGTTTCATGAAATTCAAATTTCTCTCTTTTTCTGTGTCTCTCTGCCTCTCCGACTTTCATGAAAATTTCATGAAAATTGGGGATGTGTGTGTCTGAATGCACTGTATGTATACACACCCAGACACACAACAACCCAGTTCTAATAAACTTAGGAGGCTGCAGAAAATGGAAATAAAAACAGACTGACTGATTTGCAAATCTCATAACCCCATTTCTATTCACAAAAGAACACTGAAAGCATATCAAGTGTTGAAAGGGAGACATTTTACCTTTTCATGAAAAATATTAGCTCATTTTGAATTTATTGGCAACAAGAAGTTTAGAGATGGTTAACAAAAGGCTGCAAAAGTAAGTGATACTAAAAACAACCACCTGGAGGAACATCTCACTACTGATTATGGTAAGTGGCAGCTGTCAATGACATGGTTGATTCTAGTAGAGATGGGTAGTAGGTATCGGTTCACTGATCGACGAGAAACTACATGGACTAATTTAGATGCACTTTTAAAATATGGTCCTTTAGCTTAGAATTAAGAAGATTTTGAATATCTGATCATCTTCAGAACATAATGCTATGAAAAGATTCAGTGAATATGGAGAAATCTCTGCAGGGAACAAAGCTGAAATTCAGATCCCAGTGAGCTTTGGGTCCTCCGACAACACTCAGAGTTTACAAAACACTAACAGAAACTCCTGCATGGACGCAGAAACACTTCAGGAAAATCGCTGCCTCCGTGCACAGCTCACCATGCCTTCAACAAGTGCACCAGACAAGAACCCAGCTGCCGATTGTCCAAGATGCCCCTGAGACAATAAAACAGGAGCATCTGAACTGAGCATGAATTTAACGTCCTAAAGTCAAGATGGAAGATACCTCAAAGCATGATGGAGGATGAAGGAGGGACTTCCAAATCCAGACTGATGAACTGGTGATGGCTAACTGGACAAAATTGTGATCAGAAGGGTTATTACTAAATGCAGTGGCTTTACGAATCATTACCAAGATGTAATTTCTATAAATGCTTGTTGATCCTGTTTGTGTTTGTTTCGTTCCAGGAGGCCTGGAGTGAGATGGTGAGATGGCCCAGGAGCCACATCCAGCCTCGCTCGTTCATCGAGCTCGGGTTCTCTCCCAGAGGCCTGGGAGATTGACAGATCTACGTAGTTTGTCTCCTGGTCAAAGGACTCCGCTTTGCTGGATGGAGTCCAGTTGTTTACACACCAAATGTTGCAGCCCAAAGATGTCGTTTAGAAAAAATACTAAAAGAAACAAGAAAACCACAGCCAAAGTGCGTCAGCAGAAAAATACAGCACCACACACTTCTGATGGGTCAAACGACTTTTATTTCAATGGTCTCGTTATCTGCCTTGAAAGACAGTCTGCAAATATCTGGTATCAGTCCATGAGCTGCCAACCTCTAGAAGAAGTCAAGCGATTTACTATCATGTGACGTAAGACCTCAGTGGGAGCCGTAAATAACTAAGTTTTATATAAAATCACCAATGAGCTTTTAAACTAGAAGGTGAAAACTATAAAAGCACTACTTAAGATATTCCTGGAGATGCGGTGTTCCAGCAGTTACGAGGTTTCATGAAGTGCTTCGCTTGGTGGAACACTGAATGAAAGAAAATAGACAGCAGGAGTGTGTTCATGTTTTAGAAGGTTAATAGAGCATCTCCCACTCTTTAAGCTCCCTAGAGTCATTAATTATGATACACACCCACACACACACACACACACACACACACACACACACACACAAGGTACAATCTTTCAAGTTCATGCGAACGCACACACGCTGCCACCTCCATGGCGAAGCAGATAAAGGATTAGCGGTTGATCCTGTTTGAGCCAGGCTGTTTGGCTGTGCTGACTTTCACACTGCCAATCTCTGACACACACATTCACACACATTTAACACACTGAGACACACGCAAGACGCGTGTGCACACAGACAGCAGACAGGACATGTTCAGGGCCTTTTAAGGTTTCCACACCGTTTGTTATGACACAGCAAAACAACAGAAAATGTTAGTATTATTAACTCCACCGTCCTTATGATTCCTGTTTCTGTCAGAGTTTGATTGGTGTCCACCTGTATAAACTGAATTAGGGGATAGAGTTTAGAAAGGTGCACATCTGACAGGCGATAAATCAAGCTATGAGGTTCTAGACCTGTGAGGAGCCTGGTGTCGCAATCTGGTGAAGGATACAAGAAAATATCTGCAGCAGATGAAGAAAACAGGGGCACGGATGCCGCGTCCGCGCTAGGAAAGCTTCTGAAGCCCGCAAAGGCCAAACGCCGCGAAAGGGAATTAATACAGGGTAGTCCTAGGAGAACTTTCTTAGGAGAACTGGTCCTATCCCCTGGCAATACTGAGAGAGGTAGATTCTCATCAATCCATAAAATGGAGCCAGAAAAGTTTTTCTCAGCTTGAGTTTTATTATTAAGCTGGACTGTCTGCATTACACCATTGAACCGGAACACGGCTTGTGTTTGTCGCTGTCAAAGAGAAGAACCACCACCAGACAGCCTCCACCTGGCTGTCCAGGAAAAATGAGGAGTAATGGGCTTTGTTCAAATAGGAAACCAGCGAGTCAGTGGCTGGTAGGAATGAAGACTTCTGTTGTGGAGACTGGAGAACCAAAGACAGACGGCGTTAGAGCATCAGTGAGGCCCTTGAGCATGGTTTCTCCATTGTCACTGAACCTGTGGCTTTTGTCAGCCCACCATTGTCACAGCTGCCATAGTCTAATGTACACCTGCCCAGAAATGTGACTACGCATCGCGATAATGTGGACCGAAACAAATGTGATTCATTGCAGTTGGTAGCATTGTATCTTCTTCTACATTTTTCCTGCTACTTCTTCTTAGTTGCTTTCAAGCCAAACAGCTTCAGCTTCTAGCTTTTATTTCAAAGAAAAAAAAACAATCACATGAGTTCTGGAGCTATGTACTTTAGACAGATGAACCTTATGTGGAGCCGAACAGCCAGCCAGCACCGACACCTCTTTCCACCGTCAAGCCCGGCGGTGGTGATTCGGACCTGTTTTCAGCATGCAGACATTAAGTGGACCTGAAACCTCCATGTATACCAGAACTTGGCTGAAGCTGAATCAAGCAAGACGACGAAGATCCGCTGCAATGGTCCAGCTGAGGTGGGACCTTAGGAGGATTGTACATAAAACTCAATTAACTGAATTTTGAACTGAACTAAAAAATGTCCTAATGCAAAAAAAAAAAAAAGATGAAAAAACAACCTTGGAACTGAAAGAGAGTGAACTTTCTTTTTCACACAGCTGCATGGCCTATGTTCAGTTTCTTCTAAATCATTGTTTGGTTATGTCTGAGCACAAAGACTACTTGGTAAGGTTTTCGAAGGTCATGGCTTAGTGTAAATTAAAGGCTTTCAAACAGGATTTTTCTGAGAAAGTGTCACTTTTGCAACAAGATGAAGGAAACGTGGCGCTCTTTTGGCAGAGATGAGCAAGTCCTGCAGAGAAACGTTGGGATGACATGTATACCTGGTTTTTAGGGACATAAAATCACAAAAATATCAAAAGAAAAAAAAGTTAGAAGCTGATACTGCAATAACCTGCCCTCAGATCACACAATGTGTGATCAGACAAAAAGAGCTAAAAACAAAATTGTTTGAGTGAGCAGAGAGGTGGGAAAAGGTGACAGAAGAGCAGTTAAAAAGGGAAATATGGCACCGCCAGACCTCCTAATTTAACTAACTCAACTGTATGGAACGTCCTTTAGTCACTGGGAATATTGTCAAGAGGAAGCAGCTGTTGAATTGCTATTTTTGCATAAAAGCTACCAAGCCTCTTCCATTTAATTGGTCCTTTTGTCCCTTAGCTCCCATCAGGTACGTGAACCTGACTAACTAACTATTACTGTTTTAAATACCACAGATCTTCCTGAGCAGAGGCGTGCAGGGAAACCCAGACACTAATTTGTACATTTATACTTCGAAATGCCAACTTGCTATTTTAGTTTTCATTCATTTTATGTGCAATAATTTATGGAGGAGTTAGTGAAAGGGCTTCATATTAGAAAAGTGTTTTTCTTCTTTTCTAGTTCCTCCAGCTTTTCATGTGATTTAAAAAGAAAAAAAGAAAAGACAAAAAGCAGGTATCATGGCAACCTGGAGGAATTGTTGTTTTTTATCAGCCCCGTCCCCCTCCACCAGTCAAACGGAGGGAGGGGGCTGATACAAAACAAAATTAACAAAAAACCAAACTCCACATGTACTGAGCTAATCAGTTACTCATGAAAGCTGTGCAAAGGAGTCACATTGAGATGAAAAGCAATTAACACGATGTGCTGGCTTTTAAAACGGCGCTGACAATCACCACTTTCTGAAAGTTTTCAATGCCTCACAAGGACGGCTCTCTGACTTCCTAAAAGGTACGAAAGAAAAATCATTATTTCTCCTGACCACAACTAAAAAGGCGAAAAGCACAGAAAGGCATCAGACAAAGGCGAAATCAAATCTGCAGGCCAAACATTTAGAATATCTGTAACCGTTCCAGCAAACGGCATTATCTCATTTAGAGCAGAAACACTCACGAGCGCCCAGAGCTACAACCTGCCTTCACTGGGCTTCGCTATGAATTTCTAATCCACGGAGGGTTCCTCAACTAGATGTCGGTTTGTGATTTTGTAACAACACAAGTCTTCTTCTCATCTTCAATAAGGGTCTTATATGCATCTCTCTGCAGTGTAAATAAAAGAGCGGCTAAAAGAAGCAAACGAAGCTCAAACAAAGAACTCTTGTTCTTTATCTTTGTTTATTTTACTTTATGTCGGAAATTGAAAGCATACCCTCATTCTGCTTTTTGTCTGCACCTGCTCTGGGTTCGGTTGACTGTTTCATCGTACACCTGTTTACCATTAGTCATCACCTCCCTCCGTATATGTCTTGGTTTTCTTCATTCTCTGCCAGTTCCTTAATGTCATTGCTGTGTTTGTCCTGTTCCCTCATACTCAGTGTGTTGCTTGCTGGTTGTTTGGGATTTTCTGCCCTGCAGCGCTTTTCTTGGTTTTATTAAAGGCTTTTCACTTCTTAATCCACCTGCCTCCATTTGGGTCCTCATCCAGTCTCAGTGTGACACCACCTTCATCTGTCAGGCAAAGCGAAGCTTTGGCTGCAGCTCAAATGTGGTAAAGAACATTCAGCATGCTTTTTGACATTCATTTTTACTTGTTTCTGTGGACAAACAGTGAGATGCTGCACTAAAAGAAACAACAGGACTTGCTTTCTTGGTCTTCTGAAAGCCTTTTCCAGCTGAAACTGACTGGTAGGAAGCTTCAGGTACATGAGCTGCTGTTGGGATGTTCAGTATTATATTTATATTATATTTGCTATTCTAGTGCGAATAATTTTAAAGGTAATTGAAACACACTTCTTTATCATTTCTTTCACTCCTGTCAAATTAATCAAAACTGTTAAATGTTTAAAGTGAGAGGTAGCCATTTGATGCAGCCTGTTATTTAAAAATAATGTTAGTTTTTAGGATTGCTGTTATTAAAATGAAAACATTCTATAACAAGATGTAGCAGAGTTAATGGTGTCTAACCAATCAGGTTATCTTTTTGCATCTCTTTGAGATATTTGCATTTAGCTGATTGAAACACGCCGTAAAACGTTTAGAAGAGCTGAACAGGAACATGACAACAGACTGATGTGCACATGAAGACCCAACAATGGCAGCCAGATGGCAGATTAGATTGTAGTGTGATTAATGCCACTCTGCAATCATCATACATCAGCATGAATAATAGATACACTCTGTCTCCAGTCTTGAATTTGAGGAATGTGCTGATGCAATTATAAACAGCACGGATGCTTCCAGTGATTTGTAAAATTAGTTGGAACAGCATCCTCAGTTTTTAAAGCAGGTAACTAAAAACAAAAACTTTCCACAGAACACACCAGAACTGATTAACTATTCAGGAAGTAAAACATATGGCAAAACTGTTGTTCACTCCACATTTTATAAACAATTTATTTTTAATAGTAACTTAAATGTAGCTTTTGGCCTCACTTCCAGCTACACTGAAGCCGTTCCACAACCTCCACTGCCGTGTAGGTAACCTCTGAAAAGAAGTTAAGAAATCCAAGTGTCAACAAAACAATATCCATTGCACACACCTGCAACTGCATTGTTGAGGCGGCCCACCAGAGCTGTGGCCGCAAGGTCGTCGGCGCCTGCTGTGGCGGCGGTCACCAAACTTGATGGTGGACACTCCAGGGGAGGCTGGAGGTTCCTGTGAGGCTTTGTTAGCCTGACAACAGGTATCGGCGGGCCAAGTGGGCCACGGTGAAAGAGGAGATGCAGCTGGTTGGCATGAGAGTAGAGGAGACAGAGGACAGGGTCATGTGAAGACGAGATTCATTCTGGAAACTTCTAAAGAGAAAGACGAAGGCAGAAGAGGACCAGGTAAATGATGTGTCCAGGCTACTTTTATTTATTTGGGGTTTTTTTTTTACTGTTAAAGCACAACTCAAAAGAAACGTCTGATTTCATTGGTCACTGCTCAGTAAATTATTATTATTATTATTATTATATCATTTTGAAGTTATTTCACTGACTGTTTCTTACAAGGGAACCAACACGCGTGTGGAACTTGATCATGTAAAATGTATTGAACTTTTCTTGTTTATTTTGGACTCAGACTGCACACAGACACTTAAATACTCCACCTGCCAAATACTGTACCATGTAAACTATTTTTACTGCTTTACTGTGCACAACCTTCAACATTACTGACTGACACCCACAGTTCACACATCCATCCTGATGGAGTCCAGCCTTTATACCCCAACTAGAAACACATTCAACATCGTACGTTTTAATACAAACTGGTCTCAGCCAGTGTGGAGAAGCCAATCAAATAAGACTCAATGCTTTGTTAAATAAAACAAAGAGGCAAACTATCTCCGATTCTCTATCAGGACGTTGTTCCTCCTTAGAAGCGTCTGTGTGGAAGTCTGTTGTCTTCAGCTCTGACCTCCTGCACGGGAACACCAGTCCTGTCTGGAGGAGGCACCAAAATACCGCCCTCAAACTATTTGGGATTGCTTTTTGGTTGTCTGTGTGTGAAAGGCGTGCGTTAGGTGGGGGTGTGAATTTCAGCCATTTGTTGTGTGTTTAAAGTGGGTTTCTGTGGCTGGCGGAGGCCCGTTTCTGGTGCCCCGCGGCTCTGTCTCCCCTGCCAAAAGCTAATTGATTTGGCTCCATCCTGCTTGCTCTACTTGCTCAAGTAGTTAATTAACTTAACTTTTAATTTGCTTCCACACGGCGTGTGAGAATCATAAAGCTGACACCGACTGAATCCGACCACACACTCTGTTTTTGCCTAGCAGAGCGCATGAAGACAGGAGCCCGGCAGCTCGCAGGATGGCCGGGAGGCCATGCTCAGGGACGCAGACTGGTACTCCTCACTGCACTCTGGGACGCAGCTGAGCCCTTTCTGTGGTTCCTTGTGCTGGATTTTTGGATGTATCCCCTCAGCTCTGCAAAGGTTTCTTTTTAAAATGTGCATTAATTATTATTTATTTGGCGCATAACACAAATTACAATTGACGACATCTGTATGGGGTTAATGAGTTTCTTGATTAACAGCAATTACACTCAGATTATTTCACCAGGTGCTGAGATGTCGAGCCTTCAGAAGTAATTTTCCAGTCTGTTCTCATCTGGAACAAAATCTCATTCTCTAACAGACTTGGATTTTTAGCAGCTTAACAGTAAGGAAAAGTGCCGAAAACAATTAAGCGCCAAGTCAACCCATCAAGTAAAGCTTATCTGCGCGGCAGGATTTCTACAATCGTATAAAATCATTATAACTCACACCGTTCAACTAATCTGTCTAGTCCTGAGTACGACAACAAGGTATGCAGATATCTGAAGGGCTGTTGATAACCAACTAATGTTAAATAACATAAAACCATGGCGTGACTAACTAAATCATGTTTTAACCTACTTCAGGACGGACGGCAAGAGTCCGAGTGAGTTTGAGGCGTCATAAATGGCACTTCAGTCCTTTGAATCTTTCATCCAACCATACAAAAATATAGAAGGACGTGTTACTGTTGGAGTCAGAGTCAACATGTTCTAGAAGCATTGTCCAACATGCCAGACTACATTTATGAAGCAGGACACTCTAATCACTTCCCTCACTTATGACCCCCATACTGTGCAGTCATTTTCTTTCTTAACCTATGTACTTGTAAAGAAATGCATAGGGTGTCTATTTTCTTTTTTTTGGCATATTTTGATAACTCCTCTTTGCTGATGCTGTAACAGAGAAATGTTCCACAAATGGGACAAATTTAAGTCTTATATCTTATCTTAATCAATGTAATTGTAAATCCTAAACTTTGACATTTCTGTGCATAAATATGACCAGAATATTTAGTTGTGTTGTCAAACAGGAACTGAGGCCAACCCTTTTTGTCTCAGTCATCTGTTTTGCAGTTTACATCATAAAGGCACTTTTTTGTTCACGATTAATGTTTCATTGACCTCTCAGGAAACATATGGTGGGGACAGAGGCTGGGCTGGAGGGCCAGTATGAAGTCAGTTATAGGTTTAGAGGTAACAGGATTGATCCATAGTTGATGAATCACCACCTTGGCAGCTGTAAAACCTTCACCAGCACCTTCAGTTTGAGACATTCTGTAATCAAGTTCATAATCATCCAACAGACAGATTTGTGGCAACAAAGAAATACAGTTGAGCCAAGTATGAGAGATAATCTGTCTGAAATGTAAGACTAGAGATCGACTGACTTTGAGTATTCCCAGAGAGAAATTTGCAAACCTTTGCATGGTTCATGGTTTAACCCATTCTAACAGGGACAAAAAAGAGGCATATTTAACTGACAATAATCATGGATAAAAACATTGGACTTTTCTACCAACAAAGATACAAGACAATCGAAGCACTTGCCAGTGATTGAAAGCCCTGGACAGCCTTGTCTGAGATTTAAATGGTTTGGTAACCTTTAGTAATTAGGATTTTTTTAAATCCAGAATTAAACACGTCGTTGGGTCGCTCACCTTGTCTCAACATTTACCCTTTAACTATCCAATGCCACGTTCAGAGAAGGTCTGGAACAATTATTTAAACATCAGCAGGCAGCTCCTCTTTTCTATTTTCTATTTTTTAGAGTAGATCTCACCAAGCGACATCTGAATGGTCTTTTCATGTTTTCATCTCAGCTGTCTGTCTCTTTCTTCTTGTCCTTGTCCATCTACTGCTCTCTCTTTCTTTTTTCCTCTGAGGCCATCTGTTCATTCATCCTTTTTTGGCTGTGAAACAATTCAACAACCCTTTCTGACCTGACAGTTTATCAGGCATAAAAACATCTTTAAATAAAAAAAAAACATTACTTGGTATCTCTCAGTTGGTGTAAAGTAAGAGAAGTCCAATCCACTGCCACAGTGGGGGGGCCAAACTCTTTCTGGGAACCCTGTCAGCTCTTCTCTGTGGACGTTGTTTGCCAGTCACAGTGCATGTGTGCGCTTGTAATTGTTTTGTTAGTTTCTGTTTAGCAGCAACAGTTTTGCAGCTAAAAAACAGCCCCAAACCTGAGTCAAGTCAGCTCATGGAGCTGATCTTTGTCCAAATTATTGTTGGCATTAATCACTTAAACCAGTGTAATTCTCACCCTCACTTAAGTTTGGTCTCCACCAGGAAGAACATGCGAGGAACCGTGTCCGACTAGATGAAATACTTCCTACTTGTAACATGTTCACTGCCGCCTCGTTTGAGCCACTAGTCAAGGTTCCCAAAAGCATTTGCATACCATCACTAAGATGTTTCGTTGTCACTGAATCCAAACCAACCAGAAGCCCATTAATTCCTATTGTAATGCACTTTGTTCTCTTTTCTTTCTTCAATCATCCCACATAGTTGCACTCAACAGATTTCTGGGAGCTGTCCAGTACACATGCAGACCACTGAGGAGCTCCTCTCTAGGAGGTCTGGGTTGAGTCACTTACTCAGCAGCAGCATGTAGACAACGTGTTGGTTTTAGCCGTGTTATTCATCATCGTGGGGCTCACGTCATTAAATCTTGGGTGTGAGTTTGTTCATCTTGTTTATGTCTGGGGTGTATATTCTTAGTATCAAATACACACAAACAAAAGTGATGGATAAATTCCCCACCCATCCTCTGTTGCTCTCTTACAGCTGAAAGAAAGTTCAGGTGAACAGCACTGACGTGACAATAATCGCTGTGCATCAAATCACAGTGAGCTTCGTGTTGTTAGTCTCCAAGTTAAAGCTGCATTCATAACTTTCTGACTGGACCTTTGCCTGGGACCCCGCTGTGGAGGAGGAAAACGGAGGGAAAGAGCTCCATGTCGCAACGGAGAAACGTGCAGACAACACTGCCATCTGCTGGACAAACTCCAGTCAACGTCACTCTTTCAGGATCCTTAACGAGTTTTTGCAGCATTTATTTCCTGCTCTTGTTTACAAATCTCCGAGAGTGGGAGTAAAAAGTATTTTATTATAGCAGCTTGATATTGGCACTGGAAAATCTCAGATCACTTTTAATTCTGAGGAGAGTATTTGTGACATTGTGACACCCACAGATATGAATAGCATGTCCTTTTAAATGAAGTAGACTAACAATTGGTTTGTTTTTGCTTGGAGGTTCATGTTAAACAACCAAATAACAGACTTTTTTCTCCCAACAATCTGGGGGCATTATTTAAATCTGTGTGTGTCTTGAGCTGTTCAACTGGGGAAGAAACCAAACCTTTAAAACAATACAGAGCAAGATGGAGTAGATGCTCTTGTGTTTTTGTATTTTTATTTTTTGAGAAACGTTTGAGAAATCCGTAAGAGTTTTAGAAGTTGTTGAATTTTGTTAATGTGTTAAGAAGAGTTTCTAAAACGTTATGTGTGATCTTTTTTTATGATGGGAACCGTTTCAACAACAGGCTCTGCTTAACATCAAGTTCCTAATCTAAACGCGCTTCTTCTTACTGAGCAGCAGGGGGCAGCATCGCTCCCGGTAAAAGTCCACAGCTCATCGGGGATTTTGACGTACATTATTTAGGAAAATCCGCAAGTGCTTGGTTCCTCTTAACTTCTGACAAGTTACTATGGCAACGTCGTTCCTTACGCAAGGTGGGGGGTCTCTTGCATTACTGGTATTTTAGACATCCACAAATACATAATACAAATAAAAAGCATGATTTGTAAGAATGTAGTATTTAAAATAAATACATTCAAAGTTAATCACATGATTAGTGATTCAAAGGAAGCATCTTATTTTAAAACAATATATAATACAATTTTAAATCTCAGGTTATGTGCTGTGTGTGTGAATAAGTGTATTTTTTTATCTTGAATTTTTTTCATTGTTGCATATGTGTGTGTGTGTGTGTGTGTGTGTGTGTGTGTGTGTGTGTGTGTGTGTGTATGTACACACATGTACACACATGTATGTGTGTGTATATATCTTTATTTATATATTATATTTTTCAACCCCGTATTTTTTTCCCCCTGGGGGATCAATAAAGTATATTGTTATCTTTATCTTTGTCCTTTCAGGACAAATAAAGTCTTCGCAGCTGATTTTGACCTTTCACACTTGGTGGTATGATGCTGTGTCTGTCACGGGAGCTCTTATGCTGCCTCTCGACCAGGTCATCTTTGGAGTTGAGTATCTGGTTCTCAGTTGACTCACCTGGTTAAACTAAGGTTAAATAAAAATGAAGAAATAAAAGCAACCGCGTGACAATTGCAGACTGTGATAGAGGTGCTTGAACACCTCTACATGTTATATTACCACCTCGATTAATCTTAGATATTATTAGTAACATTTTCTGAAGCCGGCAGCAAACAGCAACTTCCAGAAGTTTAAAGAATTTGCTGTGGAGACCCCTAAAATTCATGATGTTTGATTCCGACATTGAGCAGATGGAATCGTGCATCTGAACGATAGTTAAGTTGTATGTCCCCACAACCAGACTGAACATTAATGCTAATTAATGTCTACTTCACTGGTACGAGAGGAAATCATTCAAGTCGTTTAATGGTAGCAAATTAAACAACATTATCGGAAAAAATGAAATGTCAATATTCACTTCAGTTCTGCTTCATTTGACATATAATTGTCCAAATGCCTTTGAGCCCTGGAAATGGAGGTGCTCTGTGTGACCTGACCCAGGCGTCGGCCAGAACGGTCCAGTCACGCCCGGGTCGGGCTGGAAACTTCCAGAGAGACTCATTAAACTGCTAGCCAGCGGTCGAGCTGACTGTCAATCAATCATATTAGAAATAAATGTGTTGTTTTATATTAACTCTCCTGACATGTTACAAAATATTCGCCCTCCACAGAGTTGTCATGGATGTAAAATCAAACAATTGTGCCCAAAACAGTTTTATTTTTCTGTAGCAGACTGTAAATATGTTTATTTCTGCTCTAAAGTTGGACATTTTAACCTGGAGGTCCATAGATTGATTCGCTTCTGCAGCCTCTAGTGGCCAGTCCATGAACTGCAACCAACCTTAGTTCAACATGAGCCTCGACCTGGAAGTTAGATGTTTGGTGCTTTGTGGTGCCGAGGTTAGGAAGGCGTGTTTGTTTGCAGAATGTTGGATAAACCGGGATTGGGATGAATCAGTTCTGCCAAGATCACATCGTCCAGAGCTCCAACCAAATGGGCTTCAAAAGCATTCCTTAACAAACTTCTTAGTGATGTCACAGGAGGCTTGTCCAGTTATTTTATTACAGCCTATGTTCACAACAAGGTCAGTGGTTAGACATAAAAAAATCGTAATAAAGTAAGAAAGCACGCACACACACACACACACACTCACACACGCACACACTCACACTCACGCATGTACTCACACACACTCACACACATACGATTAGTCATTATTCCTCTCAGTGTGAGAGATCACGACTTGTTGCCCAGTAGTTAGTTCTCCAGATGTCTCTGTTCTCTGTATCTCCTTGTTGATCATGTTTTTTATTTGCAGCTTTTAAAGAGAGACTTTTAGCCGGTGTGTGTGTGTTCTCTTTCCTTTATTACCAAATCTGAATAAAGCATTTCATATTAAAAGTCACATCTGAATCATTTCCACTAAATGGGAGCTCATTTTGTTTTTTACCAACGTAATAAGTGTTTTTCTCTGTTTGACATATTAAACCTGACATGCAGGAGCGTCGTTAAAGCAAAGTTCACATACAACTTGTAAACAAACCTCTATTTTTTACTCAATATTCAAAACTGCTTGCTCCATGACTCATGATTACCAAAAGCTGCTTCTTGTTCAACCATTTGAAATAGTTGGCGTTGGATGACGCCAAAGATATTTTAAAACAGCAATAATAAAAAGAAAAAAATTAAACACATGCATGAAAATAAAAAAATTAAATTTAAAAGTGAGAGACAGACAAAAGAAAATTCAAAGATAAGATCTGATGCTAATTATGAAGAAAAAACTGGTAATTAGAGTGAAAGAAAAAGAAAACAATGACAGAAAACACAGAGGAATGTATGCAAACGGAATAAGTAGTAAAAATGGACTGAGATGAGCAGATGCAGCAGAAGACGGGGGAACCATGGGATCGCATGTTTGTTTTTAAGCTCCAAGTGTGTTTGAAGGAGATGAGTCAAACAGATTTACAGTGCAACCATTTAAAGCAGCAGCATATGGTGCACCTGCGATCCCGTTTGCTCAGGAGGCTGGTTTCAGGCCGAGTTCCAGCACTCACAAATGAAATAATTCAACTGTGTGTGCAGCAGAATCAAAGTCGGCCTGCGTATTGTAATAAACCCTGTATAATGTCAATAATCCCCCAAGAGGTCCTACTGTGAAGCACCGTGCGCCCAGAGACGGTGCTGTAACTGCTCCGTCCTAGAAGAACCTTCAGACAACACATGGATACCATTTGATCTTTTCAAACCTCTATTCACAGTACAGAAGTAAATAAATAAATAAAGCCACACAGGGACATAGAAGAGCCTAAGACAGCAGAGGTAAACTACAAGTAAATATTTATAGAGGCTGATAAAGTGTCTCCGATCACATTATTAGATTATCAAATCTTCTGTTTCCAGACATTTCATGGCCATACGATGAGGTTTACTGTAAATGTCAGATGTGTGGGTGTGTGTGTTTGTAATGACACTGATCATAGTGGGTCTCAGTAGGATGAAAAACAGCCTCAGAAGTCCAGTGACGTTTCATTTCCTTTCACCATGTTCTTGTTTAACAAAGCAAAGTGGCAAAGAAAACAGCTGGGCAAGTCTAAATATTTTTAAGCTGCTAAAGGTACGACGGATGTCACTGTATTTGGAGTAGCACGGCGGCCAGGTGGTCCTAACTGTTCCCCAGAGCAAGAAAGCTCCTGGTTCAAGGTTGCATGTTCTCCACATGCTTGTGTGGGGTTCCTTCAGGTGCTCCGGCTTCCTCCCACAGTCCGAAACATCTGTCAGGCTAATTAGAGATTCAAAATTACCCACACGAGTGAGTGTGTGTTGGTCCAAATGTGACGGACAGGTGACCTGCCAACCTGACCTCTCCAAAAGTTAGGGATAGTTAGGATCCTTGATGAGTAAGTACTGAATCACACATTAAGTCAAATTCTTTCACCTTCTTAATATTGTAAAAAGTAATGAAATAACTACTCTGTTACTTCCAGATTGCTGCAGTTAATAGGACGTCCTAAAATGACCCTGAACAGCCCTCAGCTGGTCCGAATGCTGCAGCCAGAGGTCTGATGAGGATAAGCAGGGAAGTCATTTTAGTTTTGCTTTAGTGGCTTCCTGTTGAATTCAGGATGAAATTTAAAATGATCCTCCTTACTCTAAAGAACTCATAGGTCCATGAAATCCTACCAGAGCACTTGGATTGGAGGGAGGGGGGAAAGTTAGCAGTTAGGATGGATCAAGGCACCTGAGACGTTCCCATCTGTTAGTTATGCTGCTGTAAGATTGGATTTCTGTCAGACCGCCCATGATGCACTGGACTGTCTCCCCCGATCTGCACTCTTTACTCCTCATGTTTGTGTCTCTATTTTTGGAATTAACATTGGTTTTCTCTTCTTTGTCTGGAAGGCAGATTTCCCTGGACTATCCCTGGAATATCTCTGCTAGTTGGTCTCCGTTTCCGTCATCTCAGACCTCCAGCTGGTCCACGCGTGAACGTCGTCACATTAAACTTGTTTAATTTCTATGTAAAGTGCACTGAGATAACTGCTGTTGGCTCGCTGCAAATGTCTGAACTTGCATCAGTGCTTAGAGGTTGTCTTCATGTTCCAGCTGACCAGTTACATGCTGAAGTGTCCTTGAGCAACACACCGACCCGCAAGTACCCGTCCATGAACTGTCACGTCATGTCCTCAAGTCAATTACACATTCGCTCATCATTATACATCACAATAAAATTAAAACATACAGTATGTATATATTCTGGATCTGCTGGTTATCAGTGCACATCTTTACATTTGGTGATCACGATCAAAGCCAAAGCACCTGCATGCTGGTTTAAATCAAGCCAGAGCGAGACTGAGCTGCTCGCTGCTGTGACAGTATAAAAAGGTAGAAGCTCTGCAGCTGCCTGTGAAGGAAAATCTTCCCTCTGCAGCGCTCCCGCTGCTGAAATGATTGCATCAAGCTTGTTTGCTTCTTCCGACCTCAGAACAGCGTGCAGTGTCTTTATTCCCGTCTTGCTCTTGTCATGAAACCTGTGTGCAGAATGTTGCGTGATGCTCCTTTGTTTCCCACTGAGATGATTGAGTCAGGCCTGTTTTGTTGACACCAGAGGAATCTGGGGTTGGGAGCTGCACTTCCCATGCAGTCAAAGTGTTTGTCCGCAGTTCTTCCAAGCTTCCATGCTCACCTTTACTTTCCCTCTGCTGTCAAACAACACATCTTCTAAGTGGCATTTTTCTCTCTCTCTCTCTCTCACACACACACACACACACACACACACACACACACACGTTTGTATAGTTAAAGAAGGGCTAAATCTTTCTCTGTCTTTTTTTATTTGTATTTTAGTTTGTACAAGTTCAAGTACAGAACAAGTAAGACATCAGTTGCACAAAAGCTCCCATCCATCAACTTGTAATTATCTGGATTCTGCTCACGGAGGCAGCAGCCTCACTAAAGAGGTCCACACTTCCCTCTTCCAGACCACCTCCTCAATCTTTTCCGGGGGAATACCGAGGTGTTTCCAAGCCAACTGAGAGATATTCTCTCTCCAGCTTGTCCTGGGTCTGTCCCAGGGCCTCCATCTGGTAGGACACACCTGGAATACCCCTCCAGGGGTGTATCCATGGGGTATCCTACCAGATACCCAAACCACCTCATGGCCCTTCTCAATCTGGAGGAGCAGTGACTCCTGAATGCCAGAGCTTTTCCTCCTGCCTCCAAAGGGAGACAGCTCATGAGCATAGGTGAGGTTTTTACCTGCCGTTTATGTAATAACTGCTCGGGGGTCATGTTCTGGGTCTCTGGACAGATCCTAGAGACAACTGGTTCTGAAATAGACGCTATATAAATAACATTGAAATGAATTGAATTGAATTGAATTGAATTGAATTGAATTGAATTGAATTGAATTGAATTGAATTGAATTGAATTGAATTACTGGAGAATATTAAAGGACCTCTCTTAACGTTGTAACTATTTTCGTAATAAACAGACTGTAGTTCTGCTGAAGTGACCAAATATTGACTCTTGCACTGTAAAGGGTTAAACCAAGATCAGAACTGTGGTCAAACATAATTGAAGTGGATAACATTTGAAAACACAACTATGAAGGTGAAAGTTTGCTTTGTAAAGAAAGATGTGACCTTAAAAGCGGAGTTGTTGTCCCCGACCCGTTTCTGCCTCTCTCATGTGGTTTCTATCTCTTTTTCTAAAATATTGCTGTTTTACACGTCTGTCACCACATGGAGGTCATAACCAGAACGCTTTCTCCTGTTATTATTTGTTTTGCATTGCTTTAACACATTCTAACAAGTCGAATAGCTGGGGGAGGGATTTTTGTTTGTGCTGTTTCTTGGCTCCCTGGAGGAAAAGCCCACGTATCGTGATCGGACATTCCTGGATAAATTAGATTAACCTGACGCGCCAGATGGTTTGTTTAACGGAACCATCTGGGAAGTTCTCTGGAGAAACTTTGAAAAGAAAAGGTTATCAAAAGGAAGAAATAAATAAAAATAGGTGAAACATTTTAGGATTTGGAGCTGCCATTGCAGAACGTCGCAGACTGGTGCCACCAATAGAGGATAAAAAACCCTGGACAAACCCAGTGTGACGTCACTCTTCAGGTTTTCTGAGAAGTCGGTTGGAAGCCCACAGCCTCTGGGTCCCAGTGGAGGTCCAGACAGAGGTAGCCTGTCCACCAATGGCTTAAGCGACGGGTCCAACCTGAATGGGGCTTTGACTGGAAGGGTCTGCTGCCGCCAGAGCTGGTGACCGACCAGCTGGAGGCCAACCTCCAGGTAGTCGCAACGGTAGTTCAGCCGTGGCTGAAGGTAGCAGCTGCTTGCGTGCTTTACTGAGCTCCATCGTTGGACCCTTCCAGGCAACCCAGAGGTGGTCTGTTAATCTGATGAACAGCCAAACACACTGCAGTGCAGCTGGCGCTCACAAAGGAACACGCCCCGATTTTCATGTATTTGTAGTTTTATATCATTTATACTAATAAGGTAGAGTTCAAATAAAAATAAAAATGTTTAAAAACAAAACAACTAACCCCCACCAGTACAGTTGGCTCGAGCCATGTAGACTTTTGTACCAGGCTATAAATATCTTTATTTCTGCTTTGAAGTTGAATATTTTAACACATAAGTCAATAAAGACTAATTAACTTTATTCATTTAACAAAAAAAAATGACAAAAAACATATTGAATAACATTGTTTTGCAACAGGAATATGCAATTTAAATAAAGTCCTTCTGTTACATTAAAAATTTGAAAAGCAGAGGGCCAGAAGACGGATATAATGAGAAGGCACGAGTAAAGAAAACCCAGCAGTGTAAATACTGTGTGTGGTGACCACTAACATAGTACAGGTGTTTGGCAGCCAGCAGCAGAAACATCAGGCCAGATGAAAAAATGATGCAAACAAACAAAAAGCATGCATTCAGCTTCTCCTTCACACAAACTCGAGTTCACATGCAGTAGTAATGTTTCCACCTCACACGTTTTTCACAAGTATGCACATGCTTTTGGAGGACTTTCAGTAAAATTCAACACTAAAACGGTTTCAGCCTTTGTTACAAAAAGAAAAAGCATAAAGAGATACTGTAGTGTCCATGTGAAGGGGATTTAAGGCTTTGAGACTTCTTCAGACCTGGACAACAGAGTCTACAGCAGTGATATCAACGAAGCTGCGACAACGAAACATATATAACAGCAAGTGGTACTAAAATGAAATACATCAAGGAAAATCTTGCAACTGTCAACAGGTCAGTGACATGACAAGACGTTCAATCATGTACAAAAAACTGCATCCACAAATTATGAAACAATTTCAGAATAATGTTCTTTAGAGTAAAATTGAGTTGCTTTGTGGCTGACTTGCCACCTACCGAGCATAACATCATGATATGTTGAGAATCTGGAGAAGTCTCTGTGTGCATGGGACCAGACTGATGATCAGTGGTGGATTCCAGTGATCTTCAGACCCTCAGGCAGAGCCACATTAAAAACAGACATAGTGTGTATAAAACTGTGTGCTCAGTCGGCCGGGCCGGTCATAATTACAGGTTGGAGCTCCAGCATCTGAAGAAGAAGCCACATGTGAACATGATCACAAAACTGCTGTATTCTCCACTCCAAAGCCCATTTAATAGACTGACTCAACACTGTCAATAAAATGGGAGTTTATGAGATTTGCATGTATTTGCACTTCATTTACATTTGACGCAGTGCTCTTACTTTTTCAGACATTGTTGTATTAATTTTTGAAGAATTTTGTTTCTTTTTGTTCAGTGTACTGGCTTCAAAGTTGTGAGTGTGCAAGCTTGTTTTAGTCTGTGTCTGACACTGTGATTTAACCCCTAACTGCAGTGATAGCTACAATAAGATTTTAAAAAAACAAGAGGTGATATTAGGCCCATGCATGTGTGTGTAATTTAAAGCTATAACCATACATATGCATGACTTCATCAATGTGCTGTAAAGAATGCGTATGCATGTTTCTGCATGCAGTTTTACACATAAAACCACTAAGAGCTTCATACATCTGGCACAGATGTTAAACAAAGGCAAGACGCAGAAGTCAAGAGGAATGCAAGAAAGATAAAATAACCTGTTCAGAACCAGTCTCCTCCCTTTAATGCTGTTGGGG
This sequence comes from Xenentodon cancila, assembly GCA_014839995.1. Lineage (NCBI taxonomy): Eukaryota > Metazoa > Chordata > Actinopteri > Beloniformes > Belonidae > Xenentodon > Xenentodon cancila. The sequence continues at coordinate 29,745,723 of CM026203.1, read as the reverse complement.
TGGTGGGGGTGGAGTCTGTCCCAGCTGTCATCAGGCGAGATTTAGGATACACCCTGGACATGTCGCTAGTCCCAGAGACAAAAATAAAAAAGATTTGGGAGGAAGTCAGAGTTAACAGAGAAAGTCCCAAATAAAAAAGGTAGACAACAAATGAATGGAGCGAGGAACAAACCCAATGATTAGGACATTTCTGTGACCTCTTCTCCACACTCCTCTCCCTCCATCAGGCCACTGCAACTGTGATGAATTCTTATCAGCTTTCATATTTCTGTATAATGGACCGCAGTTCACTACAAAGTGACTGGTTTCTTGACTCAGTTTAAACTCAGACTCAAACGGGCAACAGAACTGATTTTAATTTGACCATACAGTTGGCAGACTTCTGTGGTCAATTATTCAACGTTCCAGTGTAATAAACATTGTTTATTGCTTCACAGTCTTGGGTACTGCATTATTAGCCATCTACACAGACAGACAAGAGGAAATGCACATACTATTTACAATTTTTGATAATTTTCATACAAAAGTAGACATTTTTTGGTGTGGGGAGGTGTCCTAGGCAACATTAATTGTTACTGGGGAGTTCGGTTGTTGAAGTGTGTTTGTTACTTTACCTAAAAAAGTGCTAAAAAACTTTGACACCAAAATTCCTGCAGCCCCACTGAAGATATCTTGTGTTGTTAGGACACAGAGTTGAGGGTGTAGGGCCCTAAGTTCACTCGTTCCCCATGAGGACTACCAATAGAGTCCCCACTATCTGAGAAGGTCTGCTCCTTACATACACAAGTGCATTGCACTTCAAGTCCTTTTTAGGAGATGCAGAGACTCTGAGACACATTTCAGGAGTTTTAACAGTTTTAACGAGCTCCTCACTTACTGCTATTGAGATGATGACTCATGTTGAGAAGTTGAAAATTGGGCCTTGGGTATAAACAACATCATTAGTCTTTTTTTTTAAGATTTTCTTGGCACTCGTGGCCTTTATTTGAAGTATGTGGACAGGAAATGGGTATAGCGAGAGGGGGGAGGACATGCAGGAAAGAACGACAGGCTGGGATTCGACCTGTGGTGCCGGCACGAGGGCACAAGCCTCTGTAAAGGCGTCCAATCAACCCACTGTCCAGGCCCACATCATTAGCCTTCTATTTTTAATTGATGTGTACAGACTCAAAATGCCAAAATCTGACTTACTGTTAGATGATTTGGACCTGACTTTAAATCGGACTCTACTTCGCTGTAATTTTCTCTGAAGTGATATAAACACTGCTACAGTCTGTGTAACTGCTGTGAGGGTCCAGCTTTTTATTAGCAGCTATAACAGATCCTGTAGCAGATCCATTAACATGAACTGAACACCTGTCAGCTTTAGCTCTTGACGTGCTCTTTCATGTTTGTATGTTGATACAGAAAATAAGCACTGAAGATTGGTCTCCAGACAGAATCTGTTTTAAACGTTCCTGTGCCTGTACCTTCTCCACTCCAAGGTGTTCACGTGTCTGCTGTTAGTGCACATCAGCGTCCACATGTGTTTACAGTCAAACTTTGTTTCTGTCTTTTAACAGTCAAACTTAGGCTGAGTCAAACGGATCAATTTCACACAAATCGCAGTAATGAGAAAAAGCTGGAGAACCTGGAGAGGAAACGAGTGTTGTATCTGTGATACTGCCAACACAATAACACTACCAAAATGATCTTTTGGTATACCTGGATTGTGTTGTGGTACCTTTTTCCCCACCCATCAAAATGCCTTAGAGTGCCAATCCATGACACTGAATTCTTTTTAAAAGGAAGCTTTTTGTGAACCTCTATTGCACCTGCATGTGCCTCACATGCACAGAAAATGACCTTAAAGCGATGTTCCTCAGAGGTCCTGATGGAGCTTTAAAAGCAGATGTCCTTTACAGCATTTCCAGGTACCGGCCCGACACTGACGATTTCAATGACCTGAAGTAACCTCTGGAGGAATTTTGGTCCATTCTTCTTTACATTGTTGTTCAGTTCATTCTTTGTTTATTTGTTTTTAGATTTTAAACCTTTCTGACCTGATGTAGATTTGCTTCTGTAACTTCAGATTTTTCCTGCTACATGACTTCATTTTGACAAAGTTTTAGCTGTTGGACAGAGGCCACACAGACTCAGTGACTGCAAGGTTTCCAGGTCCTGGAGCTGTAAAACTACCCCCAAACCAGCTCTCTACTCTTCACCTGACTCACACATGACTGCATGCCAAGTGCATAGTGGGAGATTATTGAAAAGCAGCAGTGAATAGAAAGTTTTTCAACCTCAATGATTTAAAGCAACTGAGAATTTTAGCAGCCCTGATGCATTCTGGGAGTTTGTTCCACAGGTGAGGAGCATCAAAGCTGAGCGCTGCCTCACCTGTTTGGTTCTATCGCTGGGTACAGAAAGTAGGCGTGGCCCTGACGACCTGAGCATTCTGGTTGGTTCATCATGGACCAGGTGATCAGAGATGTATTTTGGCCCAAAACCATTCAGAGATTAATGAACCAACAGCTGGATTTTAACATCTGTTCTGGGACAGTCAGGAAGCCTGTGTGAAGATCTAAGACCTGGAGTTCTACGGTCCAGTCTCTTGGTCTTAGTGAGGACTCGGGCAGCAGCGTTCTGGACTAACTGCAGTTGTTTGATGGATCTTTTAGGGACCCGTGAGAACAGCGTTACAGTGGTCCAGTCTACTGAAGATAAAAGCCTGGACAAGTTCTTCTAAGTCCTGCTGAGACACCAGACCTTCAATCCACCATATGTTCTTTAGGTGATAACAGGCTGAATTCACTGCTGTCTTAATGTGGCTGTTAAAGTTCAGGTCTGAGTCCAGAACCAGTCCCTGATTTATGGCTTGGCTCTTGGTTTTTAGCTTCACTGCTTTAAGCTGAGTTTTAATCTTTTTTTCTTAACTCCAAACACGGTTATTTCTATTTTGCCTCAATTTCACTGAAATTATTTAAATTCTTCATTGAAATTTTAGTACATCCACTCTTCAATTTGATCAATGCATTTGATCAATGTTTGAATTGGATTATAGTCTCCTGGTGAGATGGTGGTATAGATTTGTGTGTCATCTGCATAGTTATGGTAACACATTTTGTTCTTTTTTATAATTTGACAGAGTGAGAGCATGTAGTTGTTAAACAACAGAGGCCCCAGAATTGGACCTTGAGGAACTCCACGTTATTTTTGTTAGGTCCGATTTGTAGTTACTTAAAGACAAAAAATAGTCCCTGTCTTTTATATAGGACTCCAACCAGGTAAGTGCTGAGCCAGAAAGTGCCAGTTCTTCAACCAGTCTATCGAGATGTTATGGTCGACTGGGTCAAATGCAGCACTAAGATTCAATAAAACTAAGATTGAAATGTTGCCACTATCTGCTTTGGAGCAGATGTTATTAAGGAACTTTACCACAGCTTTCTCAGTGTGTGATGTAGCCGGAAACCTGACTGGAAGACATCAAAACTGTCATTTAGTACCAGTAAGTTTTACTGCTGAAAAACTGCTTTTTCTTGATACGGGCATGTAGCTGTTCATAAGTGACCTAGTGTCTACAATTTTTTGTTTTTAAGTGGCTTTATGATTACTGTTTTTAGGAACGGAGGAAATATTCCTGAAAGCAGATATGTATTTAAAATGCCTAGAAAAGCTGAATGTGCTGCAATGTGACACTTTTGGCAGAGTATCAAGGCAGCAAGTGGTGGAACTCAGGTGAAGTATGATGTCATCCAGGATCTTTTAAGTGAATGGACAATTTTGTGTCATGGTTACTCTCAGTGGACACAGAGGTAGCATATATCCGGCATCTAGCATAGGTTGACTGACTGATTTTTTCTGAATTTTGTCAGTGAAAAAGTTCAAACTCATTGCAGACACGGATGGATATAAGATGACTGACTCAGAGGGATTTGTTAGTCAGTCTTCCAAACAAACCGTACTGGTTCAGGCTTCAGCTGTTTGTGCCGTCATGGACTTTAACTCGACCAATGAGGCCTGTAGGCGCTGACATGCAGCTGTTTTTTCTCGACTCATCTCTGTGAGTCCGACCTAAAGGTAAATTTGTCGGTACGTTGACGGCTGAAAAGGTTGCCAACTGTCTTAGATGGTTTCCACCTAAGAAAAAGCTGTGTTTCAAGTGACAAACAAATGTGGTCAATGCATTTAGCTTCACGCTGTTGGTTTGAAACTAAATGGTTTTATTTTACCCTGTCCAGATAGATGTGCAGCAACAATGTCTTCTCTAAGACCACTGCTTATGTCTTTCCCCCCTGCCACTGTGTTAATGCTCCAGACCAGCAGATGCCAAAAAGTTGTTCTTTTATGGAGATCTGCACACCTGCTGATGATCAGTTCGTCTGATCATCAGCAGCACCTGGATCAACTTCCCCTCTTAAATCCTATGGAAACAGTAAAGAAGGTTTTTAGTATTTTCCACATTTTTTCCCCTTTCTTTTGGCTTTTTATCAAATAAATGAAGAAAGAATAAAAAAGAGCAATAGGATTTTCATTATGATATTGCATTAAAAAAAAAGATTAAAAGAGGAGGTTGTAAGTTTTGTACTTGTACTACTTTTTTGGTGTATACTTTTACATCTACGTAGCTTTTGAGCAAGCTTTTCCTTAATTCTAAAAACCAAAGAGAGAAAGTGTATTAGTGTTTGGTTGCAGACATCAGGAGTGGAGGTGTCAGAGATACGATGTGCAGATAAACCCGTTTTCTAATAGCAAACCACTTAACAGCCTATAACTCTCTCTCTCTCTCTCTCTCTCTCTCTCTCTCTCCCTCTCTCTCTCTCTCTCTCTCCCTCTCTCAGCATCTGTTCCACATTCATCCTGTGGTCATGGCCTTGTGGAGATCCTCAGCTTCTCCTCTCTGATGCAGAACTACTTTTCTGATCACTCCTGCTCTTTTCTTTTATCCCCTCGTTTTCCAAAACCAGTCCTCGTCCCTTTTTCTCCCCCATGCTTCTTTTCTTTATCATGTTCAGCGTCTGTCCTTTGTCTCCTCTTCTCTTTAACGGCTCAAGTTAATAGACTTTGATTTTGAATCTTGGGGAAAAGAAGATCTGAGACACCTTCAGACCAAAAGAGAAGTGTCTTCTTACAAATTTATCTGTGTTTGGAACATCACAGAGGGCCATTCAATGGACATAAAGAGGTGTTTTGTTGTTTTTTTATGTAACTTACTGAGGTTTATTTCATCTGCAAAATGTCAAACCTTAACATTACTTTGTGCTTGTTCAAATGCACAACTGTTTTCCATGATTTGTTGTCAAGCCCCAATTTTCACACAAACACAGTCTTGGGACAGTTTTTCCATTGAACGCTATGGAACACTATAGTTCAGTTTCGAGTATTTTACTTTTCCATCATAGCTAGTATCACTTGACTGATATGACCTCAGTGATGACTATTAGCTGAGCTCAACTATGTTTCCAAAGTTTGCAGTAATGTAAAGAAAGATCCAACAGAAACTCAGCAGCAGCTGAGGATGATTTACAACAAATTAAATAAATTTAATTTCACTTTTCACAGTCCAGCTTTGAATGTTTTTTACATCATAAATCATAGTGACGAACAAAACCTTACTTGATACATGAATCCCAAATCTCAAAATGGCATCAGAGTAAGAACATTGTCATGGTTAAGTATATAATCTATTCATTTCTGTGCTGATAAAAACGATTAAAATAAATTAAACTGAATCAGAGTCAATGAAGGTTACCTGTGGGGTGCCTCAGGGTTTAGTCCTCAGTCCCAAATTATTTTTATTATATATCAGCAACATTTGTAAAGTATCTGAGCTGTTTAATTTTGTTTTATTTACAGCTTATACAAATGTATATTGTTCTGGGAAAAATCTGAATCAGGTTCTGGTCTTCTCTGTTGAAGAAATGGTTCAACAATAAGTTATCACTTAATTTAAGTAAAACAAAGGTTATAACATATACTGATTTTCAAATCAGTAGAAGAGTAAAAATAGTAATGGATGATGTTGAAATAAGTATAATAATAATATAATAATAATAAGTATAAGAATTTTTGGGTGTAACTAGCGATCATAGATTAAGCTAGAAGACAGATTTTATAAATTCGAATAAAATGTCCAAAATTATTGCAATATTAAATTTAAAAATATGTATTGTACTGTTTATTCAACATCCCAGCCAAAAATCAAGTTTTGTCTGGAGATTTGGGGAAATGCGTACAAAACTAACACACAACCGATTAACAAAAAAAAAAGCTATAAGAATTATAAATCAAGTTATTATGAATCAACCAATCAAATACTCGCTAATCCACATACTTGTGATTTGGTTGACTATAAAACTATTTAAAAAATGAGTAAAGTACATAATTTTTTTATTCAGAAGCAGTTTGAAATCAGAAAGAGGCATGTGAACTCGACGCATCGACACATGTTTAACACATCAGCGTGAAAACAAACACAGGAGATGATTCTTCATCACGAGAGTAAAATCATGAAACAACTGTAAAATTGAATTAACAATGTGTACTTCACTTTTCTTTTTTCTAAAAAAAAATCTTTGAAAATACCATATAAATAAAATATAAGACTCCATTATGAGCATTTTGTTTTAATGACGAAACCTTAGATTCAGGCTTTTGTTATGTTTTGTTAATTTAATGGCTTAATTTTGCAAACTTCTTAGCTGTTTTCTGTTTTGTATAAAGCATAGATAAAATAAGCTTTTGCATCAAGTTTCTGAAAGCACTTGGTGGTGACTGAGGTGAGTGCTACAGGGCAGAAGTCATTGAGGCTGGTTGCGGTGTTTTTAGTCTTACCTGCCGATTTCAAGCAGGGTGGGCTGTTCCAGGGATACGTTGAAAATATTAGTGAAGACCTGTGATAGCTGCTTGGCACATGCCTTGAGTACCTTCCCAGGAAATCCATCTGGACCTGCAGACTTCCTGGGGTTCACTGCTCAGAGCACCCGCATCACGTCCTGTGCCTCAAGAGTGAGTAGAAGGGAGCTGGAGGTTGGTGGGGGTTGTAGGGATGTGGGTGAGTGCTGTGTTTGAGACTTGAATCAAAGAAGCTGTTCCACTCCTCTACCAATGCCACATCTGAGCGCCCAGGTGTCGCAGCACATTCTCTGATGGTCTGTATGCCCTGCCACACCTGCCGGCGGTTGTTAAATTGTCCCTCTATCCTCCTCTTTTATTCTGCTTTGGCAGTCTTAATGCCTCTCCTCAGATCGGCGCGAGCGGTGGTGTACAAAGCTCTGCCACCTGACCTGAAGGCTGAATCTCGGGCCCATACGGACCTGGCTTGTCATCCAGGGTTTCTGATTTGGGAACATCCGGATGAACCGTTCCACAGTGACATTCCCAATGCAGTACTTGATGTAAGACAGTACTGTGTCTGTGAATGTTGCCAGGTCTTCATGATAGAAGGCATCCCACTCTGTGTGTTCAAAGCCGTCCTGCAGTCGGGGGAGGGCGTCTCCAGGCCAGGTGGAAATGGTCCTCTTTGTAGGCTTCGTCTGTCTCCAGAGGGGGGCGTGTGCCGGGGTGAGGAGCAGGGACTGATGGTCTGACTGACCTGGGTGGGGGAGGGGTACGGCTTATTGAATACACATCATCCAGGGTGTTTTCCCCTCTTGTTTAGCATTTAACATGTTGGTAGAATTTTGGTAATACAGTCTTTGATTTGCACTATTCAAATCTCCTGCAACAATGTGGACGCCATTGGGGTGGGTGCGCTGGTGGTTATTGCTGGCGTTCAGCAGCAGAGAGCGAGTGGTGTTTACTTTAGTGTCCTGTGGTATGTAGACTGCAGTAACGACAAGAGAGCGACAGAAAAAAGGGTCTGCATCTCACCGACCTGCACTCCAGGTCAGCAGAGCAGTGTCTGTTCAGAGCAGCGCTGCCATAACACCAACCTTCATGCACGTAGATACAGAAACACACACACACACCCCCATGCTCCTCCCGCTCCTCCCGGAGTCACTGCTCCCGTCCCAGCGGTGTAGCGTGCAGCTACTAGCTGCACCGTGGCATCAGAGATTTGCGTGTATATCCATGTTTCTGGGATGATAAGCACACAGCATTCGCAGACATAATGATTCCCAGCTAGCTGAAATTCCAAGTCACCGCTTTTGTGCACCACATATCTGGAGCATTATATATATATATATATATATATATATATATATATATATATATATATATATATATATATATATATATATATATATATATATATATATATATATATATATATATATATATATATATATATATATATCTATATATATACCTATATATATATCTATATATATCTATATCTCTCTCTCATATATCTCTATATATATATATATATATATATATATATATATATATATATGAGAGAGAGAGAGAGAGAGAATGTGATTCCTCCAACACTGATTTGGGACATCAGTAGTTTTTCTTCCTACATAAAAGTGTTTCAACAGATTATTATTAGAGATAATTCATCTATTAAAGAATTGCTAAAACTGCAATTTATGCAGATCTAATGTTCTATATAACTGTTTTATTGATGATATTTACTTTTACCATGTAGAAGATACTTCTATATAAGTAGATACTTAGAAAAGTAATTTTTTTCAACTTTGTCCATTTTCATATATTTTACACAGATAACATCAAAGGACCCCCAAACAAATCTCAGTGGTGGGCTTCGTCCAAATCTTCACAATAGCTTTTTATCTGATCAAAGAAGCAAAAACAAAGCCTCAACTAGTTTCACACACACACACACACACACACACACACACACACACACACACACACACACACACACACACACACACACACACACACACACACACACACACACACACGGCTGGAGACAAACTCTTCTTGACCTTGCCTTTGGATTTCCTTCTGCAGCTAGTTTCTGTCATTCTTGGAGGAAACGGTTACAGCAGCGAGGACTTGATTCCTTTGTTCCTCATTCTTTCATGCTAAAGCTGCTCAGTTGGCACAGAGATAAAATATATTCATGTTTAGAATGTATTTTATCAGGCCAGTACAGAAGCACATTGACTGTGGTGTGTGTGTGTGTGTGTGTGTGTGTGTGTGTGTGTGTGTGTGTGTGTGTGTGTGTGTGTGTGTGTGTGAGAGAACTGGTTTGTGAACTGGTTTGAAGGTGGATCCTACTGTGAACCAGTGTGATTCAAAGTACCACAACAACAGTTTTACGTCTGCTTCTCAGTACAACACTTGTACCAGATATATTTTAACATCTGTAGCATCTTCTGTTTGACTGTATTGCAGAGTAAATAAGCCAAAGGCTTTAAAAATCACTGCTGTTGTTTATCAATAAGAATCTCGTGCAGTGTAGCTCCTTGGCCCCACCAGGCGCGGCGGGCCACTGACCATCTTCCCTGTGGTTTTTCTCCATCCAGCGTGATGCCAGGTTCCACCGGGAGTTTCAGAAACGGAAGCCTGATGGTTTCAAGATCAGGTGAGGAATCTGTTTTCAAAGACTTGTATGTCACCATGGCTTGTTCTTTCTGCTGTTGTGACTGGATTGACAAGGTCATATTTCATCACTCTGACCTCTGTTGACCTTGACTGATGTCTGATGCATTTTGCCACACAAGTCCGTCAAACAGATGTGGCCTTTCTATCCTTCCAAAAGGAGAAGTGTCCTCCAACAGTAATGGAATTTTCCATGAGAAACAAAAATACCTCTGCTCTGAAATCAACATCATCTTCCTCCAAGCCTCCTCCCTCAGCTCGCCGTCCTGATTAGGCAGCCAGCAAGTGGGAAACCTGCAATGGCCGCCATCAGCTTCTCCTCCAAGATTTTTAGAGAACAAAATTATTCACACGCTCCCGTCAGATACCGCTGGAGCGATGGAGCTAAGGAGAAACTTCCCACTGAAACCAATGACGTAGAGAAAGTTGAGCCAGGCCAAACTTTTTGACACGCTGCCTTCATGGACACAACTCCTCAGTTTCCATAAGGAATGAACGGGTCCATGTGACCTCGGCAATTTGTCACTGACTAGAACGGCGGCGCCATGCAGCCGGCGCCATGCAGCCGGCGCCATGCAGCCGGCGCCATGCAGCCGGCGCCATGCAGCCGGCGCCATGCAGCCGGCGCCATGCAGCCGGCGCCATGCAGCCGGCGCCATGCAGCGGATCCTCAGAGGGACCCAGGAAGTGTTGTAAAACTGTGTGATACCCCCCCACCACACTGAAGTGAGACTCCACGATCTGCCCTGATACATCTACATCTACAGTCATTTAGATGTGGCGCTTTAGGGACCCCTAAAGTCTCCTAAAGTCTCCTAGAGTCTCCTAAAATCAAACGGTGATTACGGTTATTTGTTTATTGATCATAGGGAACTCTATGGACTACATGGACATTTCTGTTTGGATATGAGGACCTCTCCAGGTTTTATTCTCCACATTTTTATATGGCAGCATTGATTTTATGGATTTTTGAAAAGTATTGCTGCAGACCTGGAAGGCAGATAGTTGAGAACGGTCCAATCCTCACCAACTGTGACAGATTTAGGTTGTGTTCATGCTGATGGACGTCCATCTGTATTCTTGGCTCGTCCCTTCTTTTCTGCAGTAGACTGTAACTCTTAACATCCAGTTTCATCTATGACATTTTTTGGAACTTTTGTTTCAGAGTAAAAGTTCAAATCAATCAATTTTCTCACCTTTAATATTTCATCCTGCATTGTGTCTCTGTCTTTTTGGGGTTTTTTTGCCTGTCAAATCAGATCAAAAGGAGCATTTATTTAAGCATTTAAGATCCTTGCTCTCATCCGCTCCATTATTGTGAAAACACCTCTATTCTTCTTGGATTTTTTTAATAGTTGTTGAATCCAGGTGGAGTTTAGCATCTTCCTCCAGCAGGTATCTAAAGATCTTTGAGGGCCTTGCTTAGACCAAGTGGAAAACTTTTGGCAGCCGGACCAGCAGGGAGGAACAGAAAAACAAGATGAGATATACTTACAAGGGCTGACGAGACACAAGAACGAGGCCCGGCCAAAGGCAGTCCAGCAATAACTAAACACAAGGACACAGACTTTCAAAATAAAGAGAGGGTTTGAAGCAGAGTCAGCTGTCTCTCTGAGTAGCTCTAAAATTTCCATAGTTTATTTGATCAAATAGAAAAATCTGTGACTTTGAGAACTATGGTGCATTTGGTTGAAAACTCTTTTTCAGAGAAAGTAAAGTTCATCATTAATAGACTCTTAACATCATTAGTAAGCTACTTGTTTAGTTTGAAGGAGGCTCATCACCTGTTTTTCCATCTACGGATCGATTATTTTGATTGATAATCATAGCTGAATTGGAGGGACATAATTCATCATGGATCATAAAAATGCAAATAAACAAGGTGGTTGAGCAGAGAACTGACTTCGATGCATTTTCAAAGCTCCAAACATGAAGCAGGTTCGTATATCCAGGGAGAAGTAAAATACAAGACCGCCGAGGCAGAAATGGCGTTCGACTGTTTGGTGAAATCCCACTGCGGTGAAAACCACCCCACAATCAGCTGCCAGCCGCGTATCTGAAGCTCAGCGTGGGCTTATGAGGTGTTTAGTGGCCATCTGTCAACAGCTGGTTAAGTATTTATCTGTTGGATAAATGAAGCTTTGGAAGTCAATAAAGAAACAGCAGCACAGCCTTTTAATAATCACTCTTGGTTACTCCGGCTCCGTGCATTCATTTAGTGGTTATCCTACGGAGATGTCCTATGATGACTAAAGAGGGATGGAGTTTCTAAGCCACTGTTGACTCTGATGACTGTTCCTTAAGCATGAAACTGATCAAATTAGCAATTTTAAGAAAATTAACTGAGCTACTTCATTAAAAGTTTCAGTCAGAAGCATTATGACTTACTGAGATGGGACTTCTTTCTTCCTCATTTTGCAAGAAAAAGCAGCACCTGTGCAGAAAGGCAAAGTTTGATGGTCTTTATTTTGCAAAAAAGAAAAAAATCACAGCATTCCTTTTCTTTGAGACAAAGGAGATGCATGCAGTGAAGCATCTCTGTAACACAAGATCAAAATACTGTTTTTCCTTTTAGTAAGCTTGCAGAACCTTTTATGGTCCTTCACCTTAATTGTTTTTTAAAATCTACTACCCCACATTCTTCAGTGAGTTGTTTATGTAGTTTTTGAGCGCACTCCTTCGTAAAACATATTTTTCTCATTACTGAGTGACATTCCAGTTTTTTTAATGACGAGGGAATGCACGGCAGTGCCTCCCAAAACCAGCACATGGCAGGGGAACCTGCTGAAAACACATTTGCTTTGAATCAATCATTTTAACGACAAAGAGGGACTAATTCAGATGGAAATATAGATTTGTAGCATGGCTCTTTAACTTTATGTATTTGTTGCATGTGGAGCCAAACACTGTGTCTGAATCTGAGGGAATTTCGTGAACATTTAATCACAGGATTTTAACTTCACAAGGAAGCTGGAAGCTGGAGACTGAGGACTGAAGGAAAGAGTGGGACACTAGTTGTGCAGGTGGGAAACGGAGCTGGGAATGGTAGTGGAGACAGCAGCAGGGCTGGAGCTTGGAGATGAGATGAACTGGTGAGGCATGGGAGCCAGTTTGGCAGAGGGATTTGGGAGCAAGAGGAGCTGATGCTGAAAGCGGCAGGCAGACGGCCGGTTGGAGGGGAACCAGCCGGCTGGCAGATGGGCGAGAGGCTAAGGCACAAAGAAATGAAAAAGAAATGACCATTAGCTGCTTCCAACAGCGACACAATGGTTGAGCAGAGACTGAGGGAGAGGCCAGGGTTGATAAACCGAGAGACTTAAAGGTGTGCAACAGGTCCAACTGTGAATGGTCACACGTGTGGCTTCTGGGGTCATAATCTGCCTTATTTGCCTGCTGTTTAAAGTTTAACTTTAAAAGCTTTGAACCCTAACCCTATTATGCTTGTGCTGGCATTGGTTTATCAACATCCCCAGATCTGGGGACTTTAGGGTTTTAAGGGTTGATATCAGAAGCTTTTATAGACAGCGGCTGGTTCCAGTGGGTCCAGTCTTGTTAAAGACGATTGAAGCCAAAAGTGATCTTCCCCTCCTTTGGAAACCACGTGGTTCATGCAAGGTGAATTTGACATGGAAGCAAGTAAATTACACTGGAAAGTTAGTCAATCACAAGATAATTCATCATACATGCCGTCACTTGTTGCACATTTTACTCCAAATGCAACCCGACTTCATGACAGAACCTTTAATATCTATGTTGATCAACCGTGCAACACGAGGCAGTTCCACAATAAATAAAATTGCACAGTGACCATAAACTTGGTTTTTATTACCAGGTCTGGTATTAGAGTCATCCTGAAGGGTCTTTGTGTGAGGCTCTGAGACCTTTCAGCTCGTGACCTGTGACCTCTTGTCTTCTCAGACCACCCTGACCCGTCTTATCCTTTAATCAAAGCGTTAGTGATTATCCATGTTTATTTCTAGTCTCTTTAATTAGTTACAAACAGAAAATACAGCAATAGTTTTAAAAGTAGATGAATTGGTTTGTTGATTTATTGGCCATTGTTCAGTAATCGGAGATAAACCTTATCAATGGGCCTCTAAGTGATAGTTTATGGCCAGAAAAAAATCAACTTTGCTGGCAAGAGTCCGTGTTTTAGTGTGAGTGTGATTTACACAGACATCAGATGGGCATTTCCAGGCTTTCCTGTCTTATTTTAAAGGCCTTCTGCTCTAGCCAGACAGCCATCACACCGCCAGACAGTTCACAGAGCCCCAAACCGAGCTGCATTCAACTTTAAGATATGACTTATGTTTTCATCAAGTTTCATCATAGTTCGAGTCCCGAAGTAAAGTTTGCAAGACTTTAATTCATCAGGCCTCATTTATGAAACACGAGTGGACCAAATTACTGTTTGCAGAGTATTTAGTTCACACACTTTGTGTCAAGATATATGAGTGTTTTTGACCACTCTGATCATGTTGGAAATGCCACGGGACGTTTGTTAAGACTCCGTCAGGTCAGTCGCACTGCTTTAGTTGAATCTTTTGCCAGTGCAGCTAAACCGGGATGGGACGAACCGGGTCTGCAGGGAGTATTTATGATTTATGATGAACTAGCTACCAGTGAATTACCTTCCTCTCTGTAGGTGCTCGTTTCTCTAGCGCTTCGCATCGACAGTCGTCAGGAACGGAGGAAGACCGTGTAGAGATTGGACTACGGTGAACTGTCACGGGAGGTTCTGCAGCTGTAAGTTCTTCATCCAGCATTGTGACCGAACAACAAAAGGAGGAATCCATGAAAACAGACCAAGCTCCTCTAACATCGGAGGAGAAGGCTATTTGTCATACTGCAGCATTACATTCCCACCTGTCCGGTCCGCCCAAAACACTGGACCCACCAGTGAAAGTGGGAGTGCTGGTGGGTAATTCTCATCTATTCCTGCACATCCTCCTAGATTCATCCTTCCCGCTACACTCCAGATCTCCAGATCTCCAGATCTCCTGAATCTCCAGAACTGTTCTCTTGTTGCACTTACAGATTTAGTGGCTGAGGATAACTTCTTGGATGGGAAGTTGGCTCCTCAAGTTGGGTTCCAGCTGGAACCCCTGGAGACAGTACGCATTGCGAAGGCGGTGGATGGAGGTGTTGGCTCATGTTGCACATCAGACCAAACCTCTTCAGTTAATTGTATCGCGTAATCAGTCTGAGATGCTCCAATTTAAGGCTCTGTCTGCTCCCTCTACGTCTTTAGTTCTCGGGCACCCTTGGCTAAATAAACACAACCCCCATTTAGATTGGAGACGTGGATGTGTTGTAAGCTGGAGTTCATTCATGCTTCCTGTCTACGGTCAGCTCGGACCAAGCTGAAGGGCGAACACCACAATAAACCCAAACCTCCACTACCATCTGAATTGACCGGAGTGGGTAACTACATTCTGAAGTCTTTGGATGCAGGAATCATTAGAATATCATCCTCTCACCTGCGCCATGTCCTCAGGTAGACATGCAGGGTGACAGGCACCTTCACAGCTCCTTATATGGCGGTTCCTGGCCAAGATTTATGCTTATTGATGAGCTGCAGGAGCTCACAGCCAACCTGCAATAAGTCAGCATTTGTGGATGGAAAGATTATGATCAAATCCAAGTTTTACACAACAGGATTTTTGGTGATTTATGTGCAAATCTACTTAGAGATTTAAGATTTCATAAAGGAGAACCATCACTCTCTTCTTTTTGGCTTAAGATGTCTCAGGTAAAAATTCATTGTTGCTTCAGTTTAGAAAATCAAACCATGTCCACTTCAAGACAGATGTTTGCAATGATATTATCATTTCATACTGACTTAAGAGAGACAGTTTCCTGTCTTTTAGACATTGGTGTAAATGATTTTTGGTCAGGATATTAATGGTGTAAAGCATCAACTCAAAAACATCAACAACAAAAACATCTTCCACTGGTGCCCCTAAAGATCCAAAGAGCTCCTAACTTTATAGACTGCACGAAAACAACGATTGACTTAAATGCGTAAATCTTCATCTTTGATCTGATAATAAAAACCGCAGTGAGTCAGACAGTAAATCCGCTTCAGTTTGGGAGAGAGTAAGTCGAAACAGAGACATGACATTCAGCATTAATGTGTTTGTCAATAAAGAGTGTGGAGAAACCAAACAAAGAAGTCGGGATGACGTGCAACGAAAGGTTATGAGTTAAAGCCACAACACAGCAAGAATGTACAGACATCCGAAAAAAACAAACTCGCACTCAGTTCTCGGGTTTTATGTATCAGAACATTTACAAAAATAAAAATAAATAAATGAAAATCATTTAATTTTCAGACCTGAAAATTAAGTGAAAACGAACTCAGAAGAATATAACAATGAACCATCATTTAAACCAAAATACCAAAGAAATATGTGGAAAAAACTCCACGATTGAAGAGGTTTTAGAGCCACCTACCGTCCGTCCGTCCATCCGTCCGTCCGTCCGTCCATTGAACTTCTGGTTCTTCAGGTTTGGAACAAGGTGCAGCAGCCTAAGCAGAGAGGCCCAGACCTCGATCTCCCCAACTACCTCCTCCAGTTTCAGGAAGACACCAAGACGTAACCTGGACATTAAACCAGATCCCCTCCGTTTCTCGGCAAGAAATCTTGCTACCTTTGGCAACTATAGCTGGAAGTAATTGTTTTCTGTATGAAGTTCTGAGTCTTTCACATCGTTGTGGAGAACTTTGGTTCCTTCCTCTTTAAAACGTTGTGTTTAGTTCATTGAGGTTTGCCGATGTTCATTCATGCACAGCCCTCTGCAGGTCCAGTAAAAATGATTTCAGTCAGGTTACGGTCTGGAGTTTGACCGGACCGTTACAACACTCGCAATCTTGTTTCACAGATTTACTGGAGGGTTTTGTGATCATTGTCACATGTTCTCAGTTATCAGACGTGTCTTCACATTTGACTGCTGAGTTCTCTGATATAAAGACTTGGTTCACTCTCTGCCCTCATTCAAGAAGTTTAGTTAAATCTGTGAGTTGATTTTCACATAAATAACCTCCTTACGAAAAACCTCCGCTGGATTCATGATCGCCATGTGAAACTTAAATTTTTGTTGTAAGAATGTGTCAGTCAATCACAAACTGGCCAGGAGTTCCTGCTGCTCATGACAAACTTGCATGAATCTTCATCCATCGAGCACCCTATAAGGAGTTGTAATGGTGCATCCTCATCATCGAATCCACCTGTGGACATGGCACATGTCAAAAAAGGAGACGAAGAACATTTTTCCAGATGCAGCAACAGAATTTGTTTAAAGTTTTTTTATTTTAATACATGTGTGACGTGCCTGGAAAAGAGGTGACTAACACAGGAGATGCTGCATCATCTGTCTAATGAAGTGTTCAGGAGGTGAAGCAAAAATGGTTGATATAAAGGTGGTTGAAAAACCAAACAAAACGCACACACATTTGTCTACATCAACAATGTTTCACTGTGGCACCCAGGAAGCATTGCTTTTAAGAAACAGTAGCTGAAACGTAAGTATGCCAACAGTCCATCAGTTAATACAAACGTGTCATATTTCTAGTTTCTTCTCATGTTTAAACCATTGCACATAGGGCGTTGTCTTTCCCACAGGAAGTGTGCGTCCATGTGATCATATCAGCTGTTGATGAATGACGGTTCTTGTTGCATTGCTGTTGGACTGATTAGAGCTCACGGGCGTCCAGCTTGTGTTCCTGCTCCACAGAGATTCCTCCAGATTCCTTGTTCTGTTTGATGATATTCTGCCCTGTTGAAGCGGAAACATTCAAATCCCTCCCTATCTTTCTTTGAGGAATTCTTTTCAAACATTGCAATGATTTCGTCTTGCAGTTCTTGACAAAGTGGCGCACGTCTATTCATTCTTACATCATTACTTTTTCAAAACTTGTTTTTTTTTGAGGAGCATTAAAAAATGACCACAAAGTGGAGACAATGAAGACATTAAAGAGTCCTTTTATTTCATTTTTTTTTTTTTTTTTACTCTGGTCTGCTGGATTCTGCAACCTGAATCTTTATGTGAGCTTTGTGAGCGCTATGCTGGACAGACAAGGAGAGACAACATAGGCTATCCCGATGGACCAAAGCGACATCTAGAAAGATGTAGGTCTGAAAACGACCCATTGGGCCTCCGGATCCGAAGGGCAGCTCCAACCGTTGCACACAGTTGGCAAGTGCTACGACCAATAAGAGCAACAAACCAGATGATGCATTCAGATCGACGGACACGAGTCGACGGGAGAGAGTTGTGCAGAAGAGTTCAATGGAGCCAGAGAGACGGCCATGTGATAAAAACGTACTCCAACGATTGTTGTTAGGGCTATCCCGAGGCCTCTTCAGCTCTAGATCATATAGAAAGTCCCAATCCATTGGTCATAGTCGGTGGCAAAGCGTGATCCCAGGATCGCAGTTAGGGGTCTAGCCAGCAGGACACAGAAGGTCGGAGAATATCGTGTCAGAGAGGGGCTGTGGATCTGCCACCAAGCTGCTCCGTTATCTGCCATTCCAAGAGGATCCAGGAGCAAAACATGCATGAGATTTGTGGCATCAGCTACCAACATCAGTCGTAGTGGGAGGAAGTTCAGGCTGCGATTGTAAGTCCTGTGTTTGGGTTTGTATTATATCAGCCCATGTGGGCCACAGATGGAGTTATTTATTTTTTCCTTTCACCTCTTTACTAGCACTAAATTGCCGCTGTACCAATTTTTTTGGAATGTGTTGCAGGCCTGAAATGCAAAAATGGATGGAAATTAAAAAAGAAAATAAAGGTATTTAGAAAAGAATGCACATAACATACAGTCTTAAAGGAAATAAATTCTAAGTTAATATAATAAGTACACTTACGTTACATATTCGCCCTTCTTTTTGTCATCACCACAACTTTTTGTGATCTGGGCTTTAAATCGTTCTTAAATCAGTTTGAGAAATCAACACGTGTTTCACACAACATGCTCGAACATGGACTTTTAGTTGCGTTACTGTGACTGTTAAACTATGTCTGTGTTTGTGTACTTTATCTGTGTTCTCAATAACAAGTTTATGATCTGTCAAAGAAGTGGATTTCTCCAATTTTTATTTTACAAATTAAGCACAACATATCCATTGCTGCAGCAGGACAGACTTTAATTAGACTCTCAGCTTCGCTGCTCCCCAGCTGCGTTTCTTTCAGGGTGGTCAAATCAAGTTTACCGACTGCCCTCATTTAATGGGATTGCCACAGAAAACAAAGCTGCCTGTTAAGAGTACAAAAAATAAACGGGGTAAATAAAGAGAAGGGATTGAACAACAACAGATAGAGCCGGGAGGAGGGAACTAAAGATCAGCCTGGAAATATGGAACCACTTAAGGCCCTGAGAGAACACACCCTGCAAAGGGTTAAAGATGGCTATGGGATAAGTGGAGCTCGTTTATCGCAAATTTGACAGTGGTAGTTAAATGTTGAGTTTTCCCTCCAATCTGCCAGTCTGGGGAAGCAGACAAGGCTCTCTGCTCTCCTTTAGGGCCGCCCGTCTCCTCATCTAAGCCCTAAATCATCTGTGTGAAACAGGACGAAGGAGAGGAGGACTCTCTCTTCCCTCTTATCGCTTCTCTCACCTTAGCTCTCATCATTTGCAGAGCTGCCGTGAGCCTGCAAGACTGTTCCCTCCAAGTCAGCCTCCATCCATCCCGCGTGGTTTTAAGACCTTCACCCCGTCTCTGCCTGAGCCTCACTGTGGACGTACGTTTTCTGACCTGCCACCCCTGGAGTCCTCGCAGATGTCCGGAGCCTGGCGCTGAAGCAGGCTCTCGCCAGCAGCCCAGATGCATCTGCGACTCTTTGCAGTTGTGATGTCCTTGCTGTGTGAGGTGATCAGGATGGGGTACGGCGTCATGCAGAAGCAAAGTGGTGAGTACACAACAACACAATGACATTTGCTACTTGATTTACAATCAGTTTTTGTGCACAACGGGGATTATTAAAAAGAGAAAATAACATGACCTTTACATTAATCACAAGGGAGAGTACTTCTTTTTCTTGATTCAACAAAATTCACAATCTTGATGTAAAATCAGAATGAATCTGTCACAATCGAGCCGGATCAATGAGCAATAACGAGCTTCAGAGGAACATCCTCAACATCCATTTCTTCCACTGCTCCAAATCCAAACAAGCTTCAGATGTGCAGAACATCACGGATCCTCTTTAAATCACAGCGGCACTTCGGTGGCCCAGTCGTCGTGTCACTTGTCGTTAAGCTGCGTGCCAGCAGATGCTCCACATTGCTCAGGAACTCTCCGGAGATCTGGATTTGTGGCTAATGAGTCGTCATGAAACGACCCCTGGAAACGGCTGTGACCACAGGCAGACGGGTGACTGGTCACCCGCTTACTCACCAGCGTCTGGCATTTCCTCAAGGATTTGGTAGTAATTTGGGAAACCTGGTCTCAATTGTGCCATCGAATTTGACTTCCTACTCTTTCCCTCTGCCCCGTCGGCCGACCAGAAGCGAGACATTAGATGGTTATTACAGAGGCTGCATGAAGCCATCAGCTGCCGCAGACTTGCATTACCTCTGACAGCAACATTATACCGTTTGTTAAAGTAATGACTCAATTATACAAATTATGGATGTGGATTTGTGAAAAGCTTTAAGATTATTTGGCCCTAGAAGTATATAAATGTCTACTGAAGTTCAAATTGAGAGATTTAATGCGGGTAGATAGGAGCAGATTGAAGCTGGATGCACTTTATGGCCCTGAAGGGTCTAAAGCGAGCCGCAGGACCGGTTTGGTCGACCCGCTGTAAGATTTATGTTTACATTTTCCTCTTCCTGTTTCCTTTTATTCTCCTCACTATGCTTCCCTCCTTCTTTCATCAAACCCTTGTATCTTCTTCTCAACCTCTGTCACATCTGGACTTGGTTCCTATAGCTCTTAAAACACACACACACACACACACACACACACACACACCAACCAAAAGACAGTTGTAGGACTGAGGAGTTTAGTATTTCAGGGAGAAAGCTGAACTAGTGAGGTCAGGGTGCTGAAGCCATTATTATGTCCATCAGTGTTAGTGCTGTCTCTGTATGGTTACTGTAAGTAATTGACGGCATCTGTGACTGTTTTAAAGGAGAACGGAGGGATCGGGTGGGCAGAAAACGATCAAAATCATAGATAAAATGCTGCCCTGCTGTGTACCCAGAGACAGACGCTGCCTGTCTGCAGTTAAGCCCACTGAAACTCTTTTCCCTGCCCATTCATATATATCTGCATATTCTGGTTCTTTTTTTTGTGTGTACCTTCATTTTAAAAGACAAGCCGCTACCTTAAAAGGTGCCAAAAGAGAAGAAGCAGTCCAGTAACAAGCATCTCTGCTGCATTTCTTTGCATTTGTGTACATTTCCAAATACAAGGTGGAGGTAATGAGCTCTGAGTGCAGATGTAAAGGGGCTCACTGTCAGTGAGGAGCGTGAACGTGATCAGGTTCAGCTGTAGCTGGACTTGTCCAGAGTTCGTCGGTGCTCAGGTTCTCCTCAGTCCCATCTCAAATGTCACAGCTGTAACACCGGCTTCACTGTGGGGTCAATTGATCTTTTTGATCCCAAAAATTAAAATTAGCACAACTGAAAATGTGTGTGACTGTGTTGTCAGTGTAGAGTCACTGTGATGGAAGGATAACGATTGGTCCACTACTGCAGCACCATGTCTGACCACGTGGAGGCGTATATGTCTGCTGTGCTGATGTGTGGGTCCGGTGATCTCATAGTACTACTTTCTGTGTACTTTCAGAAGCTTTAACTCTTTACAGGTCAAGTGACCAGATCTGGTCACTTCAGCAGAACTACAGTCTATGGTTATTACAAAAAAACTATTACAAGTTACAATGTTAATAGAAGTCCCTTAATGTTCTCCAAAAGCCTTCTAGAGTTGAACTTTTGAAATTACAAGTATGTAACTGACTTCTCTATGAAGGGTTAAAATGAAAAAACATTTCTGTTATTTTTTGTCCAGTTTTTTCCTGAATGCATCTTAAGGATTGCAGGAGTACGGGTTTGTTGTTGTTGTTGCAAAGTTCTCCATAAACTCTCCCCAGATCAGGACGCCTGGCTTTCCAGTCCGGTCCGGTCCGGTCCGGTCCAGTCTAGTCTAGTCTAGTCTAGTCTAGTCTAGTCTAGTCTAGTCCAGTCCAGTCTAGTCCAGTCCAGTCCAGTCCAGTCCAGTCCAGTCCAGTCCCCTCTTCTTGCTTAGTCTTGCTTTAAAAATATGTGATGAATGTGGTTTTAGATTGTCTTATTGAAAAGTTCATGCACTTTCATGAAAAATGTGACCTTGAAGGCAGCATTTGCTGCTCTAAAATCTTAGTGTATTTTCCTGCCTAAAAGCATCACACAGGTAGAAATGACCTTTTACCAAAGATGCTGAAAGTGAGTAAGAGCACCTTTTACAGACACCAGCCACAAAACAATGACAAAAAAAACACTGCTGCAGCGTAAAACAACATAAATCATCACTTAAAGGCCTGTCTGAATAAGAAGTCTCTGTGCCACCACCCCAAAAGCATGTTTTAAAAGGGGAATGAGGCACCAGCAGCAATCTCTGCTCAGACAACTTTAGAGAACCACAAGAGGCTGGGCACAAGCTCTCAGAGGTACACTGGGGTCCTGCGCCATTTAGAGCTTTGAACATTAAGACAAGAATTTTAAATGTGATCATAAAACTGACTGGAACCCAGTGAAGATTTTTAAAAGTAGAGTGATGTGTCTCTCTTCTTGGAGTTGGATAAAAGTCGTGCAGCTGCGTTTTGAGCAGACTGCAGGCGAGCTTTTGTTCAGACAGGTAAAAGGAGAATTACAGTAATCCAGCCATGAAGACACAAAAGCATGAATAATCATTTCCATTTCTGCCTTAGAAACAACATGTCTTAGTTTTGCAATGTTTATTAGATGGAAAAAAAAAGCTGAGCAAGTCAGCTGCTGAAAGTGAGCATCTGAGGACAGAGAACTATCCAGAACCACCCCGAGGTTACGCAAACTAGATTTTACAAACGCTCCACCAGATCCAAGTTGCTGTTTTATTGCTGGGATGAAACTGTCAGGAGCAAAAATTATAGTCTTACTTGAGTTTAATTGTAGGCAGTTTGTGACTAACCAGGACTTAATGACAGTTAAACAACCATTTACCTCAGTAAGACTAAAGGGGTCATTTGGATGGAAAAGAAAAGAAGCTGGACATCGTCAGTATGAAGATGATAGGAAATGTTGCTAAACTTTGTCATTAAATGACCAAGAAGCAACATGTACAACATAAACAAAATAGGTTCAAGAACAGATCCCTGAGGAACACCACAGGACAGGGGAGCGGCTGCTGATATAACGTCTTTGATAAAAACAGAAACACTTCTGTCAGTGAGGTAGAAAGCGAACTAATCTATGGCAGACCCAGAAACAACCCCAGACCATCACAGAGCCTGGATTTGGACTTGCTGCTCTTAACAGTCTTATATATATATATATATATATATATATATATATATATATATATATATATATATATATATATATATATATATATATATATATATATATATATATATATATATATATATATATATATATATATATGTATGTATGTATATATATATATAGGAAGCTGTAACAAGTCGATCAGCTTCAAAGTCTAATAGACTCGTCTGACAGGGATTAAATGTTTCATGACAGTTGTAAGTCGTCATATCAAACTCATTGTTCAGCTACCAGGTAGGAGGAACCATCGTCACATGCTCCTGCTAGAGCACAGTGATGTGGGACAAACCACCTCGTTCCAGTATTCATGTGATCCATAAGGTTGCATTTCTGTTATTGATAGGAGGCACCAACAGCACACCCTGGTGTGTCCTGTCTCCAGCTGAAGGTGCTTCACTGAAAGTGGCAGTGGAAATGTGAAATTGTTCATCCCACTGATTAGTGACTGCAGAGCCTGTGTTACGTAAATGCTTCCACCCTGTTGGAACATTTTTCTTGGTAATATACACGCAAGATGCAGGCATTTTGGTTCCATCTACAGAAACGGTGGTTGCTGAATGTTACTGAGAAATTCCACTGTCAAACTACATAAAACAGCCTTTTTTTAAATACATTTCCCGAGTTTAAAACTTTAAATGCACACACTTGTTTTATTTGATGCAAATCTTAAATTAAAATAAAGAAATCATGATGTAATATTATTTCTTCTGTCCAAACTGTTAAATTCTTTCCATATGTTTCTGTTTCCTCGTGTTCAACACATCTAGTGAATTCAGTTTTGGGTTCGAATGTCGTATTAAATTCAAGCATGTTTTCCTGAAACCAAAACAGAGCTCGTTACACCTGGAGCTCGTTATAAAGCCAGAGCAGTCCCGTGCAAGTTCAAGGGTCAGCGTTTTACGCTACCTAAACCTGCAGCTGCTCCCAACTCTCTTAAGCCTGGAGATCGATGGTACATGTGAGGAGAACTGCTTTTCAAACACCGGTTTGAGACCTCAGCGGATCCCAGCGTTGTTCTGGGGAAATCTGCTCTGTGCTTTGCACACAGTCGTCATAGTTTCTGAGCCCTGATTATCAACGCGTCCCGAACATTTATGAAGGTACTGTGCCTCCTAACTCCTGATGTTTTTCAACTCAGAAGACTTCTTCTGCTAGTTTTGGACTTTTTTCTGCTGTTTTGTGAGCACATGTATTAGAACTGGTCTGAGTATGATTTTCTGGGATCTAGGGCTTCAATAGCAAACTGCAACAAATATCTGGAGCTTTGTTGTGATACATTTTATTATATATATATATATATATATATATATATATATATATATATATATATATATAAGTGAGAATCAACTAGTGCTCTTTTATTTTTTGCCTTGTCACTAGACAGCCTTACAGTCTACTTCAGTGTAGATGAAGCGTTAATATTTCTGCTTTCTCAAATGTCAGCTCTGATATCTGAGAGCTCACAGTCATTTATTTTTCATTTCACTGACGTTCAAGCTCAGGAATAACAGTGTCAGAAAGCAGCTGGTGTTAGCTTGGTAAAACTGAGTTTTAATTCTTGAATTGTTGATAGATTTAATCAGGACCAAGCCTAAAAAAGATGTGATGGGAGGGTGGCATTTTTGGCCCTTTTTTGTGAGAAAGAATTATTCCACATTCACACTGGCAGTAGGGCCAGCAGCAGGACATCTTTGTGCTCTCTAGTTCCCAGCAGGCTACTGCATAAATAGAGGGAGAAACTAATTAGAGATCTACTGCAGCTGTGTTAAATTAGTTTCTCCTGGCACTGATCCCTAAAACACAGCCCCACATTAGCAGAGGCCAAATGCCGCCACATTTTAAAGTGTACAGTATATTTCATAACTCTAAAATAGATGCATATATCCAATTTTTAGTTTTTCGATTTACAACACAATTGTACATAAGTGAAAATGTAAAGCCATGAATGCACAACATACCTTTTGAAATGACTATGGTCAGTTTTTATCCTTTAGTAATCCATTCAATTTTACTGTCCAATTACTACGACAGCCACTTTATTGCGGCTTCTAGTCATTTATATAGTGTATGTGTTTGTTTTAAAATGTCATTAAATAAAAGCAAATGAATGGTAATAACACAGACTTCAGGATTTCCTGACGCCCACCACATCATATATGATGTAAACAGCAGGAAAACGGTTATTTTAGGGAAGGAAAAAACATTTTTACTGCGAATTGTACTGCAGAAGACCTCAATGCAACCTCATAAATTACCAGGTTTTCACAACAGTTCTCCTGATAGATATTTTTTACAACACATTTTAAAGTAAATACATGCCTGGAATATCTGCAATCGCTCATCATTTGTAATCATGTTTGTGTCTACTGTAATATTTATCTTGAATCTTGCCTTTGAGTATGAAAACCGAATTGTGCTTCAATTATTATTATATTTATAATTAATATATTAATATAATAGTATAATTAATAATATAATATTCTTATCTCATCAAATGTGTCAATGTTGAACTGGACCATCATTTAAAACTTAAACCCCTGATGCTTTTTCCCGGTTTTCAAATCTTGAAAGATTCAAACACATTAGCATTCAGATGAGGCTCGAACTTTGTCATGACACACAAAAAAATGGATAAGGTAAAACGAAATAAATAAAAAACAACTTCAAAGAGGCTGCAAACCTCGTCAGCTTTAATGTCCTTTACTGTGTAGAGTAGCGTTTTTCAAACGTCTTCAGACTTGAACTCTGAAGTCGTCTTGCTCACACTTTACAGGCTCGTCGGCAGGCAGCCGCAGGTATTTTTTGCGAGGATCATACTTCAATTGCTCAGACTCACGCACACTCGCTGCCTGCCCTCCCCCTCGGCTGCAGATTGAATCCATCTTTCCATCCTACCTTGTCTGTCCTTCCGTATCCCTTCTGGTCTCATTCGGACTGGAAGCATTCCTGACTGGTCGTCTTGTGTAATGAGGGAAGAATTTAAATTTCATGGATACAGTTCTGCGGCTTTTCGGTTGGTCTTTGCTCACAGTGAACTAATGCCCACTCATTACCCACACTGGGGGAACTTTACCCACCGGTAAGTGGGTAAAGTCCAAATCCAGCTTACTGGCTAAAATAAAAAGCATTTTTAACCATTGATTGTTTAAAAGGAGGTGTTGTGACGTCACTCGTAGGGTTTCTGAGGAATGACTTCGAACCGCGAACCGTTGAGCCCAGCTGTGAGGTGTAGGTCAGTGGAGGGACCGGCCCTAGTGGTCGGTAGAGGAACTGCACGTTTTGGGATTTGAAGTCATAGTGACAGATTAGTGTTTTTTTCTGCTGGTACAAGTTTGTTTGTTTGTTTGTTTGTTTGTTGTTTATTTATTGTTGTTTTTTTTGTTTTTTTTAAAAAAGGTTTTTACACATCTGCAAAGTAAACTTTTTTTCTTGCACCTACAGGTGCCAAAACTATTTCAACATTCACTTTTCTGCAGAAACTGGCTCCCTCTGGCATAATGTAGCAGGTCCTGCAGAGCAGTGATTGCCTCAGAAAAGCCAGCAGACTTCACCGCTGCTCTGGGAAATGGTGCACAGTGATCCCTAAATCCTTCAAACGTGGCTGGCTCCACCGATGATAAAATAATAACTGCGTAAGATAAGAATGGTTGCAGAAAAAAAATTAACCTGCCAATAAAAGAGTTTCTAGATCTCTATCAGCATTATTCTTGGAAAGACTTATTAGAAATAACTTTTTTTTTAGTTAGACAATGTTAGACAGTGCAGGTTGCTCGTGTGTGAGACGTTCGAGCCACGGTGATCCCACGTGAAAGCCTTCCAGGCTACAGCATCAGCATCTCAAGGAGCTCAGTCATGGATTTTCATGGAGTCTAGAAATGATTTTGGCATCTTGAGGGTTTATGGCATCTCCTTCCCGTTCTCTTTCTCAATTTCTCTTCATTTACTGCCCCCGCCAACCTTTAGTTTAATATCTCCTCCACTTAGTTCAGTTCTGTCCTAAATTGCTGTCCGTTGTCTCCTGCAGCTCACAGAGAGACGCCAGGCGACTGCCGGAGTTGTCTGGAGTGTTCACGTGACAACGGCTGTGTGCGTTGCCCAGAGCGACTGTTCCTGTTCCTGCAGAGGGAGGGGATGTCCCATCACGGGACGTGTCTCCACGCCTGCCCGGACGGCCACTATGGACAGAGAGGGAGGGACATCAACCGCTGCATGAGTATGTTGCTCTTTTCTTTTATTAGTTATTGTTCAATGTTTTTATAAAAAATGCACTTTTCTTTTTATTCTTTTTTTATTTGAACAACTCATTTAAAACTTCACTTAGACGTGGACTTAGAGGTACCCAGTGTGCGCATAACACACATCACAAGAACGTTTAAATTGAGCTACTCTGAATGAAAACTTCTCTCAGCATCTGAGGTGTAAATGAGGGAAATACTTAGACAAGACGACCTGAAGCCTTCTGTCAAAGACAGCAAAGGATGGACTCGGGTTCAGGGGTGACTCAGCAAAGGAAGGAGGTTTTATAGCAAGTAAAGACTCTTGTGTGTGTTAGGTGGGTAAAACGTGAAAAAACCTCACGTTCAGGTAGTGGAGTCTGGTGCTTCCCTTTCAAATGGTCTCAATAATGTGCTTTACAAAGGCTTTTTTTATATATTTATTCTTTTGGTTACTTTTACCACAGACAATATCAGAGCTTTGCCTGGTGGTTGTATCAGGATTCTCTGGTCCTGCACTTCTTTGATCAAAGATTGAACACCAACAAGTTGGCCGACCATGCGCTCATGGCTGCTGTCACTGTGGCTTTTATCTCACCGGCCAGTTAAAACTGCTGTGAGCAACGTTATCTCTCGCCATACCGTTGACTTTGGTCAACCCGTGAAAATCAGCATTATCTACCAGAACTGGTGCTGAAACCTCCTCCTAGACTCACAAGACTATTTTAACTTTTAGTTGTTTTTGGTTTTTTTTTTAAAGAAAGCTTTTTTTGTGATGGGTGCCTCATGGTTTCGTCCTCTCAGAGTGCCGCTCTGTGGATTGTGAGCAGTGTTTCAGCCGGGATTTCTGCACCAGGTGTAAGCCCGGATTCAAGCTGTACAAAGGTAGATGCCTGAGCAGCTGTCCTGCAGGAACCTTCACCCACCAGACAGACTGCCTCGGTAAGTCACACGTATCATACCTGAAAATTCCTGAAAATAGCGACTTCAGAGCATTTCCATGAAGTCCAAGTCCACAAGAGTAAATTTAAAATTAAAACTGAAAAGTACTGAAGTGAACCTAAAAAGAAAACACATGCGTTTGGTTTGGACGGGTTACCAGGAGTGAACAAAGCCTTCTGGACAGGTGAGACCTAAGTGGAGAAGTTTGGTCTTAGGTGATGGGAATTCCGCATATTTAAGCTTCAGATTGTGCTTCTTAAAACATTGTTAGGTTGATTAAACTGACCTAACGTGCCGATAAACACTCAAGCAGTGACATGACATGCAGGTTGAAGATGCACGTTTGCACCTCCTTACGTGGCGGTGTCCAGGCGGGCTTTATGTTGTTAAATGAGCTGCCGGAGCGCACTGCCAACCTCCATCAGTCAGCATCCAGGAACACACGTAAACTTTGATGATCAAATACCTTTTTCATGCAGTGTGTGTAAAGAGTAGGTTTTTAGTAAGACAGGGGTTTATGGGTCGGGGGGCGGTTCCTGGCATAAACGCTCTATGTGGTTGTTTAGGGCCACAACTGCTAGGAGGGGGCCACATGATTCAAACGCTTCCAACGGTTCCGTTCAGTTTATTTAACACATAAACATATTACACAAAGCCCTTTCCTTATGAAAGTAAGTCAGATTTTTTTAATGTATTTATTTTTATTTCTAAATAAAAGAGATCTGTTAATGAATGTATCCGTCCGTCTGCTCATTCAGTTCTAAGCAGTGTGTGAGATTTGGTGTTGCCACTCGGAGTGTTTTTGAGGCCACAAACAAGATCTTGTTTGAGGCCACCAAAATCGTAGCACCGGCCCTGCTTTCACAGCTCAAAGGTTCCTGAGTTCAATCTCAGCTGGGGTCTTTCTGTATGGAGTTTGTGTGTTCTCCTTCTGGGTTCTCCGCTTTCCTCCCACAGTCCAAAACCTTGCATGTCAACTGTTAATTGGTGATTCTAAAATTGCCCACAGCAGTGTCGTCTGTATGTGACCTTGTGCTGGACTGGTGACCTTGTGCTGGCTGTAACTGTGAAAGAGGACTAAAATCACCAATACTGGGACACGAAAGAGCAAGAAATGGCAGGCCACGCCCCACCAGGCCAACAACAACGTGGGATGAAAAGCACTGGAATTGTATATCTGAGCATTCGAGTCTGTCAGCTAAAGTTTGGCAGAAATTAGTAACAAGACGCCTATGTTCAGTTTAGTACTGTATTAAACTCCAAACAAACACCAATATGATCATCAAACCTGCACCAAAATGGCTTAAAACGATAAAAGAATTAAGATTTAAGAACGATCCAATCAAAGTTCAGACCTCGACCGGGACATTAAGAGAGCTGTGCCCAAGCAAAACCGACACCAGACGACCAAAACCCACCAACGGTTATGTAAATATTTTATTATGGTTTCAGAAACTCGATTAAGCATTTCTACTGGTTTTTACTGCAAAAGACATACAGACATTAAAATTAGAGCAACATAGCATGTAAATGCCTTTTCCAGGCCTCAGAGTTTGTTTTGATCTGTGTGCAGACGGATCCCAAACATGAACTGTGAATCAAAAAGAAAAAGAAATATAGCCCGTGTAATGCTGAAATATGTAATGGCAGACTTCAAGCTGACAAAGGGAATGTCGGAGTCCGGCACTACTGCTCACCAGATGTAGAAGTCTGAGTCTTCAGCTTGGAGGTTTGATCTTCCCCGATAAGAGACGACCCAGGCGACAGAGATTTCTTTTGTGTCTTCACCACATTTGTGTGTTTTGCACACAGAGCAGCACTCATAGCTTTTTCTGACACACAGACGAGGTTTCTAACATGTGATACGTGTCAGGTTTGCTCAGGTGGGTTGGGAACTCTGGTCTCTTTCATTATTTTCTATTTTCTGACCAAAAACTTCCAGCCTTCTAGTGAGTACTTGTCCGCCTTTTAAAAACAAGCAAACTTTCACTATGTGATGGCTTCATGAAACAGAGCGGGACAGTTTTCTCTCAGTTTTCTGTTTTCTTACATGGAAGAAAGAGAAACTTACCTTTGAATTAAAGTTAGGTTTCTGCTTGGGTTGAACTTCAGTGCTCATTTGACCAGTGCTGGCGCGACATTGGCCCAACCAGTCTTCGGGTACGGCAGGCGCTGAATTGGAAGTAGTAATTCACAGCTGGGAATATCCTCACACCGACGTGGATCGGGTTGTGGCTGCGCGTCCACAAAACCATGACTGAAAAAGGCTGAAAGTTCTGCACAACGCGGTATCAAAGCTGTTGCTGCATTTCACTCATACAAATACTGTTGCACTATTTTCACTTCAGCTTTATTTATATACAACCAAATCATGATAAATGTCATCTTATGGCACTTCAACAATACAGTTCAATTATTCCAAATTAGTCAAATTAATACAAAGCTAATAAAATAACAATAATAATTACTACATCCCTAAGGAAACCAACAGATTGCATTAAAATCTTTCATTGATAGAAGTTGGTCATTGTTACACATTCAACAAGTTCAATGAGACAAAAGCTGAAGAGCGACCAGATAAATGGTTTAGTATGTTAAGCTCAGGGCCGGTGGTTTCTGGAATCAGAAATCCGATTTCTGGGCGGTGCAAAGTTACATTTTTTTCCCCACTGGGGTCTCTGAAATTCCTCCGTCAAAAAGAATTCACCAATAGCCTCCAATGGTAAATAAATCGCCTCTGACAAGTGCTCAGTAGTCTTAACTTAGTCCTTTTCACTGCGCAGTAAACCACAGCCACCACTTCTGTGAGACGGGGATAAAATACATCCAGATGTAGGGACGAAGGCATGGATTCAGTCAGACATGTGGAAACTAATGTTAGAATCCTCCAAAAGGAAGAAGAATACCCAGGTATTATACTGGTCCATGTCAGCTAAATTCTCTGTATATTTTAAAAGGGGATAACAAACAATATAGAGTTAAACACCGATGATAAACTGTGTTCTGTTATAATTTATGTTTCAAATTACAGCCTGTTATGAGTGGATGAAGTGACCCCGGCCAGCCATAAAACCTGCGTCTCTTCTGCAGCAGAGACGCGAGTGAAACTAGTGCAGGAGGTTTAATTAACAGCAGACCCGCTGAGCCCCTTTCATCTGCCTCCGTGGCTCTCCGGCCACATCCGACAGTGTTTCTGGAGCGAATGGCGGAGAAATTTCACTGGCTGCAGCGAGCGTGGTTGCTTCTTCCATCCAGCTGATCTTCATCGCGTTACAAGACTGTACCTGCAGTGTTTCTTTCTGCTTTAATGCTACTCATGAAAGTAGAAATATCAAGTTGTAATATCTTTTATTGCACAAAGTGACACACGTAAGCCAGAAAAATCTTTTTTTTTTTTGAGAGTCTTAACTTGAGTCGTTTCTGTGATCACTCATCTGTCCCGTATCTGACTTAATATGGAAACGTAATACTTTTCATGGAGCTGAACTCGAGGTGCAACACATGAATCACATTAGGTCTTCAGAGCAGTATCAGAATTTATCTTCATATCCTGCTGCAGAGATTCCCTCCCTTCTGAGTAAGTGAGATATATGGTTGAAGTGACTCATCGTGTGATGCTGCCGAGCTCTCCTCTGCCATCCACCTGCGCCATCTGCAGCTACCGGTCTTTTCTTGGCCATAAGTCCACATCTGGCTCTCTACCAGGGACTTACTGTTGGTATACACCTGAAGCAACTCCAGAAAAGAGGAGAAATGTCTTTCTTTCAAATCTGACGTTGATGACTACTGAGAAATATGGGCCCCTCTTGGCCGAGGTTGCTGATTTTCCACTGTGGCCTGTGTGGAAAACCTCGCAGTGACTTGAACCTGTGGGTGACGTCAGTCACCAGCGACCGGTTAGCGCGAGTGTAAGGTCCGGGCTGTTGATGCTTCAGCTGGCCTTCATCTACTCCAGATCACTGCACTGTGGTTGCCAGAGATCAGGAGAAAGCCCGTCCTGCTCCTGCTGGATTCTGGTTGTGATTAATTGTTTTATATTCGTTATCACAGTCACTTTCCTTAATGTTTTTATCACATTTATCCTGCCAAGTTGCAGCATGACAATGTCAAAAAAAAGTACAAGTTTATACCATTATTAATCAGCGTACAGAACATGTGCAACAGATCTCCTTAACAGATCTGCTTCAGATCATTGACCAGGTTTCATGACCAAGTTTCTGCCAAGCTTCAGATGTTAGACAGATGTCCTCACATTTGTCTCTGGAACACTGGTAGATGGAGATGTTCACGCTCCACTCAATGACTACAAGGACTCCAGGTTCTGTCGCTGCAAAACAACTCCAAATCCTCACACCTCCTCCAGCATGATTGACAGCGGGTATGAGGCGTTTCTCCTGAAATGTTGTGTTTGGTTTTCACCAAACATTATGCTCATGCACTATAACCAGACATCTCCACTTTGGTGTAATTTCTCTACAGGACATTGCTCCAGAAGTCCTGTGGCTTGTTCAGATGCAGTTTTGTGAAACTCGGTTGTGCTTCAATGTTCTTACTAGACAGAAGAAGCCAGCACGTGTTCAGTCTTCTTCTTATTGTGCTGTCATCATTTAACATTTAACATGCTCAGTGAGGCCTGCAGGGTCTGAGATGTAGCTCTTGGGTTTTCTTGTTTTGAACATTGCATGATCTGACCTTGGGAGTAAATTGGCTGAGATGTTCACTCCTGGGAAGATTGACAATGATCCTCAATGCTTTCCACGTGTGAGTAATCTTTTTCACTGTAGAACGCTGAACTCCAAATTGTTTGGAAATGGCTTCATAACCCTTTGCAGAGTGATGTGCAGCAACATCTGCTTCCCTGAGATCATTGCTGATGTCCTTCCCTCTTGGCATTGTACCAACACACACTTGAATGTTTCAGACCAGCAAACTGCCAAAACATCTGTTTTTAAAGAAGTTTGTACATGATGATCACGTTATCAAAGGCTGATGATCAGCAGCACCTGACTGCAACGTGGCCTCTTCAGTCCCCGGGCATTAAGGGGGTACTTACTATTTGCCCACATGCTTGTTGAGGGGGCGGGGTTTTCTCATTGGTTTCATTAAAAAATAAATAAATGATGGCATAATAACCTGTAATAACCCACTAAAATAAGATAATACTAACTTTTGCACAAGACTACGCGCTTCAACTGTTTCCAGCCTCCTGACTCTCACCATTTTTTACCTCTTCCCCTTAGAAAACTGTCCCGTGGCTCCACAGGGAGAGTGGAGCGAGTGGAGTGTCTGTGCCCGGGATGGTGTCACCTGTGGGTTCAGGTGGGGCCGGCAGACCAGGTTCCGGGGCGTCGGCCAGTCTGGGAGGACGCCTGACGAGGAAGCACCGCTGTCCTGCCCGTCGTCCCACAGCGAGACGCAGAGGTGCAGGATGAAGAAAAAATGTGCCACAGGTAAGAAAAGACGCAGAGATGGAAGGGGGTGGAGGCAGCTGAAGGAACACGCCGTAGGTCAGCTCGTTTCCTTTGCGTAACAGTTGACCAGAGTGCTGCACAAAATCAGACACAATAAGAAGACGAGAGATTGAGCCGTTACGTCGTAATGAAAACCAAACTGCAGCAGCCAGCGCCTGCTTCTAATAAACGCAGTCTGACACAAATGATCATTAGTTCGTTTATAGACCTTTACATCCAGCAGCTGTGGACTGGTCTCGTATGATGTGTTGAAAAAGTTGCTGTTACTAAGTGCAGGCAATTGAACCAATTAAAAAATTCCAACATGTCCTACTTGTTCTTGGCACTTGTTGGCCAGCGTTTATTAGCTGCTCTGTTTCTGGGCCTTTGCTGTGCAGTCACGGGGGCTTTAGACGGGACCAACGCTTCTTCGTAAGCACGTTTCGTCTTAACAAAGACAAACTTTGACAGGTCGAGCCCGTTAGAGACTCAACTGCTTTTAAAAGGTTCCTTTGGATCATCTGTGATGAGCACAGTGACTTTAGTGACGTGTTGTTTGCTGTAAAAAAAATAACCAAAAACACGACTCATAGTGTGTTTTAATGGAAATGCAGCAGAAATCAGAATTGGCCCCAATTAAAAAAACTAAATAAAATAGTTTTGTTCTGATGGTCATTAAATTACATGATAATAGTGATTCCCGTGAGTCAAAGAAAGAAAATATTAGCAGTAATATGGTTTATATTCTTTCCTCCTAGTCAGGTTGCAGGGTCCAGCCTGGGAGGAGATGAGGTGTTTTCAGGTCCACCAGGCCGTGCTAGGCCAACCTCGGCCCTAATGTTGAAATTACTCACGTCATATTGTAGAAGTAAATCCGTTTCCTGGTCAGAGTCAAGGCCAAGCCGAGCGGAGATATGAACTCACCAGTTCTGTCGCTCCTGTAGGAACCTCCTGAAACTCTGCGCAGTTGGAAAAATTCCTCCTTCTAGTGATTTTATGAGCATTATTTGCCTCTCGAGTGTTGAAATATTTCATCCCATGTGGTGGATTTGAGGGAGAACGTTTACGATGTGCGAGTATGTGAGCTAGCGGGCTTCTGAAGAACAAAGTTCCTGCAGATGTCTGCGTATGTAGTGAAACTGTAGTGAAAATGTAGTTTGTGCAGCTGTGACAGGAATCGCTTCCCTCCCGAAGCAGCACCGACCTGGCGTTGGAACGTCAGCATCATTAACAGATAGGCCAGCTGATCTGATAAAGAATTACCTCTTGTGTTGCGCTCCAGGGAGCATGCTCCATATGTCATAAAGACTGACGGCATAAGGCCTCCATCTGACAGATGACAGATCTGAAACATCTCCACTAGGAGGCTCGTGAAAGTCATCCAGATACCCCAACTACAACAAGAGACTGTTCACGTCAACTGCCTTTTTACAGTCGCAGGGCGTTAGTGGAACTAACTGTAAATCCCAGATTCAAAACTGGAAACTGAGAGCCAGGAAAAACCCTGACAAGACAAACTCTTTGTTTTTTAACTAGTTTGTTTAACCTCTTTAACCTCTGAAATAGACTCCAGAGCCAAGACAAAGACAACAGTAGCAAAAGCTGGAGAGGCTTCCCGCCCTTTAAAATCCTCGTCAGCTCCGACCGCTCAGCTCCGACTGGACTGGTCAGCTCCGACCGCTCAGCTCCGACCGCTCAGCTCCGACT
Organism: Xenentodon cancila; assembly: GCA_014839995.1. Taxonomy (NCBI): domain Eukaryota; kingdom Metazoa; phylum Chordata; class Actinopteri; order Beloniformes; family Belonidae; genus Xenentodon; species Xenentodon cancila. Next base: position 29,710,378 of record CM026203.1, on the reverse strand, counting down.
GCTCAGCTCCGACCGCTCAGCTCCGACTGCTCCGCTCCAACTGGACAGCTCAGCTCCGATTGGTCAGCTCCGACTGGACTGGTCAGCTCCGACTGGACTGGTCAGCTCCGACTGGACTGGTCAGCTCCGACTGGACTGGTCAGCTCCGACTGGACTGGTCAGCTCCGACTGCTCCGCTCCGACAGCTCAGCTCCGACTGGACAGCTCAGCTCCGACTGGACAGCTCCAAGGGAATGATTTCAAAATGCGTCACAACGCCGTTTTCTTAAGCAAGGCTGCTTGTATAATAATAGTTGTTACATAAACAGAGTTGCATTGAATTGGCCTGCTCTGGATGGAATTGGAAAGAATTGGCTCCTGACTGATTAGGCTGAAATATAATTGGATTGTAGATGGATTTAACTGGAACGAATTGGACTACATTTAATTTGATTTCATCTACCTTGCGCCCAGTACATTATGTCACTCATGTGGTCTGCAGTCAGCTGATGACTAAACGTAGCTGTAGAGGTTTGTGTTCATTGTTTCTGCCACAGTGTTTCTCTCAGGAATGTGGTCTGGTGTTGCCAGAACATGGCAGTCTGAGAACAGTGTCCTCATGTGGTTCCACCATTGTTGAACCACACATGAGGACCCTCTACTAAAGCCGTCAGAGAACCTGAGTCCCTGTTCTAAGTAGTAGCTGTTCTAACACCTCCAACACACCTAATCTGCAGTCACTTTGCATTTCTGTTCCTGTTCTGGTTCTCAGTCCTTCACATAGATGGTCATGTTTGTTATGGTTTCTAACTGGACTGAAACCTGAAAGTAAACGTAAAAAAGACAAGAAACAAATGAAGGCGGTCCAAGCAGCTCTGCAGGACCTGACGGCTGAAGGACTTCAGGTTCACGATGATAAATAAAAGCCTTGCGTTATATACCAGATGAGAGGTTTTTATCTCAGTTGGCTCTTGAAATACAGATGTGTCAGCGGTAGTGTCATACTCATCACATACCAACTTCTGCCGAGTTTGGTTCATTACATCACCAGATACAGACCAAACAAAAAACACACCCACACCCATAAAAGGTTTTAGTGTGTTATCGTGAAACAATGTCAAAATTCAAATTTGTCTCCACATAGTCTGAAGATAAAAAATCAAATGGTCAGACAGGCGCGAGTTTATTTTACTTTCACATGTGGTTCTTTAAAAGTGGCGAGATGTTCCCTACGACAGGCGGCAGCAGATGAAAGCACAAATTTATGAGCTAAAATGTAAATGTGTTTATAACGGTTCCCAGCAGTGACGGATTTGTTTCATATTTGGTACCGAGCTTTAATGTGTGAACGAGCTGGTGAACGTTCCTGAAGATCGGCCGTTTCCAGCCAGACCTGTCCACTCGTGGAGTCGAAGCAGGACTAAAGTACGTTTTTATAGACGCTGACGTGCGGCAACTGCAGCTCTTCCTGTGGTTGGAGTTCCTTCTTCACAGGCCTTTATCATCATTACCATTAGAACCAGATTTTCATCATCTCACACAAACTGAACAAGAGTCCACGAAACACTTAAGACGTGCAGAAGAAATAGAGCGCCGTGTTGTTTCTAGTCTTTCTGAGCCATCAGTGATTTCCCTTTAAAACTTGAATCTTGAAACTTGATTTAGTGTCTCTGTTCATGTGTGCATCTCCTAATGTCTTCAGCTTGTTTCCCGATGGAAGGCATGTAATTTGAAGTAATTATCATTATCATTATCGGATCATGTGTCCGGTGGCATTAGCAGAGAGAGAAATCTGATCCAGCAGAGTCTGGCTCAGGGATCAGGCCCGTGGACCTAATGACACACATATGGGATAAAAGAGCTGTGGCATCTCCCATTCCTCTGTTCCAGATTAGACAGCTTTAGTCTTTTAATTCCATGTCTTTAGCTGTCTTATTGTTTTCAGATGATGAGGAAAGACGTCGGTCTCATTTTCGCCGTCTCTTCGCTGATGGCAACAAACCATTATGGGCTGACAGAAGGGTTTCCTGCTTGTTTTCCTTGCAATTTAGCAATATGACTTGGTAAAGATGTGGTGCTGTCAGGGCAATGTTGTGGCAAAAAATGTCTTTCCATTTTTGTCCATCACATGATCCCGGTAGGAATTTCTAAAGTGTGGTAGCCCAGCACAGAAGCGAATCCATGTCACAAACATGAGGATTCACATCCCGAATGTTCTTTTCCATCTGAGGTATCGAGTTTTGGGGTTTTGATCACAGAACTCCAGTAAATCTGCAGAAACAGCTTCTCAAGTTTGAGGTGTTGGTGAGAAGATCATCACATTAAAAAAAAAACAAAAAAAAAAAAACTGGCAGAATAAGACTAGTACCGGTACTACTAGTGCCAGTACTAGTACCAGAACTACTGGTACTGGTACCGGTAATGGTAGTACTGGTAGTACTAGTACTGATGAAGCTCCTTTACAGCTGTTTGGGAAATCTGAGGAAAATCTCTTCTGTGCAGAAACAGAGGTGAAGTCCACCACGAGTCCTGGATCATACCAGCAGTGAAACATCCTCAGAACATCCATGTTTACGCTTCATTCCCATCCAAGGGCTGGATTCACTTATAATCCAAACCCAAAACACTGTCATAAATTAAGGATGATATGAACTTTTGATCCATGACCATTTAGAACCTGGATGGGATTAAGATCTGGGCACTGTTACAGCAGGAATGGATCTCCATCAGTCAGGATTTGCTCTAGAGGTTGTCTAGAAGCTGGAGACATGAGGAGACACAGCAGACGGACTGTCGGGTTTTAGAGCCCTTGATCTCAGCAGGTTGATCGAGTGACAGAGAGAACAACAAAAAGATGACAAAGACGACGATGTGAACAGCAGAAGAACATTTAATTGTTCTTCTGCTGTTCACATCGTCGTCATGTGGCAGCTGCGTGGCTGTTGAAGCAAAATAAGATTTCCCCAACTGTTGGCACTTCATAAAAAGGAAAAAAAAACAAACTTATTGAAGCAGAATAAATAATCTCTAATCATCCTGCCATGGCAGTTAAACTGGGTTGAGGTCTGGACTTTGAAAAGGCCAGTCCAAAACCAGGATTCTTTTCTTTCTTAGCCACTCCAAAGTAGATCTGCTGCTGCGTTTGGTATCATTTTCTAATATTCGACCAGCTTTAGAGGTCAGTCAGATGTCACATGTGTCTCTAGAAGAAGACTCTGGTCCACAGCAGAGGTCATGGTCCACTCAATGACTGACAGGTGTCCAGGTCCAGACCGTCATCCCGCCACCACCGGGCTTCAGTGGGTCCGAGGCGTTTCTGTGGAGATGTTTGGTTTTCTTGAGTGTTTGAAATGCATCGTTTCATCAGTCAGCTGCCTCCCGGCATTCGCACACGATGGCATTTCTGCTGGAGCTTTTATTATCATTATTTTAAACATGAACATAATAGATGGATTTATTTAATTTCTAATGTAAAACTGATGTCTCCGGTAGCCCGCGGCCTGGTCTTTTCTCCCTCCGAATGGTTAAAAAAACAAAAAAAATAACACAGCAACGTTTAAGTTCAGTGATTCCTGCCGCGGGAGTGCAGCAGTAGCTGCGCTTCTGTGTTCAAATGTGCTCAACATAAAACAAATCAAGCGCAGGTTTGACTCACTGCAGCACACTTATGGTTCAGCAGGCTACAGAGAGCTGATCAGAAACATGTTCAAACCACAACACAAAGCTGGAGATAATCTAATAGTGAGTGGGAATTCTGGGATAACTGAGCGCATTTCCAGTCAGAACCATAGACTGTGAAAGAAGAACTGGACAAGCTCTCCTGCAATATCTTCCGCAGCTTTCCCAAGGAGCGCTTTGCCGAGGATTTAGTTGTTTGACTGGAGGAACCAGCTGCTGCAAGACGCCGAACCTGACGAGCTAGAGGCAGCGCAGCTGGTGTCGTCTGGTTGGTCCTGGTTAACCGCCACCCCCAGTTAACCAGGGCTTTAACCCGGATAGATAGCTGCTTCAGGCTGCTGCGCTCGCTGAAACGCACCCGAGGTAACTCCCGTCCCCACGGGACAACTTCATACGCTCACCGAGCTGCAGCAGGCACCATGGCAGAGAAGAGAAAAGTAGAAGCGTGCTCTGTCTTTATACTCATAAAAACCTAGAAGTCATCAAAAGCTCAGAGGAAGTCTTTTTAAAACCATTTCATGAGAAATATTGGCTCATATTGAGTTTGATGGCACCAACCTGCCTCAAGAAAGTGACTCAAGAAAGTGACATGAATCTATTAATGAAAGCGCTGCTTGTGTTCAGAGTCACTGTCTAAGACTTCAGCTGGCACAAATGCAGGTTTCAGCTTCATCATCCAAAGAAGGAGTCATATTGAACGTGATCCTGGATGTGGCCCGTCCCTGGGCTTCTCTGGACTCATTTAATTCACTTAAAATAAACAGATGCAAAAGGGAAACCTGTCCTGTGATCAAACAAATCAAAATGAGAAACTTTTGGACATCAGGGGAGGAGCCATCCAGTTACGAGCATGCAGATCAAAAGCCTGCATGTCTGATGGTACAGGGCTGCATTAGTGCCTATGGAAATGGACATCTGGCACATCTGGAAAAGAATCATTAATGCTGAAAGGTATATGCAGGTTTTAGAACAACATCTGCTCCCAGCCAGGAAAACTCTTACATCTTTTAGCAAGACAAAGATAAACTGCAAACGCATGGTTTTATTCACCAACTGAAACCATGTAATGCATCATGAAAGTAAAACAACTGCAAAAATAAATAAATAATAATAATTAAATATTATAAATACATAATAATTAATGAGATCCAGCACCGGAAACCCCATATCAGACCAGAATAGGACAGCGTTCCTCTTCCACAACTCAACTGCTCTCCTCAGTTCCCAGATGTTCATGGACGGTGGTCAGAAGAGGAGATGCTCTCTTGGAGACGTTCCTCTTGGTGGTAGACATCATCCAACTATCTTTGTAATGTGCTCTTACCATTGAATTCAACATTTCACATATGGGTTTAAGACATCTGCAAATGCTTGTGTTCTGTTTAATTTACATTTTACACAGTCCCAACTTTGTCAGATTTGGGGTTGTACATAAAACATCAAAATGATGTTATTTGGAAGTGAATACGCAGTTTTGGTCTGTTTCAGGACTGCTAATCTCTTGATGCTATTTGTTTCGCAACATCTCTAAAACAGGATATAAAAAGGATCTAAACAGATTCTGCATGAATTCCAGGGTACCGAACATCAGTTCATGTGCCCTGATTCTATTTTCTGACGCTCTCTTGATCTCATCTTTTTAACCTACAAGAATATGTCTTCTTTCCACAAGAAAGCTCTTTCTTTTGGTTAATAATATACATTACAACGGTCCAATTTCCTTCCAGGACTGTATCATTTAGTATAAGGAAAATTTAAAACAAAACTTGTTGCAGTCACGGTTCTCAGAGGATGCGGCCCAAGTGGCTGCATCGCAGTCAGATACGGAGGGATAAGTGACCAGATCATTACTATGTGGGCGCCGACAGGACCCGCAAGCCTGCTTTCACTGGCACCAGCCCCCCGTGTTGTTCTACAACCTCCTTGTTTATGCTTTTGGAACCACAAATGCTACAGTCCTACAAGTCTGCTGAGACCTGCAGGCGTCCTCGGAGAGGCTCTCGGGTTGCAGCTAAGACTGGATCGGTCCACCACAGTGACAAGTGCCAGCGTTGATCAGCTTAGCTTTTAAGGTCAAATAATAAAACAGTAGCAATTTTAGTTTTTTGCCAGCTTGTCACGAGTCAGGTCAACTTTTTGAGTCAAGTACCAAACTAGGACTAGTAGAACTTAAACCAGGACTAGTAGAGCTAAAACCAGAACTTGTAGAGCTGAAACCAGGACTAGTGGAGCTGAAACCAGAACTTGTAGAGCTGAAACCAGGACTAGTAGAGCTAAAACCAGAACTTGTAGAGGTGAAACCAGGACTAGTGGAGGTGAAACCAGGACTAGTAGAGCTGAAACCAGGACTATTGGAGGTGAAACCAGGACTAGTAGAGCTGAAACCAGGACTAGTAGAGCTAAAACCAGAACTTGTAGAGGTGAAAGCAGGACTAGTAGAGCTAAAACCAGGACCAGTAGAGCTGAAACCAGGACCAGTAAAACTGAAACCAGGACAAGTAGAGCTAAAACCAGAACTAGTAGAGCTGAAACCAGGACTAGTAGAACTGAAACCAGAACTAGTGGAGGTGAAACCAGAACTAGTAGAGCTAAAACCAGGACTAGTGGAGGTGAAACCAGGACTAGTAGAGCTGAAACCAGGACCAGTAGAGGTGAAACCAGGACTAGTGGAGCTGAAACCAGAACTAGTAGAGCTAAAACCAGGACCAGTAGAGCTAAAACCAGAACTAGTGGAGGTGAAACCAGAACTAGTAGAGGTGAAACCAGGACTAGTGGAGGTGAAACCAGGACTAGTAGAGCTAAAACCAGGACCAGTAGAGCTGAAACCAGGACTAGTGGAGCTGAAACCAGAACTAGTAGAGCTAAAACCAGGACCAGTAGAGCTAAAACCAGAACTAGTAGAGCTGAAATCAGGACTAGTAGAACTGAAACCAGAACTAGTAGAGGTGAAACCAGAACTAGTAGAGCTAAAACCAGGACTAGTAGAGCTAAAACCAGGACTAGCAGAACTGAAACCAGGTCTAATAAAGCTAAAACCAGAACTAGTAGAGCTGAAACCAGGACTAGTAGAGCTGAAACCAGAACTAGTAGAGGTGAAACCAGAACTAGTAGAGCTAAAACCAGGACTAGTAGAGCTAAAACCAGGACTAGTAGAGCTAAAACCAGGACTAGCAGAACTGAAACCAGGTCTAATAAAGCTAAAACCAGAACTAGTAGAGCTGAAACCAGGACTAGTAGAGCTAAAACCAGGACTAGCAGAACTGAAACCAGGTCTAATAAAGCTAAAACCAGAACTAGTAGAGCTGAAACCAGGACTAGTAGAGCTGAAACCAGAACTAGTAGAGGTGAAACCAGAACTAGTAGAGCTGAAACCAGGACTAGTAGAGCTGAAACCAGAACTAGTAGAGGTGAAACCAGAACTAGTAGAGCTAAAACCAGGACCAGTAGAGCTAAAACCAGAACTAGTAGAGCTGAAATCAGGACTAGTAGAACTGAAACCAGAACTAGTAGAGGTGAAACCAGAACTAGTAGAGCTAAAACCAGGACTAGTAGAGCTAAAACCAGGACTAGCAGAACTGAAACCAGGTCTAATAAAGCTAAAACCAGAACTAGTAGAGCTGAAACCAGGACTAGTAGAGCTGAAACCAGAACTAGCAGAGCTGAAACCAGGACTAGCAGAACTGGAACCAGAACTAGTAGAACTGAAACCAGGCCTAGCAGAGCTGGAACCAGAACTAATAGAGCTAAAACCAGGCCTAGCAGAACTGGAACCAGAACTAGTAGAACTTAAACCAGGACTAGTAGAACTGAAACCAGGACTAGCAGAACTGGAACCAGGTCTAATAAAGCTAAAACCAGGACTAGTAGAGCTAAAACCAGGACTAGTAGAGGTGAAACCAGGACTAGCAGAACTGGAACCAGGTCTAATAAAGCTAAAACCAGGACTAGTAGAGGTGAAACCAGGACTAGTAGAGATAAAACCAGGACTAGTAGAACTGGAACCAGGACTAGCAGAACTGGAACCAGGACTAGCAGAACTGGAACCAGGACTAGCAGAACTGGAACCAGGACTAGCAGAACTGGAACCGGTGGGAGCTCAGTCTGCAGCTGTAGTCGGTCGAGCCTTCCTGCATCGTGCTCTGATTCACTGTGGTGGCCAGCAGACCTCCACCTGGACGGGTCCTGAAATGATCCGTGTGGATACACCATTCCAGAGTATTCTAGAGTCAATACGAGGCCATCTGTCCATCTGACAGAAACTGGATCCTGCAGCAGTCATAACGGACGTTGTTCCAGCAGCTGTCCGGGGACATGCTGTGTTTGCTTTTCCATGCATTTCTTCCTTCTTTCTTCTTTTGTTTTGTGTATTTCTTTCCTTTTTAATAATGACACGGTGTAATATGTCATGTGTTGTTCATTTGAGATTGTATTTATATCAATTCAAAACATGTTTAATCTTTAGCAGATCTTATAAATTGTAGCAGATTTGACAAAAACGTTTGGTTGAGGAGCAGCATGACAAAATGTAATCCGTCAGTTTGGTATGAGGCTTTGTCTTATTGTGTTCTCAACATGAATACAATGAAGTTGCCCTCTTGTATTTAGTCAGCATGGATATCATCAGCAGTTAGTGAGAGAAAACAAACTGACCCTTTAAATCCAGATAAAATCTGCTTAAGATGTGGCCATGTCTCACCGGGCCAACATCTAGTAAACAAGGTTGAAAAGTATGTGGATTTTCCAAACATGCCGGTGTTATCCTCTCAAGCTTTCTGACTCCTTGCACAACACAACCACATGTGGCAGAAGAAAAACGTTAAAAAAGTGCAGTACATCTTCGTAGCAAAATAGTAAATCAGCACGAAGTTATAAGCAGCGTGGAGCCAAGCAGGAGCACACTCATCCTGGGAACGCTGAAACCAAGTTTGGGTCATACGAGCGCCGTGACAGGAACAAGAACACGTCCAGTGCAGCAGAGGAGACGGCATTACCAGCAACGCCCTCATAAGCTCGTTACATATTTAATTCATGAAGAAGAAGGTATCGCCCACCTCGACTTTGGGACTTCCAACCGACTACTTCGACATGCTCAGTACAGACGTTCCGGTGCACTATGACTTAACTTATGTAGTACTCACACTGGACTGAAGTGACCTCTGGACCTGCAGAAAAACACAGCCGACATCTGTATTATTTCTGCGCAGTCACGCTGGATAAGCAAAGTCTGACTTGTAACATAATTTACAGACATTGATCCTGGAAGTGATGGAAGTCAAGTCCTCGCATTTTTATTAAACAATTGCCTTTTATTTTACATTAAATCTGAATATGCCATATTGTGTGATGTTTTAAGTTGCCATGGTAACAGTAAACATAACTGAACGTAACCAGAGCTTTCGTTGAAGCCCTAAAGGTTTTGTGCTGTCAGAGAGGCTTTGAGCTTGATGAAAGATCAAAGGTTTTTTACTACGCGATGCAGCCACACGTGTCTTCATGTCACTGTCCCTCTTCTGCTGATCTGGACTTCTTGGCTGTTTCTCAGTTCCCAAAAACACAAGTACACACAAGAACGCATATTGAAAAACGGCCCTCATTTTATAAGCCTCCATGAAAGGCCTAATGTTGATTATTTCTATAAGTTTATCATCTGAAAACATCGGGTCATCACATTATATGGGCTGGAAATAGGCTGAAGTTGTAATATAACAATATCACACAATGTACTACAATTGCCACAAATACACCGGAAAGGAGGCAAAAAAGGCGATGAGAGGAATTTTTTTAAAAAGATTCCTGTCCGGACTTCACAGAATCACAGACACGGCTCATTTTGACGGGATTAAAAACACAGACATCCTCCGTGATTATTACACATCCCCGCAGGTCCCCAGATCATTTTAATCCAGTGGAATATAATAAATAATTAAATTCAAATGTTAAATAATATACATAAATGTTAAATGTTAAATCTAAATATAAATGTTAAATGTAAATATTAAATATGAACATAAGTGTTAAATGTTAATGTAAAAGTTAAGTTTAAATTTAAATGTTACATTTAAATCTAAATATTGAATCTAAATGTTGAATCTTATTGTTAAATGTTAAAATACAAATTTAAATGTTTCAGGTGAGACAAAATTTATAGTTTATATGCAAATTCATATTGTCAGTAACTGGACGTACCAAAATAAAAGCTTGAGTAAGTCAGCTGTGAATCAAAAGAGTAAATTGATAATACAGGGACATACATTATAGTGAAAATAGACGCCTAAAACAAAAACATGTTTGGAGAAGTGTTATTAGACATGGCTTTGAATGTTTGGTGTCTGTTACGTGTGACCGTCTCGACGAATAACGCAGCCTTCCGGCCAGGGCTCCCTGCATCCTTTGTGGTGCTGGTGGTACAAGTTATTGTATACTTGAGGTATTATTACTTTTATTTAATGTTACCAGTGATTGTTTTTTACATCAGTTTTCTGTTCTAGCTTGTGTTCATTTATGCAGTGAATGTGTCACCATGAGTTATGCCCGCTGAGACCCCTGCATGACCGTCAGCTTAGTATCGTGAGATACATGCACTGTGTTTAACAATCTGCTCGAAATAGAAGATTGTGGTCTAAGCATGTATGGATTCATACACGTGTTAAGAGGCTGTAGTTGCACATCATTAGTGTAGGGACCAAAAGGGACATGTTTCAACAACAAACAGACCCTACTCTCAGGATGAGCCTGGTGTGACCGAGGAGTTAGTGTAAATGGAGACCTGTGTTGACTATAAACTGTTTAAAACTCAGCGCCTCCACTACATATCAACATATCCCACAATGCGTTTTGCAACAAATGAAAATAATAGAAGAGCGGAGTTTAAAAAATAAAGTTAAAGTTTCATTTTTTGTTGCAGAGAGATTTTCATGCAAGAATAGGATAGAAGAATAGTTGTTATGAAGTACATGAGTACCATGCTGATCGAATTGCATCCAGACAGATATGTGTCCTTGGTTCGTCCAGAGTACTCCCCTGACCTGTGCTTGCCAAGTTCAAACTACCCTCGTTAACATGTCCAGACTTGGCCCGCTTGGACCTGAGCAGCAGCCTGCTGCGCGCTACAGTATTGCAGCAATGTAAGAAACACCAGACTCAAAGTACACGTCAAATAAAACTTCTCCAAACATGTTCTTGTTTCAGGCAATTATTGTCATTAACATGTTTATCCATGTGTTCATTTCTTCCAATACGTTGGTTTCAATTCGCTTTGTGAATTCTATAAACACAGTCTGACATACTTGAGCTTTTATTTTGGTATTCCCGGTTATTGGCAGTGTGAATATCCATTTGAGCAAAATATTTTGTTTCACCTGAAACATTTAGATTTAACCATTAAATTTAACATTTAGATTTAATATTTATAATTAAATGTTGCCACTTAGGTTTAACTGTTAATATTTATATTAAACTAATTAGTATATTTTCTCAGTTAAGAAACATTGTTGTAAATATGCTAAAAGTGACTAACAAAAATTTGTACCTTTTTTTTTTTTTTTAAACATGGTTTGGAGCTAAATGTCACAAAATGTTGCTGTGATTTTCAAAGTGAGCTGCTTTACAAACGCCGTATACGCCACATATCCTGAGCATATAACTTACTCAGCTTCTGTTTTGCCTTTCACAGAAGAAACAACAAGTGAGGGTTGGTTTTTTTAATTTACCTAATAAGGAGAGTTTATGTAGTCAAATGAAGAAAACATGCTGCTTCCAGCATTTGGTCAAAATAAATTTTTTTTTTTTAAATCAAGAAATATCAAGCAGGGAGAACTCACATCAAATCAAAATGTGACATGAATAACTTTGGCTTAACTGCTGATGGTAAACAGAATCCATATAAACAGAAATAATAGACTCACACACATATTTGTACTCTCAGTGGTTGCAACAAGATATTTTTGATCCAATCAGTATGCACATGGACGATGTCTAGCCTACACTGAATGTCCAAGTTCTTGATTGTTTGATAAAAATGTTTTCAAAGTACATTCGGATGGATTGAGTCCAACCAAACCGAAGCAGTCACGGCAACAAAAAACCTCATGAAAATGTCTGGAATCTGCTGAAACACTTATCATCTCTGCCCACAATGTTGAGGGCAGTCTTGGAAAGAATGAAACCAAAAAATCTCATTTCTTGCTTTCTTCACTTGGGCCAGCCTCTAAATTAGGTTAAAGATATCCATGAAGTGAAAGTGAGGATGAAAAGAGAGTTCGTTCTGTAATCAGCATCTGTTGTCCAGAGTTTAGTTTCACCTGAGGCGTTGTCTGCTCTGGGATCCAAACTTAATGCATGTGATACTTGGAGAAAACGTACTCAAGGTCACTATCTGTGCAGGGGTGTCCTGAAGCGCCGACCCGGGACCACATGTTGCAGAATGAGATGTCCACTGGGTTCGGCATCTCACAGACTGGACAGTAAAGCAGGCATGCTTGAGTTTTCATTAGTGTTAACCAATGTCAGAAAAATTAAATTAAATGTAATGATATTCAGCTCAGTTTAGTTTCATTTGTGTCGCACCAATTCACAACAAAGGTAATCTGAAGCCACTTTACACAATAGACGATCCAGTTCAGTTCAACTGTGCAGTTCAGTAAATCCATTTCATTTCAATAGAGTCCAGATTCAAAGTTCATATCATCTCCGTTCAGAACAAACCGGCAGTTAATAACAGTAACAAATAAAAAGAAGAGTGAAGACAACCGAGGAGGAAGAAGCCCAGTGCATCATGGGACGTCCCCCAGCAGTCCAGGCCACTGGTTCAAGGCACCTGAGCCAGCTGCAACAGTAAACTTGATCAAAAATGGAAATTTAAAGATTAATCGTTAAGGCAGAGATATTGTCTACATCTCTAACAGGGATCTGGTTCCACCAGATCCACCAGATTATTTGTTTTTAAGGGTTCCAGTCAGGATTCAGATCACAACATAATACAGAAACAGGGTTGGTATAAGTCACCGATTTCCTCATGGTCCCGTAAGACCTCAGACGGCTATAACAGTAAAACAGTAATAAAGAACTACTTTATTTGTCTGATAGTTTCCAGTTTGCTCTAGTTTGTTCATGGAAATGTGGTTCCTCATACACCAGAGTTGATGAACGGTGTTCCACAGGGTTCTGTACCAGGGCCGTTACGTTTCACCGTACATGCTTCCATTGGGAACTGTCACTGGGCAGCACGACATAAACTTTCACTACAAGTCAGATGATACTCAGCTTTACCCAACTATGAAGCCAGATGAGACCTGTGGACTAACTGGACGACAAACGTGTCTTAATGACATAAACGACCTGGTTGACGGCTTTTTTTCTTGCTACTAAACCCAGATACAAGTAAGCTTGTTGTCTTTGGGGCTGAGCTTCTCAGAGCTAGACTGTCTAGTCTAGTCTGGATGGCATTTCTTTTGCATCTAGTTCTTCCGGGGGGAATCTTGGAGTTATTTTTGACCAGGATTTGTGCTTCAAATCACACATGAAACACACCTTTCTAGAAGTGCTTTCTTATACTTATAAAATCAGCTCGCAGAGAGACGCAGAAAAACTGATTAATGCATTTACTTCTATATTGTTATTCCCTGTTGGTGGAGCATCCTAAAATGACCAAACTGATTGGTGAGATCGTGTTTCTCTGATCTCAACTTCCCTTCGTTGGCTTCCTATTAAATTCCTCCAACATTTACAATTCTTCTTCTTACTTATAAAGCTCTTAAGGCCTAGGTCCTTCTTACCTCAACACACTCATTGCTCCATGTCATCCCAACAGAGCACTTCGGCCACAGACTGCAGGGTTACTTGTGTGGCATCTTCTGGGATCTTCTGGAGTGTTTCCCAGCTCTCTGCAGGCAAAAGGCCTTAGTACCCCGTGGCAGGTCGCTGGTTTATCACAGGGCCACATATAGGCAAACTACTACAGTATATGTTAAAAGACTATCTCCCCAGATAGAGCAACATTTTTCTAACATAGTGGAACGCCAAAACCTTTCCAGCTTTCTCCATGTCTGCTTTAAGGCATGCAGGGTTCTGAGAAGAAGCGAAACAACCCGTGCAGGAGTAAAGTCTCTGTAGCTGTGTTTTATTAAAGAGGGCCACGGAGAGTTAGAAGACAAATACGGGACCCTCTCCTTTAAACTCGGCGTTCTCTGATCTGCTGTGATGAGATTTCATGCTGACTGGCCAGTTAACGTCATTTATTTAAAAACGATCAGACTGGGTTGTTTGGTTTTATTGTTAGTTGCTCACTTTCTGTCACATGTCAGACCAACATTTGGGAAAAGACGAGATCGTTTTTCTTGAGTTTCAATCAATAACATGAATTTTAAAGTTCAACACTGTAATACTTTTATTTGTACTCAGCACTAAGTAACAAAACAGAAATAAGAGAAAGTGAGTGAGGCCAGCTGGTCGATATACCACCACAAATACGACCGACTTCTCTCACTTTCATCGTGGTGAAAGAAACTGAATGAGAAACTGGTAGGACGTGGGGCTAAGGTTGGGTCTACATGGGCGGCAGACTGGTGCCACCTGCCCTCCATGGCCTCCATGGCCTCCATGGCCTTCAAGGAAAATTCAAATAACCAGGAGGTATTGATTCATTGATGCTGGGAGGATCCAGCGACAGCCATGTTTCTATAAGAAGAAATCAATAAGATCACAAATCAAGTCAGAAATTTGGTCGGGCGAGATCCAATATCCAACAAGCCCCATTTAATGGTTTCGTTTTTTTGTAATTTAGATGCAAACATTTTTAGTGTTTATAATGAAAACTTGTGAGGAGGATCATGCAGATGGATGGATGGATGGATGGATGGATGGATGGATGGATGGATGGATGGATGGATGGATGGATGGATGGATGGATGGATGGATGGATGGATGGATGGATGGATGGATGGATGGATGGATGGATGGATGGATGGATGGATGGATGGATGGATGGTTCATTTCCATCTTGGCCCTGATGATCATAAGCTTCTTGGGAAAGTTAATCAGGTATTGTAGCTACATTCACCTCGTTGTGTGGTTCATCTCTTTGAGCTGCAGCACCTGAAGATGTTGGAATATGAACAAAAACCACTGAGACCTGAACAGACTGTTGCCTTTGATGTAAAAGTAGAGAAACAGCGGCCGTCCTGACTGCAGAGAGTGTTTGTGCTGTCTCTTCTCAGGGGAACGTGCTCAGTTAGAGGCTTCGGGTTGGTGTCTGCAGGTCAACAGTCTGCACGCACGGGTTTAGGGCCAGTTTTCATGGTTAATAGTAAAAATAAACCATGAAGTGTTTGTGATGTGGTCACACAGTTACTGTCACGGTTTTAGAGAATAATTGAAATTCAGTCGAACAGAAACCAGGACGACATTTGTGTTCTTTGTGCACGCATATAATATTGGTGCATTTATGTTAGTATGCGTGCATAATCTCTCTGCGGTTCAGATGCAATGTGATGAGCGGGAACGTTTTCCTGAGCTGTGCTTGATTCACTTAAGATGGTGGAGGGTTTCTTCTCACACCAGCGACGTGGCTCACTGTTTCCAGCGTTGGCTTTGCGTGAGAACCGGCTAAAGACAGACACCTTCAGGGGAATCCAGAAGTGAGCTTATATGCATGCAAAGATCATGTTTCTGTTGACGCGCTTTTTGGGTGGCAGCAGGTTTGTTTGAACCGAGACGTGCTGGACTTTGGAGCGTTGTCTGAACCTTGAACAGCAGAAAAATGTGCTCCTGCGTTTGTTGGCCGCTCGTTGATCCAAATATCTAATCAGCCAGTCACATGGTTTTACTGCATTGCAGTAAGGCATGTAGACAAAGTCAGGACGACCTGCTGGGGTTCGATCCAAACACCAGAACCGTGACGAATCGTGTGTCACGTGCTTCAGCCAGACGCATCACAGGAAGAGCTTGGATTGGTTGTTTATACCATGTTAGAAGCAACCACCACCAGGATGTTCTCGCTTTAGGTGCCGTAGCACCACCCGAGCTTCGTTTAAGCCCCGTAGTCCTCGAGTGTTGTTACTAACCGTGTCCATCTTGTTATGACCAACCACCTTCTGATGGCGGCGTCTTGAAAGAAATTCACAACCTTCAAATCATCTCGGTTTCGTGAACATGATGTCACCGTGCGAGTCGAGGATCTGAGTCCTGAATCTGCGCCACAGAGAAGTCAGGCAGCTCCAAAGGCCAGAAGGGATCCAACCTGGGACCTTTTCAGTTTCCGTCCTACTTTAGAGTAAATATTCCCGCTGCAATGCTGCGTTTCAGGAATTCAGTTTTTAATTAAGTTTTTAATCTGCAATGACTTTATTTCTCCTTTCTTTTAACGATTGTTCATTAGAGAAGAACAGAGAGATCCTTAAAAGAGTCATTAAATTATGCTAAATAAGCACGTTTTTCCCTCCAAAAGTGCAGCAGTTCTGCATCACTGGAACTCCAGTAAATAAAGTGCTGCAGAGTCCTGGATGGAGGCCGTTTCTTCAAAATGCAGCAGACAAAGACCTTTATGTGGCAGATGATAGCTCCTTGACCTTTTTCTGAACCGCTGGTTGCAGCAGGTTGGAGGAACGTCGGTCGCGGGAAATCTAATAAAACAGAGCTGCAGGTTACTGGACAGAATCGTGCAAGCAGCTGGCTTCAAAGCAGAATGCCAGTTTGGGACTTGGATGGGTTTGTGGGCTCCAAGTGGGAGCTCCTTATGTTCCCTGAAGTCACCAGCGCCACACTACCAGCTCTCGGTGGAGCGCACAGGCAAGAAGACATTCAGATTTATGGATATGAACCTCCTTGCATGACAGTAAAAGCACCATCTGCGCTTTCCTCATCTTGGAAATAATGTGCACGTGCGCCCACATGTTCCCGATTGCGTGAGATGGGAGGCTAAAAAGAAAGCCATCATTCTCTTTTAATCATTTCTGTTTTTCCACAACAGTCTGCTTCACTTGAGTTCAAGCCACTTTAAATTGTACGTCAAGTCACAAAATAAATCAGCTCAGAGCGCTTGACGCCGTAAAGCAACGGCCGTACAAATATTACGGCGGGAAATCCGATGTTTCCCTTCGAGCAACAGCTGCCGACAGAAAGGCTGGTTGGGTCAGTGACTGCAGATCAAAGACATCTGTACGGCTGAATATTCAAAACGAGACTTCCAACAGTCTTTCACAGCACTTTTTTGTTCTTCGGCTTTTCTTGGATTCTTTTGTTCGAACTCCCAGCAAAACGTCACGTTGTTAAGGATTAAAGGTTAGGAGACATTCGAAAGGATCAATGATGGCTCTGACTGACGACAGTCTGCAGGAGTTAAACTACAGATGTTAAAAATGTACGAAGGAATGAATCCCAGTCGAAATGATGAAGCGGGGTTTGGAGAGTTGCTGTTGTTCTCTCGTAAAGGATGGTCGGCCTTTCACATCTCACAGAAGACAGTAAAGGAAGCATCCAAGTGCTTTTACCTGGCATTTGGAGAGAGCAACCTGTGTTAGTCATGGCTGCTTCTTTCATATTTTGGGGTCATTGCAGGTCATTTTGGAAACTAGAAACTGGACTTCCAAACAAACTCAACCTACTTTGACTGCAAAAAAGAACTGGACAACCTTCCTCTGACATCACCGACAGGTCTTCTGAAGACCTGCACTGCATCCTATTGGCCCAGAACTGACTCCGCCCAATCCCAGTTGAGTAGGCGGAACAAGCAGTGTGGCTGAACACGCCCTTCTTCGCTCAGGCAGCACCTGGCTTAGCTCGAGCTACACACGACGCTACATAACTTTACTTTACAGTCAACCAATCAAATCTATCAGATGCTGCTACTGAAACGATATCCGAAGGTTGTGCGGCGGCGCCCTTGCCAACGTTGGGCAAGTGAGGGTTTTTGGGGGGTGGGGTTTGATGCTGTGAGATATAAATGGGCTGAAGAATACGATCTGCAAATTCAAGCAGGCAGTTCACATGTGGACCACATGGAACCCCTGAACAATCCCATATGGGACCATTCGTCACCCGTGTTCAGTGGATGGCGGAGCGCCGCCAGGACGTGCAGGACGCCCAGTCACCAGAGCTGGTTGTGGCGCTCTCCTACTACAGCCACAGTACACCAAGCCGTTCATTTAAAGTGATACTGACGACGCTCATTTTTTCATTCACAGCTCAGACGTCCAATTCACCTGTCACTCACACAGCCACACCCCTAACTGCATAAATGTGTGGCAACAGCCCCACCTTTGGCCAGAGCTCCGGCCGAGCTGCCTTCAGGCCACCTCAGGTGCTCCTGCTGTTGCCAAAGCTGGCGGCCATCCAGACGTAGCGATCTGTGAGCTGGTGGCCGTTGGCGCCAACCGAGACGCTTCAGCCCGTTAGTTCTGATGATGAGGCACAGCTGCCTGATTATCTCCTGTGTTGTAGTGATGGGCGTGAAACCAGGCTGTGAGGATGCTCATCTCTGCTGAAAAGTTCGGGGTCAGTGAAGAGAGACTCACTTTTGAATCGAGTCCCTGCTGGTCAGCCGTGGAACTGCACATTCTTGTTTATTCTCATTAGATTCAAAGACAGGAAACATGACATTTGAGCGGTTGGTAAACCCGTGCCACCCTGCCGTTACCTGGCAGAGTTTGTACTGTATCTCGTTTTTGTCTTTTCTTTTTTTAACAGCTTCCACACAGAATTGTTTTATGTCGGCCGTCTTGTTTACTCCACGTTTCTCTGATAGTAAACCAACAGCAGCGCGTTAGTGAAGCAGCAGTGACGTTTTATTTTTATGTTCGTTTTAAGGCCGTCGGCCATCAGCTCATAGCGCCAGCGCCACCTGGTGGTGGAAGTCCCACATATCTACCAGGTTTGGTGATGGGGATGATGGACGAAGACGCGCGTTGACCTCCGGGTTTGTGTCTGATCAGTGAGATGTTGGCTCCCAACAACGCGTCACGCTGTTTAAAATATCTGTTGAGTGTTTAATTTAATTTGATGAGATCTTTGTTTGTTTTCAACAGAAAGATTGTTTCACGGACTTCAGCATAATTAGAAGCACAAGTTTTTCCTTTTTCTTCTCTTTCCTGCCTTTGAGTGCATTTGTTTTTACTCTCTAATAGCCAATCAACTTTTAAATCCACATCAGTGCTGTTAACTACAAAGATTCCACTTTTAAACTGAAGCCAGCCAGACTTAAACTTTCCTCTTCCACAAACACACAACAAAAAACCACAGTTTTCCATCTAGGACGAGCTCCGCTGTGATGAACCAGGACATCAATATGAGATTTGCTTTTTAACTCTGTTAAGATGTTTTCTGAAATACCAAAACATTTTTTGAGATAAAAGCCAGATAGTTTTATCTGAACAACTTAGTCTTTTTTCTGATAAATATGTGTTGAAAAGAATCAAAAGCTGTTTTCTCTCTCCATAAACATTCCCGTATCCAAGCACCGATATATCACCGAGGATATTTTGTTGACGCTTGTCAGATCTGAACTCGGCCGAAACTCAGCCGCCAGAAGGTCGGACTACGTCCTGGACCAAAACCAGAGGTCTCCGCACCGCTGAGACGCATCAGCACAGCGTCAACGCTCGTTTTCTGAGTTCTGGTTGACACCATCCTGGAGGAGCTGACTCCGCCCAACACCTGTCAATCCAGAACTGAACAACGCTGGCAGTTAGTTGGAACACGCCCACCTTCACTCAGTTACCATGAGCTAACCTGACCGATTCTGTCATCATCAGTCCAGATGTTGCTGCTGAAATGACATCAGAAATGAGGACCAGACCAACGCTGCGGCGTGCGCGCGGCCGGTTACCGGCCGGTTACCGGCCGGTTCTGGCTGCCGGGCGCCCGCTCCTGCCGAGCTGCCTCCACCCTCAGACCTGCTGAGGACTTTCACCCGAGAGCCAGTCACCACGTCTGTCGATTAACCGCATGTTAAGCTTAATCTTTAAATAAAAGCGGTTCTGCTCTGTTAAGTCTTTAGGCCTCGAGGTTTCTACACATGCGTGATCAAATCAATCCCAGGCTCCAGCTATGGGGGTTTATTTTTTACCAGGCTGGAAGTGTTTTATTTCAGCTGTTAAACTGGACGTTTCAGCTTGGACGTGAATGGAAACGGACTCGCCTGAGGAGCCGCCCCTAGTGGGGCTTTAAGGAATGGCACTTCCTGGTTGGGATGAAGTGGCCGTGACCCTGACTGGAGACGGAAACCAGCAGAAAACTTTGGTTTAAGAGAGATACATGGGATTTAGAGTCTACATAACATTGTGTAAATTCCCTAAAAGAGAACTTTCGACATCTCTTCGTATTCCGTTAATCTTCCAGGTTTATTTGATTAACCTTTTTCAAAGGTTTGAAAATGTCCCTGACACATAAATATCTGTTTTGTGGTCCGGACGAAAGACTTAAATGCGGTGTATTAATAATTGATTTACAGGAATTATACAACTTCCAAAACTTTGAAAAAACCTGAACCCTTAAAGCACCACCCAGATGATCAAAAAGAGGTGATACTAACTTTTTCACACAGAACATTACAAACTCACTTTTATTAACGATCCCCACAAGACGCCTGCTGCATCACCTGGATGTGACAAAGCGACCAGTGAGAAAGATGACGAAGGGAAAGTCCTTGTGTGGTCCATTTGTTTCAGCTTCAGCAGGTTCTTGAACCTGACTGCGATGAGGAGCTTCCCATTCCTGAAGCATCCGTCACAAACACCACTGGCGTCCAACAAGCAAACTAATCACCCGAGGAGACAGGCGAAATGGCTAAAGCTTCCATCTCTGCCCAGGTTCCAGGCTTTTGGGTTGAAGTCCACCTGGTAGCAGGACGGGCTGAAGCTCTTCAACAGCGAGATCATCTCCACCGATCTGGATGTTCAAGTGTCCAAGTTTGCAGCAGAAATAAACATATTCAGACAGTCGGACCTGGTGTCCGTTTTACTGTTGCTCTGATGTACTCGCACACGACGAGCGTGACCCGTGACCCAGCTGAAGTGGAATAAAGATGAGTACTGGCTGATCGGTATTTTCTGCTCCCATTTTCATTATTTAAATGTTTTATCTTCCAGAAAGGAGACAGAATAAAAAAGGAGGATGTGGCAGGAAGAAGGAGAGGAAACGACTACGAGTCCTCGCCAGCTGCGGTTCTGGGAACTCTCCGAACGGAACGCCAGAGACCAGCGGCGGTTCTGGGAACTCTCCGAACGGAACGACAGAGACCATCGGCGGTTCTGGGAACTCTCCGAACGGAACGACAGAGACCAGCGGCGGTTCTGGGAACTCTCCGAACGGAACAACAGACACCAGCGGCGTGGACGGAGACGCCCGAGGCCGAGACGGGCACGAGTAAACGCTTCACCCGGCACACGCTCAAACCCGGCGTCACGTCCCCGAGTCGAGTTCAGTGCGTTTCCATCTGAAACCCAAATGTAGACAAAAACACGCGACTTCAGCAGCACCTAAACAGGAAGGAGATGCACTATATGGACAAACGTGTCCGTCACCATCGACGGCTTCGATCCGACCTGCCGTCACAGGAGAACAAAACCAAGTGCCGGACCTGCGAACATCTCTGACACGTGTTGTTCTGTGCAGCTCGGTGGCGTCCAGCTGGTGTTCAGGACGTCACCAAGACATTGGGATATTCCACGTTTAGGAGAAACGACGATGCAGCCTCGATGGGGAAGACCTCTTAACCCCGACGGCTGCTGAAGTGCGCGGTGCGGTCCGCCGGTTCCACATCCCAACCCCCCAAACTCCTCTGGCTTTAACAAAAGCACCAAAACTGTGCGGCGGGAGCTTCGATGTTTGGGTTTCCATGGCCGAGCAACTGCAAGCAACGTCACATCACCAAGCCCACGGATGGGTCCGGAGGATCGGTCCGGAGGATGCTGGGAGAACTTGACGGAACCCAACTGGCCTCAACCCCAACATCAGTGTCTGACCTCATAAATGTCTGCAACATCACGGACTCGGATGTCCACAGAAACACTCCGAGCACGTGTGGAAAACCTTCCAAGAGGACGCTGCAAACGACAGACTGAAGTAGAAGTAGAATAAAACGTCCACTGATGTGACGGCCGGCTACTTTTGTCCATATCGTGCATCTCACACACGTTTAACGACGACATCCAGCAGGTTTTCGGGCATATATGAAGCTACCAGGAGTTGGTTTATCCTCTGTAAGGATTAAATTTAATCTCTTTAGTTCATTTAACACAAATACAATTAAACCTTTATCTTACTGGTCATCACCAACCAGAGTTAAAACTGATGTTTTTACAAACTCCACTGCTATAACAATTGTGAATAAAAACGTTTAAACTTTCATTTAATACACACACAGTAAATTATTGTAAATGTCAGTTCTGGGTCTTAGATTTACCAAACAAAAACGGTGGCGTGTCTCCCAGCCGGAGGGAGGAGCCAGATCTGTTTCTCGTTTGAAACATCAGACATGACGTTCTGCAAAAATCACTTACCCTACCTTTAACTGAACAGCATTCAAGCAGGATCTGAGCAGTGGAGCATCTCTCCTGCGCGGATGTTTCCTTGTGAAAGTCGTTCATCTCCAACCTGCACAAGTTCACGCGAGTCTCACCTGTAAACGAGCAACGAACCACTGACCAGTGAACTTCCACCTGAGGCTGTTTCGTTTCCTTCAGACCGTAAAGGAGACATGAAGACACGTATGTCCTCCCACGACCTTTTGAGGAGTTGA
Organism: Xenentodon cancila; assembly: GCA_014839995.1. Lineage (NCBI taxonomy): Eukaryota > Metazoa > Chordata > Actinopteri > Beloniformes > Belonidae > Xenentodon > Xenentodon cancila. Next base: position 29,687,991 of record CM026203.1, on the reverse strand, counting down.
CGAAGGATGATACTGAAGAAGAAATGTGTAATAAAAGAAGAGTATGCTACGTGGATCAGGTAAAAAGGAAATCTGGCATGTAAGCTTTTGGTGGATAATCAAATGTTTTTTGTATTAAACGGGGAGCAGGCAGAAATCTGCTGATGCACAGCTGAAGATTTTCCACTTTTTTCCAGATTGAAGGTTTAAATGGCAGGTTTCCGTCAACTGTGCATCTGTCTTTATTTCTAAGAAGACATGGGATTATCTGAATGTATCCACAATAAAGGAATATATTTTGCTCTTGCAGCCGTATTTTTCTTCGCACTTGTACCCGTGGTTCAGTGTGGTGCTGTCATGCTGTAAGAAGAACTGGACAACCCTCCTGTGATGTCACCTGAATCGCGATTCAAACGCCGTATCGGTGGCAGAAACGGCCGCTGCGTTCAGGGGTTGCCCGGTCAGTGCAACCTCCGTTCTCGAGGAGGGTTTGAATGTCTTTTTTCAGGTTTCATGGGATTGTCGACTCGGACCGTGGCGTTGATCTGCTGGGGCGTTCATGCCTGTCTTTTCACTTGTGGATAATTTTGCTCTGTGTGACATTAAACTCCAAATTATTTGTAATTATTAATTTTACACATAAACACTGCAGATCAGCAAAGTGACAGTTTCTAGAAACCTTAACACCTAATAACCAGTTTATCAAAGACTGGTGAGCAGCCCTGGCTGCAACTAAATCATATTAAAGCAATAAAGGGGTACTTAGTATTTCCCACATGACTGTGTTTAAATATGTCAAATAACTAATGAGGTGAAGAAAAATGTTTTATACTGTTACTGACTGATCTAAAATAAGTGATACATTCAGCTCAGTGACCTCAGTAGTGTGTAAGCTTTTATTTTTTTAAAGAAAAGTGAATCCTGCTTCACCTGCAAATATACTGCTGTGCAGCGAGCGGAGCGGCGAGTCAAGCGGCTGCCAGTTCCCAAACATGAAGCGCTTTCAGCAGCAAACAGGAATGATTCAATCCTCGGCGTGCGCTTAATGATTGATCGCAGCTGAAAGGAATTTGAAAGTCATCTTTTATTTCACAATAAAAGATCACACATACCATGTTTTGACTCATCAGATTGGTCCACATGGGAATACAGAGAGCTATAGTTACAAATAAGAAAAAGGAAACGGAAAGATAAAAACCCCACCACATAACTTATTTATAAATGAGCAGGTTTCCATCGTCGGGAGCAGCCACCTTCTCCGTTCTCATGACGGTTGACCTTCTAAAGTACATTGCACTTGGTTTAGTGATGCCATCAGCTATCGTCAGTCGGATTGTGCAGCTGGTCTGAGCTTCACGCAGGCGTCTGTCTCGGTTCACCTTTACCTGGACAGGTACGTCTCTGGAGAGCAAACAGGCGAAATAAACTAAAAGCACGTGGAGGTTTGTGTTGCTGGAGGTGAACTGAGTTTAGTCCGTCTGCCGGGCAGAAAAACTGGGCTTCGCTGCAATCAGGGGACAAAAAGACCAACGAGCTTCGGGTTTTAAACCTAAATTCCACATCTGAATTTCACGAGAGAGAAAAGAAAGGCAACTCGGGGCGTAAATGTGTTATCTGAGTTTTGTGGCAGGAAAACATCTCGGTCTGTAGAGTCAGACCGCCGAGAACTAAGACGGAAACCACAACGTGAAACAGATTTCTCAGCTTGTTCAGCGATCGACTTTACGAGCCAAAGCAGACCTGGATCTTTAAGTGTTTCTGGAGCAGAAGGAATCCCGTGTGATTCCTCCGAATCGCTCTCTGAAATCAGCCTCATTCCAGCGTGTTTGAACACGGACATAAAACCGCAGCAGCCTCTGATGTGATCGACGCCGCCGTCGCAACGAGGCTCCTCGGGGGTGCCGTTTGAACGAATGACAAGAACAACGAAAAATCTCCATCTTCTGAACCTGCGACTTTCCGATCTGCAGTTTTTAAATCAAACTAAAATCAAGGACAGCAACTGACTTTTACTCAGATTTCTTTGCAGACAGTAGAAACTCAAGAAACTCAGCTTCTTTTCAGGTATTAATATCAATCCAATTTTGACAGGTTTTCACAGGTCTGTAGTTTTGTCTCATTCTTCCCGTCTTCCCAGGAGGGAACGATCACTGAGACGCCTTCACAGCACCAGAGGGCGGAGCTTTGAGACTTGGTGCTGATAAAAGCTTGGAAGTTTGCTTTTTTGTTCTGATTCCGGGACATCCGGGGAACCACAGACCACGGGTTGGACAGCTTAACATGCTTAGTTGCACCCGTTCACTTCTAGGGAATGGGTCTGGGACGCCTCTTCCACCGGTACAAAACATACCGAACCAATTGGGGAAGGTTTTAAAAGCGGGAGAATCCAAGATCCACTATTCAGAACAATCGTCGTTCACTAGCGTTGCTGCTCCCCTGCAGACATTTACAACGCGTCTGGTTGTGGCTCCGCCCACATCTCCAGGCTCCTCTCTCTGATTGGGTGCATCTCTGCCCAATGACGCCCAGAGATTTTTCTGCGTCCGTTTGGGAATCAAAATCAAGCTCAGAGGAAGCAGACTGGGGCCTTTTTTTTCCTGCGTACTTCGTGACATCACAGCTCCGCTACCAGGCTAACACTTGTTCAAAAACGTCTACAATCCAATTGATCGTAAATAAACACTTAAATGTGTTTTTAATGGATTTTATATTTTTGTATTTCAGCTGTGTAACAAAAGTCTGTTGAAACGAAACAAAATAAGTTAGATTCTCCAGATTCTCACACTAAAGCATCTTAAAACGACGCACATCGTTAAACGGCCCAATTCTTTGTGCCAAAGTGGAAAAAGGTCTGGCCACGCCCCTTCACGCACTGAAACTCCTCCAGATTTGATGAATTGTAACTGTAGAAGCAAAAGTAATGAAAATTCGCTGCGATCTTTCTTTTAGGAATATTCTCCACAGCTACATTTCTGGAATGTAAATTAAATTCGGTTGATGTGAAGCAACAAGGAACATCTTGGGTCCATCTTGTCTGCAAAGAAGCTGAAATTTAGGAAAAAGTACAAGTAAAAATCGCTGCATTGTTGTTTTTGTTTTGTTTTTGTTTTCACGCCATCCCAACTTTCTCAAACGTGGAGTTGCACACGACCAACAATTCAATTTGTTTGGAAAATTTCTCTCATGTTACCAAAATGTATTTAAAACATTGAAAATGAATATTAAAAGTGGGTAAAATAGTGCCTCCTGGTGTCCAGCTGCTGAAGTGAAGCAGAACGACTTTAGCTGCAAGTTCTCAGTCATCTTCTCCTGGAGATAAATAACATCTGAGGATCATCCGAAGAAACCAAAAAGTCCCCAAGTTTGCCCCCAGTTGGACAGTATGATTTAAGAAAGTAAAGACCATTTAACGTAGTTCCACCGTAGTTACGTGTGAAAGTTGAGAGGGTGACGAAGGCAACAAAGAAATGCAGGTAGCTTCAGTTTCCATGTGAACCAAAATGTGTTTGTATTTCAGGAGACGTTCCCAAGTAACAAAAACAGCCATTAATCAGTCGTGACACAACAAAGTAAAGACAAGCGCTGTACAATAAATACATTTCTGATCAGAAATCAATGTTGCATGTTGAGGTGTCTGTTCTGAAGAACCTTTACCAAAAAGGACTTCAAGGAAAAGAAAATACTGTTGAAGAAAGATTGGTGAGGAGACATCACAGTCGTGGCTCTGACGACGACCTGCACCTGCGACAGTACACACTGCTGCACCTGCGACGGCTCGCGCTGCACCTGCGACGGTTCGCGCTGCACCTGCGACGGTTCGCGCTGCACCTGCGACGGTTCGCGCTGCACCTGCGACGGCTCGCGCTGCACCTGCGACGGCTCGCGCTGCACCTGCGACGGCTCGCGCTGCACCTGCGACGGCTCGCGCTGCACCTACGACGGCTCGCGCTGCACCTGCGACAGTACACGCTGCACCAGCAGCTGTACCAACTACGGTACATGCTGCACCTGCGGTACACGCAGGTGCAGCATGTACCATTACAGCATACACCATCGCATCTGCAACGGTGTGGGCATGAGTTGGTTTCAATCTTATGATTATGACAGATCATCTTGGCATGGTGGGCAACAGCGTGTTACCTCTTCAGTTCAACTTTTTTCTTAGAAATCTCAAAAATCAGATGGACAAAAACAATGAAATACTGAACACGTACTCTGTGCACATTTTCATCTTGGATGTGCTTGGTGGCCGACACAAGGCCTCGTCCAGTGAGGGAACGCTGCAAGATGAAAGTTACCATCCTGCAAGAGAACTTCTGGAATATCTCAACCTGCACCTTTCTGCTGCAGCATTTTACGCTCTGATCATTCATAACTGACATATGGCAGCGGCAAGAACGGCAATGACGAGATAGAAATACATTAAACAGTTCCAAAAACTGCGCTTCAGAATTCCTTCTTTGATGGAGCTTTTCAACAAACGGAGAACCGGTCTGCATCATGAGTTCTGTTCAGGGAACTAATGTGGACGCGCTGGGACAGCTTCTACCCTCCAGTCAAGTTTGTTTTCACAGGTTCGACTTATGTCATCAAGCTACAGGACTAAACAGTTTCTGTCTATTTTTTGTCAAAATAATAAAACTTTTGTTTGTTTTTTGTTTAACGGGTTAATGCAGCTCTTTCAGACATTTTTTCTCCAGCACATGACATCCCTCAACTCAGGTCAGTTTGTTTTTGTTCTTCTTTTTTAAACTAATACAATACAGTCATCTGATTTCTGAAACCAAGACATTTTTTCACTTTTTCCATCATAAAACCAAATGGGAAAAAACAGGATTAAAAAAAATGTATTGATCAGATTGGTTACCTGCTTTAAAGCAGCATTTTCTGACCGCATGACTACAAGACCTGCCAGCCCGTCCCCACTCATACAGCAGACTGCTGTGTGAGTGGGGACGGGCTGGCATGTAATACCACTATTTACCACCAGAGGGGCGTCTTACCAGGAGCTGGACTTCTATGTGATTTGCTGCCCCCCAGTGGTCAGAATTTGCTACATAGAGTGGCTTAAACACAAAAAAGGATAAAAATGGTTTGTTTACTCCACCAAATGTAAAACTCCTCCTCCTGAGCTACAACAAGGCGCCCACTCTCATTCCAAATTTACTGGCAAATTTTAAATCGAAATCACCGGTCAGAAATGATCAGCCGTCTCCGGCACTTTGGTGTTCCATCGTGCTTAACCATCACTGCAAGAACGTAGCACGGTTCTTCAGCGTTCTCCTGTTATCAACACGTCCACCAGCAAAACATGAACTTATGCCCATTTTTAGGGTTTGGATTTATAGTCGTTTGTAATTTTTTTTTTTTTAATTCTGTTTATCTCTTTTGATTTTGTAATGAAGGGGAAAAAAAACTGATTTTTTCAGTTTTGGTTCTGAAACAGAAAAACGGACATGTGAACTCCCACAAACAGAAAATCGGGCTTAGGAGGAGAACAAAAACACTTTTTTGGTCGGAAAACTCCTTGAATGACTGAGATACAGACTGGCAGACGTCCCAGGATTCCCTTTTAACAAACAGCATCAGCTGATGCCGAAACACCCACATCTCCATGGAAACCTGATGCCAACGTACTGAGGCCCAGAAGAGAGACAATTTAAAGTAACTTTAGAGGCACTGGTAAGAAAACTCTCCATTTGTGCTTTGAGGGACGCCTGATTGCCGTTTGGGAGCAGTGACTCGCACAGCGGTACCTTCCTCTAACTCAGCGTTTGGAGATGATGCACGTCACCTAGGCAACAAGACGACAAACTGAAAACACGAAAAGGTTCCTACGACCAGATGTAACAGACCATCTACACAAAATATACTCACTAAAAATAAGGCAGTTTACTTTGAATAATACATAATGAAACTAGGAGAAAAAAACAATGTTGTATTTGGTGAAAGTTTGGCAAAAGCAAAAGAAAAGCGTAATAAATTATATGCAGCCACAAACTTGTGACAAGGCAACAACTATGTTTTTTTTGTGTTTTTTTTTCCTCCATGAAGAAACGTGTCGGGACGCGACGGAAACAGCCACAGGAAAAACGTGTGCGCATGCATGCACGAACTTTCTCCCAATATCACACACACACCTGCACACGCACGCTAACGGAAATATCAAATTCATATTCACAAAAAGACACTGTGCAAAAATAATGTTTTCTCGGTGTGAAAACCGAAACAAAACCGAGGTCACGCGCGACGCGCTCAACAGAAACTGCCAACGCCCCGGGCACGCGCACGGGCACGCGCGCTGCTCCGAGAAGACTAGTAAAACCAGCGACTTGCATCTTTGAATGTACAGTACAGTCGGATCACACGAACCCCGGGACGAGCCTCGACGCCACAACCCCGCTCCGCAACTGAGAAATGAACGCGAGAAAGGAAAAGGAAAGGAAGAAATGGTGCACTTTAAAAAAAGACGGCAATTTACAGTGATACATTTACATATTTAAAAACTTTTAGTGTGAACTGCTGTCTGAGGAAACGCGGAGTAAAGACGCGCTCGCGCCACGACTCCTGCTTCACCGCCTCTAAAACACCCCATTTCCCTCGTGGACAACAGATAAAATCTCTGAACAGGCCACGGCGCGACGCCGGCGGGAGGTCAGTGTGGCAGAGCAAAGACGTGATGCTGCAGCTCGGGATTTCAGCCCAGCGGCCCCCGGCGAGCCGCTCCGTCGCACATTTGTGCTCAAATTATTTCGTTTGGTGGCGCTGCAAGAAGCGCGCCTCCCTCCCCTCCTCCCTCGTGCCTGCAGGACAGGATACATTCAAGTCTGCCTCCCACTGCCCCCCTGGTGGCCCCCTGGTGGCCTCCCACTGCCCCCCTGGTGGCCCCCTGGTGGCCTCCCACTGCCCCCCCTGGTGGCCCCCTGGTGGCTCTCAGCTCCGACATTCCTGTCCTTCATGTCTTCTGATTGGACCTAACCCCCCGAAGGGGAATCTCTCAAAGTGACTTTGTGGCTGAATTAAAAAAAAAGAAAAAAGAAACTACATGATCTAGGAAGTTATACAACAAATGAGTCTCGTGATTGTTCTTTGCTTCCAGGGCCAAAAGGAAAAAGAGATGGGGTTATACTTGTTCTGGATATCTTTCTTCAGAAGGAGGTATTGCAGCAAAGCATACGTATTATAAATAATATTTTATGACAAAAATAAAAATATGTTCAACACCACCTAAAGCATGGTAACAACGCCGTTTGAGAGCCACTCCAGTTTAGCAATTCCTCTTCTGGCCACACGGGGAGCCACTAACAACTGTGCTTACAAGCGGGACGGTCCGCCAAGTCTCGTAGTACCAGGTTGTCCCACTTGTTGCGGTCTTACACCTGAACCATCACCTTCTTTGATGCCCCCGTGTGGCCAGAGGTGGTATCGTTACACAGAGTGGCTTTAAAGCAACACAAAGGAGTTTTTACAAGTTGTAGTTCAGATGGTCTAAAATCTTTCTTCATTGCACTCTTGTTCCTTTTTGTTTGTTTTTCTACATCATTACTTCCTCTTCGGGGTCTCTTATGCTCAGAGCCTCCCGTCCTCATTCTGCGCTCATTCCATCGCGTTTTTGCACCGTTGTGTTTATTTCTGACTCATAATTAGTTTGACCTAATCAGTGTCCTCTACAGCTGCCGTGTTTGTTGGCATCAGTAGCTGACTCACCACTTCCACCTGGTGGATGCGTTGCTTAGCAACCGCATGAGCACTAATGATGACAGGAGGTACGTAGGGTAGCCATGGAAACGAACAAGACAGATGTACAAACGTACAATCGGAGCATAAACTCGGCTTTAGCCGTCAGCTGTTGTATCTGACGATCTGTGAAACCGTAAAAACATTCTCCGTTGTCTCAGAGACCATCAGGACAGGAGGAGACTTGGCTCATCTATCAACTATAATCAGATGTTGCTTTGAGTGAAACTGAAAATGTTATTTTAACTTTACAAAAACTCCTTGTTGTCGCTTCAAAATGACACCTGTCACGCTGCTACTAACTTCACTCGTTGGGCTCTGTGGATGTTAGGTATAAAACTAAGAGGCTAATTTGCTTTAATTCGATTTGGCTGCACTTTAAATGCACTAAACGCAGTTTAACTCGAGGCTTGGTGATGTAGAGCTTCTTGGGGGAACTCGGGCTGCTCGCTGCAGTCCGGATCGTGCGGCGCCAGCGTTTCCCTTCTGTGTTTTAGGGTCGCAGACATCTGCCACTTCTGCGTCCAGATGAATCCGTCTGACAGGTTTTGTCAACATTGCACATGAACAGTCCAAAAATAAAACATCACCCATTTCAGCCGAGTGCGTATAAGCGTAATGTACACAGGCGCCGCGCTACCCCCGAACCACACGCACGCACATACACACACACACACACACACGCACGCACACACACACACGCCTCTCGAGACACTCAAACTGTGGTGAGAAATGCAGAAAGCCACATCTGCTGTCAGCGTTCTGGTCGTGCTCCTCTCCATGCAGACCAGCAGAGGTCAAAGCTGCTGGTCCAGAACTTCACCGAATGCCATCTAGGATCGCTTGGAGCTTCCGACTCCTCCGAGGTTCACACGTTTCCTGCTGAGACCTCAGTCTTAAAGCAGTATGAAGGGGGAGAATACAGAGAAGACAACTGTAACACTTTGTTTTTGTGTGGAGTGGAGTGGACACGGTGGGGTCTTGGTATATAAACATGGGCAGGTTGGACAGAGTCGTCCTCGTGATTCATCATCATAATAAAAGTCTTTACATGGACACTGACTGACACAAACTTTACACTGCTGCTCAGCTGCTCGGAGGAGCAACGGAGGAGGTCAGGAGAGGACAGGAAGTGGTCCGTCCTCTATGCTTCCCGTCTCTGCTCCTCGGCGTCCTGCTCCTCCACATCCTCCACCCTCTCCTCGATTGCTGCTCTATCAGTGTGGTTATTGGAGTCCGGCTCCTGGCACTCAGAAGGCCCGTTCTCGGTGTTTCCCTCCCCAGCCGGGGCGTCTTCAGCTGGAGGCGGGCCTGGCTCTGAAGCTGAGGTAGAGGGGATGGAGAGGGAGGAGGAGGAGGAGGCTGGCTGGGAGGCACCGAGGGCTGAAACTGTACTTTCTCTTTCCTCTGCTTCTCCAGGTGCTGCTTTCTTCTCCCTCTCCTCCTCTCTGTCCACGTCCTCCCTCACTCTCTTCCTCCTCCTCTTGGGGCTGCCCGGGGAGCCCTCCACCGCTCCGGGAGGCATGGCAGGCAGCGCCATGATGCCGCCGTGCGGCAGAAACATGTGCGGGTACAGCAGGCCGTGGGACACGCCCGGGATCAGGAAGGGGTTGAAGGTTAGATGGCTGCCAGCGCCGACTCCGAGATGCGCAGAGCTGGAAGGATGAGCCCTGCTGGTGGAGGTGACGACGGCAGCGGCAGCGGCGGCGGCCTCCTCCACTCCCACTCGCTTGGTGCCCTCAGCTGCTCCTTTCTCCTCCTGGCTCATCTCCATTTCAGTGTTGGAAGCTGAAGAGGGGGCGTTCTCTCCATCAGCAAGCGTGGTTGAGGAGGGGCTGGACGCCTCAGACACAGGCGGAGCGGTTGTCGTGGAGACCTTCGCTGCAGACACGGAGGGAGAAGAAGAGGAGGGCGTCAGTGACGAGGAGGAGCTGGGATGAGGAGGAGGTGCGTGCGCCATCATCGTGCCGACGCTGAACAGGGCGTGTTGCGGGATTGTCGCCCCGTGAGGGTGGGGGATGCCGTGCAGCATCATGGGTAACATGCTTAGTCCATTCTTGGCATCCTCTGCAGATGATCCGGCACCTCCCGATGAGACAGCTGCAGGAAACCCATGTGGGAACCCAGCTGCCATGATCCCAGAGATGGGAATTCCAGGAATACTGCCCCGGAGGTTCTGCATGGCCACCATGGAGTCCATACTGCCAATTAGACCACCGTTCATGTAGAACGGGGGGCCAAGGCCGGGCGAGGAAGCATCCGAGACAGAGAGGACGGGCTTTGGCATCTCGCTACGAGGCCGGCGTCCACGGCGACGGGAGCCTGGGTCTCTGTTGACGGGTTCCGTCAGGATCCGAGAGAACTTCCCCTCAGGAAGGAAACCCTGCAGGAGAGGCGGAGAGGTTTCAGTCGTGAGCAGAAAGTTCAAGCTGGGACACAAACGGAAATAAAAACGCTGCGGAATTATGAAAATGTCCTTATCTCACGTTTCAGTCACAACAGAACTTAGAAAACAACTGCGGAAACGCGTCACGTTAAGATATAAAGAAAAGTCATTTTGATTTGGCTGGATGCAAAACCTTAAACCGAAGCCGTGATGGATGCAGGACGTCGTCGACACCTTCTCTGAGGACGACGTCTGGACGGGAGCAGAAGTCGCTCTACAACCTGCACAGACGTCTCCTCTCCAGATGTGCCAGATGTCCATTCTTCTGGCTCAGCGTCACCCAGGCACCATCGGAGATGCAGGACTTTCATCTGAGCGCCGATGAGGAGCTGAAAGTTTGGTTTTTGCCGTCTGCTTTGGTCCTCTTTAATCAGGTTTTGACCCACAGACGCCCACGTTTCTGGATCACGCTGTCTACCGTCACTTCACGCGCTCCAGCTCTCTTCAAATTATCCTTTAATATCCTAATCAGATGTTTCTTCTCAGTGCCGCCAACTTTTCCAGCCTTTTTTTCCAAAATGAGCTCATATGTTTTGTTTACTTTTGTAAACATTTACTTGACCTGATGTTTTCTACGTTCTACGGTGAATAAAATAAGGTTCTACGAATAAAAACGCCATTGAATGGTGGTTTTATTGACATTTTTCTCAGTGTAACAGATTTTTTTTAGGATTTAAACGGCAGTCGGAGGAAGCATCAGTAGATGGTAGAGATTTTTACCACGATGGCATCAAGCTGCGCCTACTTTGGTCGAAAGTAAAAGCAAGGCGGCGGCTGCAAGCATGAACTGGTGCAGGAGGAGGTGGGGCTTGTAAATGAGACCGGTGCAAGTCGGCCACGTGGACCTGGTCTGGACTAAAGGAGTTCGGAAGAGAGCAAATACAAGGAATTTGTTTGATCCACTCAAAACGAAGCACGCTGTGGAAAACGCTGGAAAACTGCGTCTCCCACCGCCAGTCACGGAAAAGGTGGAGTAAACAAAATGACTTAAAAGGTTTTGTACCTTTTTAAAAATTGCACAATAAATGTTTTTAAAATGGCCTTTTATACATTTTTGAAGTTAGTTCTGTTGCATGTATCTGGTATGTGAATATGTTCAGAAAGAGTCATTTTGACAAATATACACAGAACAAAAGAATATATGGTGATAAATGCCGTTACCACGCATGCCTGACATTACACCTAACATACATTTGAAGCCTAACCGCCCAGAGCTACAAGTTACAGAAGGTGACAGTGACGTCATACTCACAGAGTGTTTGACCACATCGGCCCAGTCTGGAGCCACGTAGTACTCCGAGTTTGCATCCAGCCATCTGGAGAGCTCCTTTATAGCAGGAGCCATAGCACCACCAAGCTGCAGCGAAGGAAAAGCACCAGAGTGAGCAGAGCCGGGACGCGGGTCACCCCCCCCCCAACCGCGACTGAACTCTACCAGTCAGGAATCGAGTGTGTTATCTACCCTGCGTCCGGTTCCTCGGTGCACCACAGGGACCCTCTCCTCCCCCGTCAGGGAGTTGATGTCCAGCTTAGTGGGATCTTTGCAGCGGTGCCTCCTCTGTTTGGGACGCTCCACAAAGCCGTGCAGCAGTCCAGCTCCAGACTGAGGACGAAGAGGAGGACGGAGAAGAGGCAGAAACGTCATTAAACACTTCTCTTTGACAAACTTGAAGGAGCTGCTGGTGTCAGAGTTTAAGAAGCAGGACGTGACGACGGTGTAATGTTCTGCAGTGACTGAAGAAATACTAAACAATTTATGTAAATGTATTAAAAAAATGTATAAATTAGACAAAAATGATGCAGATAATTATGATTGACTATTTTATATCTTTTATACAATATTACCAAAACAACGTGATTGTTTTATTAATCACATTGGTTTCTTTTGTAGAAAAAATAATGCTGATTAGAAATACGAGTCCTAAAGGAGGTAAAAAACAACCTCAGTTGAACAGCAGCACAAAACATATTACACAGTGATTCATAAACAGCAACTGATTAGATGCAGAGGCGGGTACAAGTCTGAAAACCTCACATTCACCAGATCTTCGTTCATGAAAAGATCCCACAAGAATATTTAAATCACGTCTGTAGTCTGAGATGGGACTTTTGGGTTTTCTTCATAATTTAGTCTGAATCCAGACCCGCCGTTCCTCTGACCACCAGGGTCCGGATCCAGACCCGCCGTTCCTCTGACCACCAGGGTCCGGATCCAGACCTGCAGTTCAAGAGAGACCACGTCTCCCTCGTGTTCACCTCCCTCCATTGGCTCCCCGGAAAACTCAGAATCCAATTGAAAATTCTGTTACTTGTGTATGAAGTCCTAAATGGCAAAAACCCCTGGTAATCTTCAAGCCCTGATAGATCCTTATGTTCCTAATAGAGCTCTCAGTTCTCAGAGTGCAGGTTTACTCGTAGTTCCCAGAAGATCCAAATGTAGATTTGGAGGACGGTTCTTCTGTTATCAGACTTATTAACTTGAATATTAGCCAATGAGGACGTTAATCCTACTCTGCTGCACTTCCCTGAACTACAAAGCTCGGTCAACCCACAAGTGACAGTTGGGGGTCTGCAGGTCCAGGCCCGTCAAGGCCTGAGTTGCTCACATGTCCCAGAATGAAGAGAAAATTGACGTGGAGAAATCTTGCTTGTGTAGGACCATTGCTGATGTCTTTCCCTCCTGACCTTGTGTTAACAGACATCTGAATGCTCCAGACCAGCAAACTGCTAAAACCTCTTCTTTTATAGAGGCCTGCACACGACCGCTTCATCAGGTTGATATTTTTAACTGGGACTGGCATCATCTTAAACCTTTAATTCCACTCATAAGATTGTTGTGATAACATGCATGTTCATCTTAATTCAAACATGAAATAAATACAGCACTGCTGCAGCAAGAAAAAGTCCATTCAAACATCGTCTCATGTAACTGATGAAGCGAGGAGACGTACGTGCGCGAACGCGGGCAGGTCCATGCTGTAGCCCGGGTTCTGTCGCAGCCACTCCATCAGACCTTTGCTGGCCGCCTCTCTGTCGATGGCCACGATCTCCGGCTGAGGGGGAGTCTGTGTGGGGGTGGGAGTGGAGGAGGAGGAGGGTGTGGGGGGGCCCGCGGGTCGCTCTGAGGGAGAAGGGGACGGTGAGGAGGTGGAGGAGGAGACGGAAGAGTGGCTGATCACCTCCACACGGCCCTGCAGACGGACAGACACATACACAGGCAGGTACATGAACGATTCAAAGCGTCAAAGAAAAAGATTTTCTTCTTGAATCCAGCCTTCTGTTCTATCGTTCCCCCCAGGACGGCCTGACTGAGGCGCCCCTCTTTAACACTGAAACACGTCTAACTGCCTTTGCGCTGAAAGCTCCCTCCACCCACCTGTGTCTCAGGGAGGTGAAGTCCTCGGCTCTTGGTGAACTCAGAGTACAGAGCCTCCACATTTCTCCTCCTCCCTCTCCTCCGTCTCAGGGAATCATCTCCCCTCAGGCTGCCGTTAACTATCTGTCCCGTGACCGGGTGGATGAGGCCGGCCTGCAGGATCCCGGATATGTCGATCCCAGCAGAACCAGGCAGCGGCGCCGTGATGGGCGGCAGCTTATGGCTGCTGCCGGTAGCGGCGCCGTGATGGCCAATTCCAGGCGCAGCTTCATTAGTCCCAGCGCCACTCGTGGTGCTTATTTCTCCTGAAGACTTGGTCAGATCAATCGCTGCTTCCTGCCAACCGTTTATCAACATGGGTCCTGTGCGGTGAGAGGGCGGAGCCACCACCGGGGCCTTCTCACCACTGGAGGTGGCAGTGGCGGCCGTGGGGCACGAGGCAGATTTCCCAGCTGAAACCTTAGCGGCGGCTGCCGCGGCAGCAGCGGCGGCCTCATAGTCAAAAGCCCTGCGACTTCCTGCGCGTTTGAGCTCAGGGAGGAAGGGAGGAGCCACGAGCCTCTCCTGTAAGAGAGGCAAGGAGGTGAGGCGCCAAGCTCCGCGCCCGCATGCGCCGCCCCGCGGCATGTACTGTCGAGGTGGACAAGGTGGGTGAGGGGTAGACAAGGATGAGAGAGAAACGATGGCTTCTGTTAAACACACATATGGACTGAGACACAACACAGCGGCAGCTGTCAACCAGAGCTGGAGAACATTCAAAAACGAGGTCGGACGCGGCGCCTGTGCATCTCCGCGCGGGCCGGAGCGTTAGGGCTGCCCGCCAGTCGGCACGTTTTCCTTTTTAAACCCGGCGGCGTAGTTTGAAACCTGTGAGCACATACTCTGGGTTTTTATCGCGCGTTTCTGGGTGAATGTTTTAGAACGGATGAAGTGTCGTTCGTTTCAGAAAACACCCAGTCTGTGTGTGAAAAGTAAACAAAAACCGTGAGCAATGATTTGCTAATCTCCCAAATCCACATTTTGTTTACAAGACAGCAAAAAAGAAAAGATGTCAAATTTTTGACAGTTTAAGCGGAGGAATTGTACCGTCTGCAGAAATAAACATGGGTTTGATGGCAGCAACGCGTTTCAAACAGTTCACGTGATGTTCGCGACTGGGTGGCATCTCCTCGTCTTTTAACAACATCCATAAATGTCTGAAAATGGTCTGGAAGATCAGCGCTGCTCTGAAATCCTGCTTTTGTGATGGATGAAGTCTGTACGCGCACACGGCCTCGTTGGTCCCCGTCTCCAGCACACAGATCAGAGATCTTCAGATCCACCAGAGGTTTTGGATGCAGTTTTTCAGACTGCAGACAGAAGTGCGTCCTTCCCTCTGACAGTCTCTGCCTCTCTACGGGTGCAACCACACACGGGTCTGCACCAGAACGACCGCACCGAGACCCGTGATGCGGCTGTCAGTGCGGCCATCACTGAACTCCGACGCGCTCCGTTTGTGGTGCGACGCCTCCGCGACCTCAAGCTGACCTGCAGACAGCTGGGCAGTGCATTGTGGGTTCTGAAGGAGCACTTAAACAAGAGAAAGTAGCGCAACGACTTCCAGCTGCAGTTTCATTTACAGACGGCATCGTTGGTCTAGACGGGTACGAAAACTACGCGATAAAGAACGACCGACTCTGGGCGAAAACGCATAGTCGTCGAGTCGCTATGGGTTTCAGCTGTGTTGTCATGGAAACATGATGCTCCACTAGGACTGACACTGACCCTTGTTTTCACGCAGCTTGTGATGCAAGTTGACGTATAAATGTATCAGAAGTACAGACGCGACAGCCTTAAATAAAAACAAAGTGATGGTGTGGACGTAGATCGGAAGTAAAACGCTTCAAACGAGCCAATTTACAAAAAAAAGCATTCGTGGCATAAAAGTTTTCAGCCGTAGTCGTGAACATCAGAGCCGCCGTGAGGAAAAGACGCAGCGTTGTGTGAGCCATGACATGAGAAACAGATAAATGTAGACGGGCGACAGGTAAAACGAGGTGGTTTAGGGATCAATCCAGCGGTTCATATGCAGACTCACCTTGGGTAGTCTAGTCAGAGGGGGAGGGATGGAGAAGCCCAGTCCAGGACTGGCCTGCTGGACTCTGGCCTGGCTTGGGACGGAGCCAGAGCCCGTGGTGGGGAGGTAACACGCTCGCTGCTGGTGGTGCTGGGATAAGCTGTTGGCCAGGCAGGAGTTGGCTGCCACGGACCCCGGCGAGTCGTACTGCTCACTCGATGAAGGCCACTTCCCTTTCAGGATGGCCTGGCAGATGCTGTCCAGGCGGTTTATGATCACTCGGTCCTGCAGAAGACAGACGAGCAGCAGATTAAACTGACGACGGATGCGTTTCCTAAAAATCAACAAGCTGGAGCCATGCAGGAACGATGCCAGCGTTTCCCAAAATGATCATTTAAATGAACGTTGGCAAACCCCGTCGTTAAGTGGTGCAGTTGGAATGACAGACCTGGACCTGCGGTTGGAAGATCAGGTCCTGGTGGCGACGCGGCGGCAGACGAAGCTGTAGGTGCCAGGAAGTAATTCATACATAAGTCCAGGAGGGTCAGCATTAATCCTAATCTCACTGGATTCATTTTTGATTTTAAAGAATGTGTTAAATCTTTTGAAATGATCAACAGCAAAAAAGAAAAAAGACAAATATACAAAGGTTTAAACTGAAGCGTAAAAAGGGAAGGCCACCTATCCTTCCTTTTATTTTGTTGTTGACTCCCCCCCCCCTTACCCTTTGTAATGCTTTTTGAGATTAGAAAAGTTTTTATTTTGGTCAGACTTTTGCACCAACTCGACCATGTTCCGGTTCCCCCTGTCAAAACTCATCCAAGTTCTGGTAGGAGAACGTAAAATAGAAAATAAATAAAAATAAAGAGCCACTAGCAGGTAAAATGACAAAATGTAAGATAAAGAAGGCAAAATGTTTACAGACGTAAACACATTTGTTGGCATCTTTCCATTAAAGACAGAAAAAACCCCACAATGATCAACCAAACTAAGTTGAAACTGAATATGAACCAAACATGAATGGAAACCGAAGAACCCAGAACATCAATGAGATTCAAGGTCCATCACTGTTGGACCCAAAGTGGACCACAAAGCAGGACTCCACTGTTGGAAGAACATGATGATGAACCACAAAGCTTCTGAGGGAACGTCCTTTGGACAGAAGAGACAAAACTGGAGATTGTTGACAAGCCACATCAGCTCCATGTTCACAGACGCAGAAACGAAGCCTTCAAAGAAAAGAAGACTATCTGCTGTGAAACATGGAGCAGGCTCGGTTCTGTTCTGGAGCTGCTTGGCTGAGTCTGGTTCAGGGTCTCTGCGCAGCTACAATGAAACCTCAAGACCATCAAGATGTTCTGGAGACAAATGTGCTGCCCAGCGTCAGGAAGCTCGGTCTCAGTTGCAGGTCATGGTCCTCCAACAGGATGACGACACAAAACACACAACTAAAACCAGAACGACTCAGAACCAGACACCGGACTGTTCTGAAGGGTCCTCCTACGAGTCCTGGTCTACATCCTGTTGAACATCTGTGGAAACATCTGAAAGAAGAAACCTTCACGCCTGAGATGACAACCAAGCTCCTTTATATTTATCCAGTTTTTTTTTTATTATTCTGTTCAACATCCACAGCAGTGTGTGATTTTTATTAATCACTTTTATCATTTATTAACGCTTTTGTCAGGAGTTATCTCAGTGATCATTGTGGGTTCGTCTGTCTTTGATGGAAGAGCATCAACAAACTTGCCCACTTGTGCGTTTCCTCTTTTACGTTTTACACGTCTATTAAAAACAGATTCTGTGGACTCAGCAGTCTCAACTGGGTACATGTATGAAAACCCGACCTAGACGGACGACAGACACGTTGGACTCGTGCTGTCGTGGGCGCTGTAAAAACCCTCCCGGGTCTGGCTTGAACCAGAGTCCTCCAGACCGGCTCATCAACCCCCCTCCAGTCGCTGCTGCTCAGGTGCTGAGCGACCGTACAGGTAACGATAAACGCTCACAGTGGTGAAACAAACGCATTTACAGACGGGCGTTATTTCAGTGACATCAATGTTGCACGAGTCTTCTACTTTTAACTTGTTTCTTGGCGCAGACTAGTCCCCCTAGTCCCCCAGACTAGTGCCTTGTCCACCAAAACTAGTCCCCCAAACTAGTGCCCTTGTCCACCAACCTAGTCCCCCTCGTCCCCCAGACCAGTACCTCAGACTAGTCCCCTTAGTCCACCAAACAAGTCCACCAAACTAGTCCCCCTCGTCCTTCAGTCTAGTCCCACTTGTCCTTCCTCCAACGCGTCGTGAGAGCAGCTGAGAAGATCGTTGGTGTCTCTCTCCCCTCACTTCAGGACATTTACAGCAGCCGTCTGACTCCAAAGCCCTCAGCATTGTGAGAGACCCCACCCACCCGTCACACAGCCTCTTCAGTCTGCTGCCATCAGGGAGGAGGCTGCGGACCCTCCGGGCCAGAACCAGAACCAGCCGACTGAAGGACAGCTTCGTCCACCAGGCTGTCAGGACACTGAACACTCTCCCTTCTCTTCCACCGTTTCCCGCCTTGCCCCCCCCTCACTCACTCTGACCTCAGTATCTGTATTTTGGCAGATCTGGACCACTTGCTTGCTTTGCACCATGTCACTGTTGTTGTCATGTCACAACTTGTTTCTTGTCTCTTTTTAACCTGCACTTTGTGTTTAAAATGTATTTATTGTGTAGCACCGAGGGTTTGAGGGTAACGCAATTTCGATTCTCTGTATGTATCTCACATGTGGTAGAATTGACAATAAACTTGACTCTGACTCTGACTCTTCAGACTAGTCCCCCTTGTCCTTCAGTCTAGTCCCCCTTGTCCTTCAGACTAGTCCCCCAGTGTAGTCCCCCTCGTCCCCCAGTGTAGTCCCCCTCGTCCCCCAGTCTAGTCCCCCTCGTCCCCCAGACTAGTCCCCCAGTCTAGTCCCCCTCGTCCCCCAGACTAGTCCCCCAGTCTAGTCCCCCTCGTCCCCCAGTCTAGTCCCCCTCGTCCCCCAGACTAGTCCCCCAGTCTAGTCCCCGGTACTGCTGGGACATTTTTGACGTGATGACTTGATTTTAGAACAACTGTCACCGTTGTTGGTTTACAACTGCAATACTAATAAGCTTAAAAAGTCATTTTTACAAGTAACATTGAAACGTTTCAGTCGATTTCTTTCTGTTGAAGTCAGATCAAACAAGATGTTCATTAGTTTTACGAATCGTCGTACGATGTCAGTTCAATGCCAACGTCTGTTGTACAGGATGAAGAAGAAAGCAGGTTTATGGAGGCAGGGCGGCAACTAAGATGAGGTCCGACTCCAAATTAAAGCAAGCCAACAATGACATAAGATGAATAAAAGGAAAATAACACCGTTTCCCGCGTGTAATCTCTCCATCACACACACAAATTGATTCCTAGAGATGAACAGACATCAGAAACGCTGCGGTACCTTCGGCCACTCGGAGAAGGAGTAAAGTGCTTTTTCCTGCAACAGCTGGGCAATGGTCGGCTCCCTGGCTTCATGCAGGCTGTCGGGAATCTCACAGATGGAAACAGGAGCCGGAAACCTGTCGGCATAGCCGTCCACCACAGGACCTGCAGAGCAGAAGAACAGGCTTCAGAGCATCAATCTGCTTTCAAGGACATCACACAGTCGCTCCGTCTCGATCCAAACCGTCTGTTAACCCTGCTGCGGTCCAAATAAGATCACATGATTTGGGAAAGTTTGATTTGGGAAAGCCTCCACCAGGCTTCAGCTGGTGGCGTCTCCTCCAGGTTAGAACCGCTAAGTACGGCAGCAGGTAGCACGGCCGACCGACCCGGCCCCACGACCGCCCGCCCGACCGCCCGACCTGGCAGTATGACCGCCCCGAGTGAGAATTTTCCGTCACACAGCCCATCCAGCCAGTCTCTGCCTCCCCGTGACTTGATTTTATTTATGCATCTTAATTGTTTTTTGCTGCGTACCTGGCCATCTCGTATCAGGTTTTCTGACAGCAGACCGCCGCAACCCAATTACTCCTACACGCTGAGGGGAAAGAGGCTTAAAAAAAAAAGCGCTCTTCATAAAACCTGTGACTGAGGTGACAGGAGGTTGGTCCAGTTTCCATCCCGTCTATGACACACATGAATGACGGCTGCGTTATATGTGTTTCGTTGGCGTAATGTGGTGAAAGCTCTATTTTCCGGTGTGGATGGATCGTTATGGGCAGCACTGTTGCCTCACAGCAAGAAGGTTCCTGGTTCGGTTCCCGGCCCGGTGGGTCTTTCTGTGTGGAGTTTGCATGTTCTCCCCGTGCTTGCGTGGGTTCCCTCCGGGTACTCCGGCTTCCTCCCACAGTCCAAAAACATGCAGGGTAGGTTAATTGATCTTTCTAAATTTCCCGTAGGTGTGAATGTGAGTGTGCATGTTTGTCTGTCTTTCTATGTGGCCCTGTGATGGACTGGCGACCTGTCCAGGTGGACCCGAGCCTTTCGCCTACTATGCGTTGGGATCGGCTCCGACAGACCCCCGTGACCCGGAGACGGATTAAGCGGGTATAGATAATGGATGGATCGTTCTCGATCAGGGACGAGTGTGGGTGTAGCCTGAGGAAAAGTCCTCACAGAGGTGTAAATATTCGTACCTGGCGTACTTGGCCTCTCCTCCTTAACTTGGCCCTTCGCCACCAGACCTTCTGCAGCGTCTCCGAGACCGTCCACCTGCTCCAGCTTCGGGGTCAGGACGGTGCTGTCTGCCTCCAACATCTCCTGCTTCATCTCAGCTTTGATCTCAGACAAAGCGCTGAATTCGAGGCCCTCTGGCTTGGCCTCGGATTTTATCTCTGAGCTGTCCGGGTAGGTTGGGAACACCAGAGCCTCCGTCTTAGCTTCAGCCTTGACGGCAGATGCATCGCAAAAAGCTGCCAACCCCAAACCTTCAGGCTTCGTCTCGATCTTAAACTGGCCTCCATCTGGATAGGCAGTCAGCTGCAGAGCCGACGCTTTGACTTCAGGTTTGACTTCGCTGCCATCTGAGCAGGCTACAAAGGGGAGAACTTCAGGTTTAGCGTCAAAGTTTTCAGGCTTCACCTGAAGGCTGAGATCTTCAGGTTTGGCCTCCAGGGACTGAGCTCTGACCGGATATTCCAGCTGCTCGGTTTTGGTCACCAAGTCCTCAGACTTCACAGGACAGGACAGCAAGTGCGAATGTTTGACTTCAGAGCTGTCTGGACAGACATCCTCGGTCGTCTCCATTTTGGGCTCCTCTACCTTTACTGCAACCAAAGTCTGCTCTGGTTTCTTCTCACCACCGTTTGGTTGGAGACAAAGCTTAAAATCAGACGTCTTTGCATCAATGCCAGCTGAAAATTTCATTTCACTTCGATCCAGCAGATGGTCTTTGCGCTCTTGACCAAAGGAGAAAGTTGGAGCTCTGGTCTTACAGTCTCTGCTACCATCTGGTGGGTTCAGGTCTGCGCATGAACCTTCGTAGTGTTCCTGATCCGTGAAGACTTCGGTCTGGGCTCCATCGCTCTCCCTGGTGTCGGCACACATTGATTGTTCTGAGGCTGAAACAGAAGAACAGGACGGTTGTGCAAACTCTGAGTAGATGTTCTCCGTTGCCGCACTGGCCTTGGAAACTAGCTGTTTCACGGCCTTGTCTCCCATTTCCTCACAAGCCGGAGCCACCGGAGCGTCCTTCAGAGTGGAAAGATCCACCTGGCCTTCTGAGATCTCCTCAACTTGATCCGCGAGGTCTGCGGCGTGCACTGACCCTCTCTCGATGGAATGTTGCTGAATGCCCTTCATCTGCACAAGCTCTCCACTTCCATTGCGCAGAAACGCTTCGGTGTCGAGGGAATTATCCAGATCAGTCTGTTCCTCCACCGCCTGATACAAAATCAACCCATCCACCTCCTCAGGGGGATCCTCGATAGACTCGGGACACACAAAGCTGCCCTCATCTTCCAGCTTTCCAAGGTAAGAGTGCACATCGTCATTGTGTTCTTGCTCAAAACTGTCCCGGAGGTCTCGAGACTCTGGTTTTAAGGCCTCCTTCCTGTCCTCCTGTGGTGGTTGAACCTCTCTCTCATCCATCTGCGGCTCCTCAATGGTTGGATTCAAGACTCCCAAACTTTCACCTTGCAGGAAAAACCATAGAGATCATAAGTTAATGTCTCTGACATCAGTTGACTCAAATCATCAATAACGTTAATGACTTTTCACGTTTTTCATCGAATTTTTAACATTAAGGATTATTTTTTTGCCTATACTCTTCTGTGACAAAATGCATTTGTCAATGAAAACCTTTGTCATTTATGAAATTCTTTTAGACCAGCTCAGGCCGTGCAGCCACTCAGGAACCAGGTCCAAAAGTCGTCCCGCTGTTGCAACGTGGCTTAATTCTTGTCTCATCTGTGAAGTTAAGGATAAATGGAATAAATACGGAGCTAAATATTCCAGCCTTCACAAACCTCGATGCTGATCGCATTCTTCTCCTTCCACACGCTGCTCCATGCTCCCCCTGGAAAAGTCTTCACCTTCCTCTTCCTCCTTGTCGTCAAACTCAAACCCGGCACGTCCTTCACAGGCCTCTCCTTCCTCCTCCACAGGATTGGTCAAGCTCTGAGAGACGTCCGAGTGGCCCAGCCCATCCTGAGGCTCGTGGCCGGTGATGTCAGACAGGGAGAGGGCAGGAGGCGGGACGTAGGGCAGAGGAGGGCTGGCTGACAGGTCGGTTTGATCCGCGCTGGCTTCCTCGTTCACTCCAATGTCCTAAAACCATCAGCACAACCTCATCACCTTTCAGTCATTTTCTGCACAGCTGCATCATCATCAACACCATTGTTTTACAACATTTTAAAAGCAGACTGAGCAGGACTCAAGGACTCCCGTCACGCACGTGCTCAATCCTCCTCCATCATATCTGTTGTTTTTAAGACCCAGTAGAAGTGTGCGGGGGTTTATTTTTCTACATAGATGTCTTTTGTGCATGTATTTTTTAATACTCTGTTTAATAATGCTGCTTTATTTGTTATACTTTTGAGCTGAAACCTTGACATGAAAAGAAGTGACGTAATACAAAGTCCGAGGAAAGAAATCCGCCTACTGCAAATACACAGCTTACAACAGCAACCTGAGATCTGGGAAGCCACTTAAACGTCAGCGGCATGATCGCCGACATAAAGAAAACAGAAGTTTAATTTCAAATATCCATCTGCACATTTGTAGGTGTTTGTTTGTACAGAAGTGACGAATAAACCATCATGTGTCTCCCATATAAGGGACAGAAATCTTCCAATATGCTCTGAAAGCTTTCTTTCACCATTATTCTAAGCTTTACTTCATCACGGTCATTTTTTAAAGAGTTATTCGGTGAGAACTGTAGCTTATGCTTTTCTTACATTACACAATATTCATTTAAAGAACACATTAATTCCTAATTCAAAATGGACTTAAACTGTAATAACCCTTGTTTTTATGCGCTGTAGCTGTCACTTTCTCAAACCTTCTTTCTGCTTGTGCCAGCATGAACTGCATCTGCAGACCGGTCCTCTAAACTCCCATCGCCACAGATCTACACCAGCGTGGGGTCAGCCCCGCCCCCTAAAACATGATTCATCTTAAAAACGAACCACCCTCCAGCTGCCTCGTCACTGTGGCGAATGACTGGCAGAGTCTCGGCTGGTCGGTGACCGAGTGGGGAGCAGCAGGGACGAGGAGCCCAAACCGGGCACTCACCTGAGACCCAGCAAACAGAGGAGTTCTACCAGACCCAGAACATTTGGGACATAGTCAAAGGAAAACGACTCAATACAAAGAGATTAAAACGCCATAAAATGGACTTGGAAAACCTCAGCTGACCGCAGGCGTCGGTACAGTTGAATGGACAGTCAGAACCCACCTTAAAGAGCATGTAACTCGAAGACAGCGGCTCGACAGAGTCTCCGTTTGAAGGATGGGACGGAGGGGACGATGGCGGGAGTCCCAAACACTCCTCCAGACTTCCACCTTCCTCCCCCGCTCGGTCTCCTCCCTGAGTGTCGTCATCCTCCTCCTCCAGGAAGCCCGTCTCCAGGCCAGAGGGACCCAGGATCGGATCAGATTCGTTGAACATGTGGTCAGCAGGACTGGTGTGATCCGTGCCGTCCCAGGGAGCCTGCAGGAGTGAAGATGTTGGACGAACGAAACAACAACATGAATGGAGGTGATGGAAATAAGATATTTAAGATTTAAGGTCACTGCTAGAAAAATGTTTAATATTGGCTAGATGTTCTGGAAAATCTGAGCACAAACCTGCAGCTGATCCAGCTCCACCGAAGGCGCCATCAGCCCAGTTTCCTCGGACGAGCCCTGCTCACCGACCAGGACATCGCTCCTCAACTTTGAATCCAGGTCTGTTCCCCCCACTCCGTAGGAGTTGAGCATGCTCTGACCTGCTGCCGCAGAGTTAAAGGGGAAACCGTTCAGGGCATCCTTGGAGGCCTTTCCTCCATGCAGAACATCTGCAGTCAAGTTATCATGCTGCAGCGCGCCCAGCTCCAGACTTTCATCCAGAGGAGCACAGTCGAGGAAGTCCACCCGTGACCCGGGAACGATTCCCAAATTCGGCGAAGCAGAATCTTGAGCGTCCAGAGCTGGAGGAGGCAGGTGAGGATGAGAAGAAGAGGAGGAGGAGGAGGAAGGGGACGGAGCAGACGGAGCTGCGGGGTGCTGCTGCTGGTGATGGTGCTGGGAGGCCTGATGGGGATATTCAGGAGGCTGGGGGGAGTGGCCGCCGAGTCCGGCGTCATAGAGGCAGCAGTGAGGATGAGGCAGCGTGTGAGATGACGAGGAGGAAGACGAGGATATGCCAGGATGAGTCGCCAGGCCTGCCAGGTGAGGGTGATGATGACTCTGAGGGTGAAGGTGGGCAGGGTGGCCCCTGACGTAGTTCCTGTGAGCCTCCAGGAAGCTCAGCTGGGGGTCGCTTAGGATGTAGAAATCCGTGCGGCTCAAGCCGTGGCGTGCCGCCCCGATGAGAAGGTCGCGGTCGTGTTTTCCAGACTCCCACCAGACCGGGAGGTAGAGGGAGGGCCGGCACAGCTGAAGGCGGGCCGAGAGCAGCGGGTGACGGAGAACCTGAGGGAGACCGTGCTGCTTTCACTTTCTTTTATTTTCTCTTTCATGAAAATCAGTCAGAACATTTCTAAATGATGTTAAACAACATCAGAAAGAAGCGCTCTGTAATTATTCTCCTCCATGAAGGAAGGAGTCTAGTTTTCCCTCCTTAATCATTCCCTGTAATCCCTCTTTCATGGTGCATCAGAACTCCTGACGGTGTAAAACCTAAAACAGCCCATAAATCCAGCAGACGTTCATGAAAGCAACATTTAAAAGGCAGGAGACCATTAATCAGTGCACAGCGGAGCCCAAACTGACTGTCAACCTCGGACGTCCAACTGGGGGAAGAAGAGCCGACAAGCAGCCAGGAGTTGGTGGGTTTTATTGTTGGCAAAGTGGAGTTAAAGTTGCAGACATAAACTGCTGCTTTAATTTAAAATGACCCATTTTTCCTTCAATCCCTTCCCGTTTAAATCTAAAAAATAAATAAATAAATAAACTCTACGATCGGTATACGTCTGTAAATCTCTCAAATACACCTCACATCTACTATGAGGTGTATTTGAATAATATCAACACAGCGGTAGCACATGTGGGAATACAGCAGAAGTGTAAAATTAAGTTGGTTTGTTACCATGTCGGAGTAAATCTACTGATGTAGTAAAAAACAGAAGGCTGTCAGAGACGTTTGCAGAGGAACGTTGACACGGACGTCACAAACTGGCCATTTGGGAACATTCACCCATCCACGAAGCTGCAATAAACTTCACCACCGTCTGAAGTTAATTCATTATGTTTGAGTCAAGACATGAGGAGACCTTTTAAAATAATCGTTCGATCTTTAGTTTTTATGACACAGAAGAGAAGGGAACTTTTTTCCTACAAAATATGAGGTGACAAACTCATGAGAGAAGAAACGGGTTCATCGAGCGTCCACCAAACCCTGGAACCACCCGGACTCACGTTCCTCTGAAGAACCCACCTGCTCTCTGATCTTACGCAGCAGCTCGATGCGGTACAGCGTCCTCGCCGCCCTCTCTTCTGTCAGAGGTTCAACGCACACGGCAGGTTCCACCAACCCTGGAACAAGGAACAGCGAAGGAGGAAGGAGGAAACAGAAGGGGAAGGAAGAGAAGAGGAGGAGGAAAGAAGCGGGGTGAACACTGAGGAGTTCCAAACGTGAACGGCGACGGAGAAACGAAAGTAGTTCCATCTTTCCAATCTGAAATGTTTTCATCATAAATACGACTCACTGGGGAGTTGGTGTTCATGCAAAAGGCCAAAGATAAAAATTTCATGCTCCTACTTTTCAGTAAACAACAACCGAGAACTCTGAGTCTCTAGTTAAAGTTAAAACGGTCAAACTCAGCATGACTCACTAATCATAACCAAGATCTCCGGTAAGGACGGGAGCTGCAACGGGGGACATTAACTTTTTAAATCATGAGCATCTACTAGTCAGAGATATACAACTTAAAACTTTCTTTTTTCACCCAACCTGTCAGCAGGAATCTCAAAAAGCAAATCTGCCGTCCTCCCTGTTCAATGCAGGATTCAAAACGAGCTCCTAACAACGGTAAATAAACGTGTTTTTAGCCCAGGCCGGGACTGATGTCTGCAGAAACACGTTCGTACCTTCTTCTTTCCTCGGAGGAAGCTTGCAGGCCGTCCTGCACATGTTGACAAAAGAGTTGAAGTATCTCTCCAAGCTCTCGTCCGTCTTCCTCTCCAGTCGGGCCAGTACTCTGAACTGGGACCAGTCGAAGGCCTTCCTCTCCGGATCATAGACCAC
Organism: Xenentodon cancila; assembly: GCA_014839995.1. Lineage (NCBI taxonomy): Eukaryota > Metazoa > Chordata > Actinopteri > Beloniformes > Belonidae > Xenentodon > Xenentodon cancila. The sequence continues at coordinate 29,661,506 of CM026203.1, read as the reverse complement.
CCCGAACGATGACACCGTACGGTAAAAATCTGCCTGCTCTCGACGCGTCCACCTGAAACATGACGGAGGAGGTGGATGTGAACAGGAGGGGGCGCGTCAAGGCACTGCAAAACGCACTGCTGGACTGCAGCACAAGAAAACTGCAGTTCTGCGACTGAGCACCTGGAGCTCCAAACGCGTCGCCGCCCTTCGTTTTTAAACGTGCTATGATAAATAACTGTGACCTTGACCTTGACATCTGCTCTACAGTCCCTTCTCACCTTCTCTGCCACTCCAGGAACAGGGGATCTGGTTCTGTGGCGACCACAGAACATCTCCTCAGTTCTTCACCCAGCTGCCAAGTAAGCGGTCCGCCAGCGTGATGTGGGGCCCCGCCTCCTCCCAACCCCATGCTGGTGAGGCCATCGTGAAGCAGGAAGTCGTGCCTCATCAGCGGCTCGCGCCGCAGCGTGAACCTCTGGTATGCGGTGATGAGACGTCGCAAACGCGCCGTCAATGCCGGTCCGGTGGGCCACAGGGGTCTGGCCTGGACCACGTGGAGAGCTGCCACCCCAGTACCTGTTCCTGTTGTCGTCGTGGTTACCAGGGTTCCATCCTGGGCGCACAAGTCACCCGACATCTGAGAGTCTGTGAAGAAAAGAGAAGACGCCTTCCTGGTCAGGCTCGGTACTGGAAGTGGATTCCAGCTGGACTCAGAAACAAAAACAAGGCTGCTTCTTGCATCAACAGAGTAAAAACACTCAGTCGATTCTACGGTTCAGGCCAAACGGATTCGGTTTCCTCAAAAACATGAAATACACACAAGAAACTTGGATGTGGCCAGAAATCCAATGCCAAACAAGAATGCTTGTCAGCTTTGTAAAATCCTTCAATCAGCCCAATAAACTGATATGTTTTTGTCAAAGGCTTGACGTTTGTAAAAGATACCATCCAGACGTGTGTCCAGCCCGACTGTCTGGATCTGAACAAAAAAAAAAAAACTAAATCAATCAGAGCAGCACTGAGCATCTAAACCTGCTGCCGTCTGATCATCACAGAAACCCAAACTCGTTCTGCAGCTTCAGCTCCACCTCTGAGCTCCATCACGCCTGGACCCCCAGATGTTTGCTCATTTACACCAGAAGGCACCTCCATCCAAGTGTGGGTCATTTAGTTTGAAGCCCATGAATGTTCCCACTGAGACAACAGACGCAATCACAGCCATCAAAACTCATTTCACACGTTTGACCAGGTCTGGTCTCTGCAGAGCAGCGGTGAGGTGAAGACGCTCCTCTACTACTGAAGAGGGCGGGGCATGACCGTCTTCAGTGGGTGTGGTGCTGTAGCTGCACGGTGACAGAGAGACGCTGCAGCAGGGGGCCGCGTTTGCTCGGAGGGTCATCTGGTGCAGATCAACAGTCCTGACGTCTGCATGAGCAGATGCAGAAGCAGAGCAGCCTGCATCACGAGACTCACTGAACGCTGCGGTTGTGCAGCATCCGGACTCGGACCACCGGACTGAAGCAGCTTCTTCACGGCTGCCGTGACAACGTTGAGCTCCTAATGTACAAACACAGACTGTGTTCACGCTGCTGCACATGGTTTTGTTTATCCAATCATTGGACATCATTAATTTAAGCCAATTTTTTAATCAAGATTCATTCTGAGATCAGAGTTTAAAAATGTGATTCTTTGATTCTTTTTTAGTTTTTTTTTTCTTTTCTTTTCTTTTTTTAAATGGCGTGAAAGGCGATAACGAATCTTGATGCTTTAATTACAGGACGTAGGGCTGCGACTAACGTCTAGTTTAATGGTCGATTAATCGGCCGATTACTGAAACGATTAACTGCACAGTAATTTAAACCTTTTTATTTAGCTTTTAACATTAGACCAAGATTGTTAAGGGATGTGAAAACTAACAACAAAACATTAAAAATGATTCCTTAAAATTAAAAATATCAGATTTATTTAAATTTTTTAATTATTCATGACAACTTTGCTGCTTATAAGACTTTAAAAACTAAAAGTTAGGTAAAGTTAAAAACCTCTTTACTTCTCACAACCGGAACTCCAAGACTGGTTAAGATATTAGATAATAAAACAAACAAAACACGTGAAAGAGGACATAGAGCTCGTCGTGTGAGCCAGGAGGATGCAGAGGACGGGGCTGGATGGAGGATACAGAGGACGGGGCTGGATGGAGGATGCACAGGACAGGGCTGGATGGAGGATGCAGAGGACGGGGCTGGATGGAGGATGCAGAGGACGGGGCTGGATGGAGGATGCAGAGGACGGGGCTGGATGGAGGATGCAGAGGACGGGGCTGGATGGAGGATGCAGAGGACGGGGCTGGATGGAGGATGCAGAGGACGGGGCTGGATGGAGGATGCAGAGGACGGGGCTGGATGGAGGATACAGAGGACGGGGCTGGATGGAGGATGCAGAGGACAGGGCTGGATGGAGGATGCAGCCTCGGATGCAGAGGACAGGGCTGGATGAAGGATGCAGCCTCGGATGCAGAGGACAGGGCTGGATGGAGGATGCAGCCTCGGATGCAGAGGACAGGGCTGGATGGAGGATGCAGCCTCTCGGAGTTCACGGCGTCGCCGGGACTTTGAAGGACGACCAGAGACCAGATTCACCAGCGTGTCTCACACGTACTCACAGTCTCACATCTGTCACGTTAACTTCTCACTGCCGTTACTGCTAAACGGCTGGTCCAAATCAAACATTTAAACGGTCCCTGAAAGCAGAAAAAGAGCTCTCCGATGGAGAACCGTATGAAACACTAGACATTACGGTAAACGAGAGACCAGCGGCGGCTTCGAATGGTGAGTTGTGGAGAAACATTTCAGAAATACTTGGCTCTTCGCCACAGAGAGAAAACAGAAACGTGTTTTTGTGCACATTCACCATTTTTTCTGCCTTCTGCATCACATCGGAAAATAGAAACAAAATCTGTGTTTTTAACTTTTTAAAGCAGTTATACTGACTGATGTTATTAAAAGAAACGTGAACTTTTCTTTTAAGTAGTTCTGATCCACAGCATAAAACAGATGCGTGATGACGTCACCAACTAATAATCCATCATTAAATTAATTGGCAACTAGTTTAGTCATGGTTTTGAGTCAAATATATCGATGATTTGTTGCAGCCCTGATCAGAAATGCTGAATCTGTGCGCGTTCGACCCGCGGTTGCTCGTTCCAGCCGTCGTCGCGAGCGTCTCGTCTTTCTCAGGTGAAGCGTGTGACGAGTCGTGTCGGAGCCTCACCTGGACCGGTGCTGTCCGGCTTCTCCGACGTATCGGTGCTGGAACACGTTTCTTCTCCCTGTCAGAGACGAGCACAGATCTCAATCCAAATATTTCTGCTGTTTAACAAAAAAAAAAAAAAAAGAATAAAAAAAAAAACTTTTCAGATGTGTGAAATTTGTTTCAATTTGCTGCTCTAGTTAAAATGCCACATCGTTTTTTTAGATTTATGTCTGTTCAGTAAATAAAGGCCAAATGAAAAACACTGAGTTTTTGTTGTTACATGAACATCCAGGCTGGTCATATGATCTGCGCTTTGCAGTAAAACCACTTCTGACCACATGGGGGCGGCAAAGATTTGCTGTTCTGACCCAAAGAACCACCTCTTTACTGTGCTAATGAGTGGTGACGGTCCGGCACGTCCTGTAATGCAGCCTCGTCCCAGTAGAGGCACTTTGATGCAGCAATTTCATTGTGAAACAATAAAAAAACCACATTAATCTGAAGCTCAGATCGTCTACTTGTTGAAGGGAGAGAAAACTGAAACTGCAGGAGGATGATCAGGCGCCCCTGTGGTTCTCCTCACCTTGCTGTTCTCGTCCCGGTCCTCTCCTCCATCAGCTTTGGTCTCACGGTTGTCCTTCACCTCCTCAGCTTTGACCACACTGACAAAAGAAGCAACGGTCAGTTTGAAACCAACTCGACATGTAAGAACAGAAGTAAAAACGTGAAAAATCCTGGGCAAACTTTGGACATCCATCAAAATACGGTGGAGGTTAAAGAGAATATGCCTGTCAGCTTTGCAGAGAAACAAACAAGTCAAGGACCCGTTACAAGTTTACCCGCCATCATAGACGACACCACATGTTCCACAAGTCAGGTAACTTGAGCAGCGTGCTGTTGAGGAACGTTCACATACGCAGCTTCGTCACAGCTCCGACACTGGTGTCTCCGCCGCAGCAGCGCTGCCATCAGGTCAACTGGTTCCAGACCAGTTTACTGCCAGCATGTCATGTTTCAGTGTGCAGAGGAAACACTTTGAGGATGGTGACAGATACTGAACTGAGCTCAGGACATCTAAAGTCTGGAAATCTGCTGATTCAACAGCAGTCACACTCGAGCGAGTACTTGAAGGAAAAAAAAAAAAAACCTAATTGGCTCACAAACTGGTCACGAAGTGCAACCAGCTGCTCAGTGTGGAGTCCTGGAAAGAGTCCTAACCTGGAGCTCCCGGCTTCTTCAGAAACCAAAGGAAGAACCCCAGCGGCCTTCAGCCGCCAGTGATGCTAAGAAACTGGAACGCTGACAAACAGGGTTTTTGTTGGTTTTAAACTATTTTTAATTAACAATTTGTTTAAAAAAAACAACCATCTAATCGCTGCTTCAGCTGTGTCTTTGAAGGTTTCCCTGGTGATTTCAGCTTTAAAATAATCATGGTTTGTAATCACAATAACTCACATACGTATGTGGGGGTGGTGTTTATCTACCTGTCAGTCACGTCAGAGTTTCCCTCCCCTCCTGCTTGTTCAGCAGACAGAGCCGTCACATCAGGCATCCCGACTCTTTCCAGGAAACACAGGTCTGGATCCGCTCGCATGGCGTTGTACCGCTCATATCCTGTTAAAGCACAAACACACACTGTTAAACCGCATAAATACACGTCAGGAGGTCATCCACCTCCAAAAGCTGTCTCTTTTAAGAACCCAGAATACTCTCAGGTCTTCAGCACATCAACAAAATCCTAATCTGGAGGTTGTGAAAGGCTGCAATCGAAGCCAACTGGACTCTTTCTTCGGCGCTTTAAGATGTTTCATCCAAAAGTCTTCTTCTTTTCTAGCCTGAAACTCCCCGGCAGTCACTCAGAAATGTCTCTGAAACGTCTTCAAGGCAAAAGTCTTCAAGAAGGTGGTCTTCCAGAAGAAAGTCTTCAGTTATTCCTTTCAGGTCGTTTGGCACTTTTTATAAACTCAGTTGATGTGCTTCAAAAAAAATACACCCTTCTTAAAGTTTTCGTGGATGTGAAATAAAAACCAAAGCGTTTTTCTTAACCAAATATGTTGATTGTATCATGTTGCAGTACCACAGTAGTCGTTTTCCTGTGATCCCAACTCAGTATCTCCCCCTGCTCCCCACTCACTCTGCTGTCACCGGAGACAGTTGCAGGATGTCCGTTTTCTTAACTGAATCCCGTCTAAGGGGGTGGGGCAAACCCCATGTCCAGATCGACCAAGCACCAACATTCAAACTTGCTGGGCAAAGCGTTGTGAAAATAAGAAAAGTTCCTCTACCGACCACTAGGGGGCGTCTACAGACGCAATCTCCATCAGACATGATCATCAATACATAACAACAACTCACCGTGCTTGTGCACTCCTATGAGGAGAGACTTGTCGGCGTCTGAATCCCACCACGAGGCTGGAATCTCAATGTAGTCGATGTCCGGGAGCGAAACCTCAAGTTTACTGTCGACAGACAAACAGGAATAATCAGGCTGCCAGCTTCAAATGAGGACAGTGTCAGAGTCTCGTCGCTTCATGTTCACAGCTAAGACAAAGAACTGAGTAAATTATTCAATCATGACGGCTTTAATTCCGTTTCTTTTCATGACCTTTGGATGAATTTGGGTGTCGAGCAGTCAAATCCAACATCAGACAGACGTTTGATTGTCGGCTGCATACCTGGCAGGAATCCCCTCCAGAGCTTGATTGGCAGCTTCGCCCAAAACCTCCACCTTCAGGTAGTACAGCATTCGCACCCTCAGCAGCACCCTGCCAGGTGAAAATGCACCACAGGAACATTTTTAGGGAACGCTCATATATTCTCCTCATCTGAACGCAGGTGGAAACCAGCCTAAGCTGAACTCGTGCACTGAAGTATTTCTAGTAGCTTATAAATAAAACACGACCAGACAAAACCGGAGGTGGGAATGAACAAAGAACATCTCCAGAACACAATACTGATGTTTATGCAGATCATAATAGTTCGAGTAAAGCCACTCCACTGACTTGTTGCAGTGTTGTTTGAGGTGCTTCTTGTAGCTCTCGTCCTGGAGAACCACCTCGGGGTTACAGTGGACCAACCAGTCAGCGTTCTTCAGCTCGGGAACGTTCAGCTGATTCTTCAGCTTCTTCCCCTTCCTGCCCCGAGGAACTGGAGCGGATAAACCTGCAGACAGGGAGGCAGAAGAAATTCATTATTCATGCAGCTAAACGCTGAACATGGACTTTGTGTGCAATGTAGTGGTTTAGTAAGTTTGTAAAAATACTACTGATACTGAAGGTCAAAGCAGTGGTTGTGTTCTCACACACACACACACACACACACACACACACACACACACACACACTGGGAACCAGGTGTTCCAATCACTTTCGTGGCCACAGGTGTATAAAATCAAACATCTCAACATGCAGACTGTTTTTACAACTATTTGTGAAAGAATGAGTCGCTTTCAGGAGCTCAGTGAATTCCAGCGTGGAGCTGTGACAGGATGACACCTGTGCAACAAATCCAGTCGTGAAATCTCCTGAAGTTTCCTGGCTCAACAAATATTCCACAGTCAACTGTCAGCTGTATTATAAGAACATGGAAGTGTTCTTATAATACACGAATCATATGAGGGTTCCTGCAGCTGCTGAAGGAAACATCTACTGAGGGTTCCTGCAGCTGCTGAAGGAAACATCTACTGAGGGTTCCTGCAGCTGCTGAAGGAAACATCTACTGAGGGTTCCTGCAGCTGCTGAAGGAAACATCTACTGAGGGTTCCTGCAGCTGCTGAAGGAAACATCTACTGAGGGTTCCTGCAGCTGCTGAAGGAAACATCTACTGAGGGTTCCTGCAGCTGCTGAAGGAAACATCTACTGAGGGTTCCTGCAGCTGCTGAAGGAAACATCTACTGAGGGTTCCTGCAGCTGCTGAAGGAAACATCTACTGAGGGTTCCTGCAGCTGCTGAAGGAAACATCTACTGAGGGTTCCTGCAGCTGCTGAAGGAAACATCTACTGAGGGTTCCTGCAGCTGCTGAAGGAAACATCTACTGAGGGTTCCTGCAGCTGCTGAAGGAAACATCTACTGAGGGTTCCTGCAGCTGCTGAAGGAAACATCTACTGAGGGTTCCTGCAGCTGCTGAATGGAAACATCTACTGAGGGTTCCTGCAGCTGCTGAAGGAAACATCTACTGAGTGATCCTGCAGCTGCTGAAGGAAACATCTACTGAGTGATCCTGCAGCTGCTGAAGGAAACATCTACTGAGTGTTCCTGCAGGTGAAGGAAACATCTACTGAGTGATCCTGCAGCTGCTGAAGGAAACATCTACTGAGGGTTCCTGCAGCTGCTGAAGGAAACATCTACTGAGGGTTCCTGCAGCTGCTGAAGGAAACATCTACTGAGGGATCCTGCAGCTGCTGAAGGAAACATCTACTAAGGGATCCTGCAGCTGCTGAAGGAAACATCTACTAAGGGATCCTGCAGCTGCTGAAGGAAACATCTACTGAGTGATCCTGCAGCTGAAGGAAACATCTACTGAGTGTTCCTGCAGGTGAAGGAAACATCTACTGAGGGTTCCTGCAGCTGCTGAAGGAAACATCTACTGAGGGTTCCTGCAGCTGCTGAAGGAAACATCTACTGAGGGTTCCTGCAGCTGCTGAAGGAAACATCTACTGAGGGTTCCTGCAGCTGCTGAAGGAAACATCTACTGAGGGTTCCTGCAGCTGCTGAAGGAAACATCTACTGAGGGTTCCTGCAGCTGCTGAAGGAAACATCTACTGAGGGTTCCTGCAGCTGCTGAAGGAAACATCTACTGAGGGTTCCTGCAGCTGCTGAAGGAAACATCTACTGAGGGTTCCTGCAGCTGCTGAAGGAAACATCTACTGAGGGTTCCTGCAGCTGCTGAAGGAAACATCTACTGAGGGTTCCTGCAGCTGCTGAAGGAAACATCTACTGAGGGTTCCTGCAGCTGCTGAAGGAAACATCTACTGAGGGTTCCTGCAGCTGCTGAATGGAAACATCTACTGAGGGTTCCTGCAGCTGCTGAATGGAAACATCTACTGAGGGTTCCTGCAGCTGCTGAAGGAAACATCTACTGAGTGATCCTGCAGCTGCTGAAGGAAACATCTACTGAGTGATCCTGCAGCTGCTGAAGGAAACATCTACTGAGTGTTCCTGCAGGTGAAGGAAACATCTACTGAGTGATCCTGCAGCTGCTGAAGGAAACATCTACTGAGGGTTCCTGCAGCTGCTGAAGGAAACATCTACTGAGGGTTCCTGCAGCTGCTGAAGGAAACATCTACTGAGGGATCCTGCAGCTGCTGAAGGAAACATCTACTAAGGGATCCTGCAGCTGCTGAAGGAAACATCTACTGAGTGATCCTGCAGCTGAAGGAAACATCTACTGAGTGTTCCTGCAGGTGAAGGAAACATCTACTGAGGGTTCCTGCAGCTGCTGAAGGAAACATCTACTGAGGGTTCCTGCAGCTGCTGAAGGAAACATCTACTGATGGTTCCTGCAGCTGCTGAAGGAAACATCTACTGAGGGTTCCTGCAGCTGCTGAAGGAAACATCTACTGAGGGTTCCTGCAGCTGCTGAAGGAAACATCTACTGAGGGTTCCTGCAGCTGCTGAAGGAAACATCTACTGAGGGTTCCTGCAGCTGCTGAAGGAAACATCTACTGAGGGTTCCTGCAGCTGCTGAAGGAAACATCTACTGAGGGTTCCTGCAGCTGCTGAAGGAAACATCTACTGAGGGTTCCTGCAGCTGCTGAAGGAAACATCTACTGAGGGTTCCTGCAGCTGCTGAAGGAAACATCTACTGAGGGTTCCTGCAGCTGCTGAAGGAAACATCTACTGAGGGTTCCTGCAGCTGCTGAAGGAAACATCTACTGAGTGATCCTGCAGCTGCTGAAGGAAACATCTACTGAGTGATCCTGCAGCTGCTGAAGGAAACATCTACTGAGGGTTCCTGCAGCTGCTGAAGGAAACATCTACTGAGGGTTCCTGCAGCTGCTGAAGGAAACATCTACTGAGGGTTCCTGCAGCTGCTGAAGGAAACATCTACTGAGGGTTCCTGCAGCTGCTGAAGGAAACATCTACTGAGGGTTCCTGCAGCTGCTGAAGGAAACATCTACTGAGTGATCCTGCAGCTGCTGAAGGAAACATCTACTGAGTGATCCTGCAGCTGCTGAAGGAAACATCTACTGAGGGTTCCTGCAGCTGCTGAAGGAAACATCTACTGAGGGTTCCTGCAGCTGCTGAAGGAAACATCTACTGAGGGTTCCTGCAGCTGCTGAAGGAAACATCTACTGAGGGTTCCTGCAGCTGCTGAAGGAAACATCTACTGAGGGTTCCTGCAGCTGCTGAAGGAAACATCTACTGAGGGTTCCTGCAGCTGCTGAAGGAAACATCTACTGAGGGTTCCTGCAGCTGCTGAAGGAAACATCTACTGAGGGTTCCTGCAGCTGAAGGAAACATCTACTGAGGGTTCCTGCTGCTACAAGCTGTTGAATCAAGGACGTCACGTTTGTTTTTACTTCATTTTTCTCCAGATAAATAATCTCTCTTGTCTGAGGGTATTTCTGTTATTACTAAAACTACCAGCAGATGTTTTTAGATCACATTTTCAAACATCGATACACGGGACTCAAACGGAACCAACCTCAGACCGCAGCTGTAAACGAACACGTTAAAACTAACCGGAGTGATTGAGCAGCGCCTGGTCCTGGCCTTCCTTGCTGGGTGTGATCAGATCCCAAATGAAGCTCTTGATCTTGTCGTCACCTTTGTAGTGTTTCAGGCAGTAAACCAATAGAGCTCTGCAAAACAAAAAAGATGAGTCTGCTGGGGGAGTCACAGCGTCTAAAGTCTGCGCTGACAATAACTTTGACTGGTTTTACAAATAAACCTGCCGTTTATGAAACTGGTTCTTCTTAAGACTTGCTTACCTACAGATCACCTCCATGTCTCTCTCCGCCAGGTGCCATTTGAATCGGCCGTGGTTTAGGATGTCCTTCCATCGACCCCAGCTGGAAAGACATTGAAAAGCATGGAAGGGACAGGAGAAAAGGACGTAGAGGACAAAAGAAAAAGGCCATCCGTTAACGTCTGCTCATCCAGATCCAGCTCACAGCGGCAGCAGCCTAAGCAAAAAGACCTCCAGACCTCCCGCTGCCCGGCCACCCGGACCTCCCGGACCTCCTCCAGGAGGACACCTAGGCGTCTCAGGACAGCCAGGAAATAGAATCTCTCCCTCGGGTCCTGGGTCTGCCTTTGGGTGTTCTCCCAGTTGGACATGCCTGAATCATATGCCCATGGTGGCGTCCAGGAATTGAATCACCACTTGACATGTTGGAGAGGTTTGTACGCCCCAACGATCACAGGAGCCACACCGTTTGGGGCGTTTACAAAGACTCAACGCTACTCATAAGTATTTACTCACTCCAAAATTGTAGGCAACATAATCACATTTTCTCTACCAAAATACTCTAAAACCTAAACGAAAAGAGATCAAACTGTAGACATGGCCTACGTCTGAGGTTGAAGGAAACGAAAACAATCCCTAAAACATCTGGATTCAGTCAAAAACGGCAAGGAGGCGTGTCCACATTTTAGACCTACCCAAAGATCAGCAGATTCTTTTCCACCCGGAAACACTCGGCACGAAGGTACCGCCTGCTGCGGTCTCCTAGGCGACGGGTCCGACACGGCCGCTCCTCCGAGTCGCTGTCCAGCTCCGAGAACTCCATCAGCTCATCATCCTCGAAGGAGTTGTAGTGACGGGTTTGTTTCCTGACGCGGGGCGTGTCGATCACCAAGGACTCCTGCGTCACAGAGATGGACGAAGTCCGGACGTGAGGAAGAAACATCTGATTTTGTGATGGAGCAGGTCAGTGGTGTACTTTTTCAGTACGTCAGTGGCTCATCTGCCCCACCTGCTAACCTTTCCTTCCTGGAGGACCATGTCCTCCTCATCTTTATTTCATTCACTCTCACCGCCGTTTCTCCTTCTGTATTTTTAATTCCATTTAAAATTTCACCTCACCCCCCCCATCTGTACCTTCTCTGATCTGGAGTCTATCTCCACTTCGGCGATCTTGGCCCATTTCTGCCAGAAGTTGGGGTCATCCAGTGAAATGTCAGTTCTGTTACCGGATGAGACGAAACTGGCCTGAAGAGGGTTTTTTTCCAAGAAAAAGCAAGAAAGTCAAAGCTCAGAGCAGAAATGTAAGGCTGTGGTGGAGATTTCAGTGACGTCTGTGAGGGATTCCCACCTTTGCAAACGTGGAGCCCTTCCCTTCAGACTGGATGGTGATGGTCTGGGTTCGCCTCTGAAGGATCTGATCGATGTCTTCCTCGCAGAACTTGGAGCCTTCGTCTTCTTCGTCCATCAGAGCTCCGTATGCTCCTTTTTTCAACAGATCTTCCACCTCTAGTTTGGAAAGCTGCTGCACCTACATCAACGGAGAGACACGTGGGTTACAATGCTGCCGTCTCATACTCCGTTCACTTCTCCTCAACTGTGACGAATCTTTACAACCATTCAGAAAAACACACACATGAACAAAGTGCAACTGCTAACAACCTTGCAGGATCTATTCACACTCCTCTCTCACCCCATTGAGGCTTCCTTTGCGGTTGATGTCCTGAAGAACAGCTTTGTCCAAGCCCAGCTTCAGACTGGCCTTGTCAAACATCTCCCTCTCATACGAGTTCCTGGTGATGAGTCTGTAGACCTTCACCGCTTTGCTCTGGCCAATCCGGTGGCAGCGCGCCTGGGCCTGTGTCACACACACATTAAAACCGAGGTTGGTGTACAGCAGACCGTTTCACACTGTGACCGGGAGTGCCTGCATTTTACAAACTCAAACTCAAAAACATTCATCTGGATAAATCCGGTTAGAAAACATTTAACAGGTCAGCAGCAAAGTTGAGCCGCAGTCAATTAAATGTGCAGAAGATGAACAGAAAACTGATCAATCAGACTGCAGAGATGTTTGTGCTCCTCCACCACCTGACAGGACGAGGAAAACTTCAGGACAACTGTGAAGAAGATGTGCAACACTACTGCCCACTTCATGATTAAAGTCATGCTTTGAAGGGTGAATGATGTCAGGAACGTCACATTAACCGACTGAGCAGAAGCTCAGCTGAGCCGAGCCGGAGCAGAACCACCAAGAACACCGCTCCTTACAGTCTGACTCATCCATCGAAGTGAAAACCTGTTTCACTGCATATTTCTGGCCTCGCCCACCTGCAAGTCGTTCTGGGGGTTCCAGTCCGAGTCGAAGATGATGCAGGTGTCGGCCGCCGTCAGGTTGATTCCCAGCCCTCCGGCTCTGGTGCAGAGCAGGAACACAAAGCGGTCCGAATCCGGCTTACAGAAGCGGTCGATGGCGGCCTGCCGCAGGTTCCCTCGCACGCGACCGTCGATGCGTTCGTAGGTGTAGCTGGAGAAAACGCACACACAAACTCTTTTTACTCCCGTTTGTGGAACGATCCTCCCTCTGATTTCAGCCGACCTCCGTCCGTCTTTCTGCTCACCGTCTCTGTATGAGGTAGTCCTCCAGGATGTCCAGACAGCGGACCATCTGGGAGAAGATCAGGACCTTGTGTCCCCCGGCCAGCAGTTTGGGCAGCAGCTTGTCTATCAGCACCAGCTTACCAGCTGCCTGGATCATGGCCTGCAGCTGGAAGTCCGGCGCCTCTGGACTGTGGCTCTTCTTGAAGCTTTCCAGAATCTTCTCTTCGGCTCCTGAAAGAGAAGAAGATAAAAGTGAACATGTACTTGCACAGCGTAAACTGTAACCGTCAAGGAAAATAATCCCAAACAGGGTTGAAGCTCTCGGCTGGATGCGCGTTCGCCCTCACCTGTGATCAGGTAGGGGTGGTTGCAGCACTTGCGGAGCTCCATCATGGTGTTGATGAGGTTGGGCATGTTGTGCTGGTTCGCTCCTTTGGACAAAAAGGAGAAGTTCTTCTCCAGGATGGCTCGGTAGTACTTCTTCTGAATGTTTGTCAGCTCGACCTGAAGAAACCAGAGCAAACAGGATAAAAACGTTAAAAATGCACAGTTTAGGAGGGAAACACACCCACCTGTAGTCTTCTTAAACTTGAACACTAACACTAACACAACACTAAACTTGAATGACTACTTCGTTCAAAGACAAACTAATCAAAGACAACTAATATTAGTTTAGTTTAATACTACACTCATTGAAAACAGCACACGTCTGAGATGTTGTACGACTCAAACACACATGACCGACCTCTATGATGGTCTCTTCTTTAGGTGCCAGATTTTTTTCGACGTCATCTTTCAGCCGTCGCAGCATCATGGGCTTCAAAATGGCCTGAAGCTTCTTCACCTGTTGGAGGGAATCAGAGGAAAATGTTTCTAGACCCTTTTTTTTAGCAGAAATAACTGGTTTTCTGAGATCACTGCTGATGTCTGTCCTCCTTGGCGTTGCATTGACATACACCTGAACATTCCAGATCAAACTGACAACTGATCCTCCATGATGAAAACTGTAAAGGTACCTGCTCGTCTGTCTTGAGGTCTCCAAACTCCTCCAGAAAAGCGCTCTCTGAAGGAAACTGCAGTGGCTCCAGGAAGTTCAACAGACTGAACAACTCCTCCACCGAGTTCTGCAGCGGCGTTCCCGTCAGCAGAACTTTGTGCTCCTGGATAGTTGGTAAATCGTCAAGAATCACACAGAACAGGCTGTTTATATCTAGATGTATTTAAAGTAATCTGAACGAAGAATGGGAGGAGCCAACCCTAACACCCCACACACACACACACACACACACACACACACACACACACACACACACACACACACACACACACACACACACACACACAGAGAGAGAGACTGACCAGGTTCATGAGTTTGAGACCCTCCAGCAGCTTGCAGTTCCTGTTCTTCAGCCGGTGGGCTTCGTCGATCACCACGCAGCGCCACTGCAGCTTCTTCAGCTCTGGACAGTCGGCCATGATCATCTCAAAAGTGGTGATAAGCCCGTGAAACTTGAGCACCCCTGGGAGTGTGTTACCCTGCAAGAGATTGAGATTGGTGTGAATAGTAACTCTAACTGTATCAGTCCTGATACCAGACGCTCAAATGTCGCACGATTCCAGTGGGCCCGCAACAGCAGCAGACCACACCCCTTCCTGTCCGCCTCTTTAACGTTTTATTCACGCACCAACACCTTAACCTGCAGGTTCAGGCCCACAAGTCAACAAGACAATAAAAAAAAAAAAAAAAAAAAAAATCTTAAAAGAAACTGGCACTTTAAGGATCATTTTGAGGGAGGAAGAGAGACGGCTGAGCGGACGGAGGTCGAGAGACTGTGATAAATGACACATGTAATGAATGTCTGCCACACTGACAAAGTCCCACGAGGCGGAGACAGAAGGAGAGGACAGCAAGCGTGAGGCCAAATGAAATTCACAGGTTATTTTTCCCCAGTCTGTCTTCATGTTTCATTTACATTCATGACGCTGAAGTGTTGCCGGCACTGATGCCGCGGTACTAGTGCTGCAGGACCGGACCTCCAGCAGGCGGGATTTGACCTAGAAGTTCATATCCAGCACGCCCGAGTGGAATGCAGACTTTTTGAAGAGTCAACACTAAAAATATCATCTCTTTGAGTAAAGTCCTCTCCAGCATCGGCTCTGGCCCGATTCGCTGGCTGAGGGACCTTTAAACTGAGAGGTGCAGCAGGTCTGTGTTTTTGGGGGTTTATCTGGAGCTCTCATCTCCTCCGTCAGCTCCCTCCACGGCTGCGTCTTCTCTCCTCTTATATTTGTGCTGTACACCAACGACGACCAATGTTGACATTGACACACATCACATTAATTCATTTCACTGATGACTGTCATTGTGTCCTTACTGAGTGGGCGGAGCTTGATCACTGCCTCGTAGCATTTACTGGTTTAAGTCCTGATTCTTGCACATAAAGGTCTCCATGACGAAGGAGACGGTGGCGGACGTTTGGAAGATGATCAATAGTCTAGTGAAGGTTTAGGGAAAGACTGCAGGTGACACCTTAAATGACCTCAAACTGTACAAGGCAACCTAACCTGGTCCGTCTCTGCTCATTCAAGAAGTCGAACCCTAACCTGGTCCATCACTGCTCAGTCAAGAAGTCGAACCCTAACCTGGTCCGTCTCTGCTCATTCAAGAAGTCGAACCCTAACCTGGTCCGTCTCTGCTCATTCAAGAAGTCGAACCCTAACCTGGTCCGTCTCTGCTCATTCAAGAAGTCGAACCCTAACCTGGTCCATCTCTGCTCATTCAAGAAGTCGAACCCTAACCTGGTCCGTCTCTGCTCATTCAAGAAGTCGAACCCTAACCTGGTCCATCACTGCTCAGTCAAGAAGTCGAACCCTAACCTGGTCCGTCTCTGCTCATTCAAGAAGTCGAACCCTAACCTGGTCCGTCTCTGCTCATTCAAGAAGTCGAACCCTAACCTGGTCCGTCTCTGCTCATTCAAGAAGTCGAACCCTAACCTGGTCCATCTCTGCTCATTCAAGAAGTCGAACCCTAACCTGGTCCATCTCTGCTCATTCAAGAAGTCGAACCCTAACCTGGTCTTTCTGATCGTTCAAGAAGTCGAACCCTAACCTGGTCTCTCTGCTCATTCAAGAAGTCGAACCCTAACCTGGTCCATCACTGCTCAGTCAAGAAGTCGAACCCTAACCTGGTCTTTCTGATCGTTCAAGAAGTCGAACCCTAACCTGGTTTTTCTGATCGTTCAAGAAGTCGAACCCTAACCTGGTCTTTCTGATCGTTCAAGAAGTCGAACCCTAACCTGGTCTTTCTGATCGTTCAAGAAGTCGAACCCTAACCTGGTCCATCACTGCTCAGTCAAGAAGTCGAACCCTAACCTGGTCTTTCTGATCGTTCAAGAAGTCGAACCCTAACCTGGTCTTTCTGATCGTTCAAGAAGTCGAACCCTAACCTGGTCTTTCTGATCGTTCAAGAAGTCGAACCCTAACCTGGTCTTTCTGATCGTTCAAGAAGTCAAACCCTAACCTGGTCTTTCTGATCGTTCAAGAAGTCGAACCCTAACCTGGTTTTTCTGATCGTTCAAGAAGTCGAACCCTAACCTGGTCTTTCTGATCGTTCAAGAAGTCGAACCCTAACCTGGTCTTTCTGATCGTTCAAGAAGTCGAACCCTAACCTGGTCTCTCTGCTCATTCAAGAAGTCGAACCCTAACCTGGTCCATCACTGCTCAGTCAAGAAGTCGAACCCTAACCTGGTCTTTCTGATCGTTCAAGAAGTCGAACCCTAACCTGGTCCATCACTGCTCAGTCAAGAAGTCGAACCCTAACCTGGTCTTTCTGATCGTTCAAGAAGTCGAACCCTAACCCAAAACGCAGAACGCTGGCTTCTTAAACAAGTCATTCGTCTGCGTAGCTTTGACCTGTTCGTTGTTTTCATGTGGCCTTTACTCGTCTATGCTGGATGTGCAACACTCAGGGATAATAAAGGCTCCCTGTGACCGTAGAAAACCTGATACAGTTGCCAACAAAAGCCGTTGTAACCAACAAACTGTTTATAAATGCTCTTCACTATCCTATAAAAACACAATCTAAGAATACTGATGCAGAAAAGCAAAATTTGTTTCAGCACTAAGAATTATGTCCATGACTGTAGAAGCCCCTAACAAAAACCTCTGCTTTGTTATAAAAAGTATTTTAAAAGTCAAGTGATGGCAATAAATGCATTTCTGTTGCAGAGGCATCAACTGGGGCTCTAATCTGGACCGGGGTCTGACAGCCTCAAAACAGGTTTCCACAAGCAAGAACCTGAAGAACAGACCAACAACCGTTTCAGATGTGTTCACCAAACCTTCACGCAGCTGAGTCGTCGTAGCGGTGATAAAACGAAGATGACGACTGAGGTCGTCTGAAAGATCGATAATCACCTGCGGGTCTCTGTGAAACATCTCGTACTGCAGGATCATCTGCCGGCTGATCTGCGAGCCGTGATACACGATGACGTTCATGCGCGTCCAGGTGCGGAACTCCCTCTCCCAGTTGGTGATAGTGGACAGGGGCGCGATGATGAGGAAGGGCCCGCGAATCCCCATGCTGAAGATCTCGTAGAGGAAGGTGATGGACTGGATGGTCTTTCCCAAACCCATTTCATCGGCTAGTATGCAGTTTTTTCTGAGACAAGAAACAACAATAGTGTCTGAGTGAAAAATTAAAATTTGACTAATCCAAATAAAAAATAAGAGGTTTCTCATGACCCTGGTGCATTAGTCTCTTCTCTACTTCCTGTTTACGGTGTTTTTATAGGTAACAGCCAATAAAAGTGTGCGAAGTGAAGCCTGTAAAAGTGTCGCAGCCGGCTGGAATCGCTGCGACGTCTTCGTCTTGGTGGGGCTGATCTCCTTACATTAATTAAGTTTACGTGTGCTTCACTGCTCGTGCATTTTAAATCATAGTGATCTACTCCCTGACATAACAGGAGGATTCTGTGGAAGGTTTGACAACATCTGTTATTAAAATGTAGACCGTGTTGTAAAAGGTGACATATTTTAACCTTTTCCATTTAGATATTCTGGTATTTTAAAAGCAGAACATGGTTGAAACAGGGTTGACAATGAAGCTGCAGCATCACTGATGTTCTGGCCAAACCTTGTTTTTAATATGTCAGCGTGGCCTGGTGATGAGAACGATGGAGAACTATTCTGTTACAGAGTTCTTCAGACAGTCTGTTGTTGTCGAGACAGACCTCGTCGCTGCGGAGGGAAAACAGCTGAAATCACTCCGGGTGGTCTCGTATTCACCTGTTGTACCAGTTGAACAGTAACCAGTTCATTCCCTCCAACTGGTATTCTCTGAGCTGGTTTCCGTTCCGGTAGTCTCGAGAACGCTCCAACTTCTGCCATTTTTCTGGAGAAGGACGTTCCTGCGGTTGAAACACACACAAAAACATAGTCGTCATGTCGTCATGATTTACCGTCTCAATTTCACAAATTACTACAAAAAATAAAAATGTTAAAAGAATAAATATTACAGAAAAAGTGATAGTGTGTTGATTTTGAATGTTGAGTCGTGAGGCAGACTGATGCTGTGCAGACGGGCCATCAGGTCGTCATAAGTGATGACGGCGGTTTTAAAAGCGAAGACGACAAGAGCAGAAAACACTTTTGTAACGTGGAATTTTGTTTTCAAGCAATAAAAGTAAAAATCTGCTGCTGGAAGGGTCAAGAACGCACAACTAAAACAACATAACTGATATATTAGTAAGCTCCACCCTCAAACCCTGATAAGCCAATGGACGCTGAGTATCAGTTCCACAGGGACCAGAACCCGAACATCTGGAGTTTTCAGCTCCACAGAAAAACACTGGAAGATTGTAAACCCACACACAACAGTGATAGATTGTCCTGACTTAGCAACAGTAACTAAGGGGGCGGGCTTACCAACTGATCGAGTCTAACGTACCACCTTGGCTAACATTATCAACAGCTTCAACAACCATCTGGGCTTCATGGTCAAACCAGCACTGGGCTGTGAAGCACAGATGTGGAGAATACTGCAGGTCACGCAGCAGCAGATGGATCCGATTGTGTCAATTTTAAAACATTTTCATGGGACAGACACAGCACCGAGGGAAATCCACAGTGGCGGATCTGAGGTGGTGTAGTTGTTTAGATGTGGACAGAAAGGTCTGGAGATAAAACACAAAACCACCACGATGCTGTGCTGGGAACTTACAGTTTCCTCCATACCCTTAACTCAACATGCAAATGTGTCTGGTCACTTTTTTTTTTTTTTTTTTTTTTTGAACTACCATCCACCTTTTCAGCCTCAGACGGAGGCAGTTGTCGCTTCTCATTTGGATAAAGTTTCTACTCACGACGTGTCTGAGCTCAGACGGCAGTTTCTGGATCTCCTCAAACTCTTTGATCTTCTCCGGGTCCAGGTCCTCTTGCAGCTCCCACGTGGCCTCCTCGTACGACAGACTGCACCACTTAACGAGGTAATGGGTCACCTCCTGCAGTTTACACAAAAACATGCTGTATATATGTGCGCGTGTGAGATAGGAACTAGAGTGTATCTTCACGTTAACCAGCCAGCAGTGCTGCGTGATGGTGTCTGTGTTTACCTACCTCTCCAGTCTCTGTATCCGTGGTGACGGCCACCTCCAGCACACGGTCCACCTCTGTGTAGTCTGGGTTAAATAAGTCCTCATCGGGCTGAAAATGGGGACAAATTCTGCTGTTTTATACTCATACGTGCATACATCTTAATGTCATTACCTTGAAAGCACCCGTGTAAAACGTGTGTAAACCTGGACGTGTGCACCCGTGTAAAACGTGGACGTGTGCACCCGTGTAAACCTGGATAGTCGCTCTGTCCTTGTACAGTTATCATACAAACAAAATAATCAAGTCCACATTTTGCTACCAAACTTTATGATGCTCAACCTGTGTTTCATAATAAGCAGACTGTTACACAAGAAATCTTGAGGATGAGAGCACCCGGTGGAGGGGGTTGGTTACCTCAGTGAACAGGTGCTTCATCTGAGCCTGTTTGGTCCTGAAGCGTTTAATCTTCTGATGGATTCTGGGATCTTTCTCTAGTTCTTCCAATGTGGCCCATTTGCAATGTAGGTAGGAACTAATACGAAATAAAGAGAAGAAACATTGCCATTTACTAACAGACAATGAGAACATGACGTCACATTTCTGGTGCTGCCAACATCTTTGGAGGTTCCAGTTGGACGAAGCCTTTGTCATCATTACGGCTGTCAGCTTCTTGATTTTATTTTATAACTATTTTTATCCCAGGATGACACTGCTGTGTGAACAATAACAGGTCACATAGTTCCATGTACTTGTTGAAGACTGATGACACCACAGCGAGGGTCAGTGCATGCACCATCTTCAGCTAAACGTGCACTCAACATGAATATCTATAGACACTACACCCTGCAGAGATAAACGGACAGCTGTGATTCCACAAAAACCTTTTTAGAGGTTGTTTGGTCACTCCATCGCCCAAAGTTTAAAACAAAAACATCTCAAATGTTTCAGAGAAAAACAGCAGCCCTCAGGACTTGTAAATGTGTTGATGAGTAAAGATGAAGAGCTGCTCACAAATTTCTGTACTTGACATAAAACTCCTCCGTTTCCTCGGCTTGGTCCTCTGATGAAGTCTGTGGAGACATTGGAAGAGACGGGTTAAGACATGGACACATGAATCTACAGAGGTTTGTTGGACACCAGACCTCCTAAATCAATGTGGAGTTATAATTAAAAAAATATTGCATTTGTTCTCTTGGCCTCACCTCTTTCTTCACCGTTCTGACTGACAGAATTTTCTCAATGATGTTGGCTTCATCCTCGGGAGGTTCCTGAGACGGAGAAACAGCAGGTTCTTTTGAGCGTTAGGCTTATTTCAGTGTGTCCTGCCTCCCGTAGCATTTACTGTAATAAAACTGATCTGGTACCCTCCGGTTCACAGTCACGTCACCCAGTACAGAACGTTCAGCACCAGCCATGAACGGAGCGGGTTTATATGATGACTGGTACAGGAGCGTCTAACAGCTACTGTTCAGAAGAACCATGATGGCTGCAGAGCTGCTAAAAACACCTGGGATCAACGAGTTCTTTCAGTAAAACCGACAAGCATTTACCAGCGTTTTCAGGTGCACCTGAGATCGCGTTGGGTTGATCAAATGTGATTGGTCCACTTGGCCGCATTGATGCTCTTCATTATTTCCTGCTACCGTTATTCATCATTTCAATCCAGGTAGACGGGTAGATCACTGAGATGTCAGTAAAAATGCTTCAGCGCAGATAAGTTCTGCTGCTGATCAGCTGATCTATCAGGATAGTCTGAGCTGCGTACAGGAAGCAAACAAAACGAAGCTCCGCACTGCTGAAGATGAGGTCCTGCACTGCCACCTGGTGTTTACTGGTGGAGTTACAGCATCGTCGCAACAAGCAAGCATAAAAAAAAAAAAAGGTAGGCTATAAGCGTATTTGCTTTGACACATTAAACCAGCTTCGTTCTTTGTATTTAAGACGAAAAAAAAAAAAAAAAAAAAAATCAAGTTGGCTGGGCGAGATCATCTACGCTGGAGCTTAAGTCTCAATTCAACAAGATCACATTACTGCCCATAAACGTTAATTAAAAAAAGGATTGCTCACTTCAGCCTGCCAGGCAAGAGCTGTGGCG
The DNA here is from genome assembly GCA_014839995.1 of Xenentodon cancila. Classification (NCBI taxonomy): domain Eukaryota; kingdom Metazoa; phylum Chordata; class Actinopteri; order Beloniformes; family Belonidae; genus Xenentodon; species Xenentodon cancila. Next base: position 29,640,076 of record CM026203.1, on the reverse strand, counting down.
TTGAGCGCCGAGATGCGACCGGCTCCGAGAACAGCAATCGTCTCTCCATCATCGTCTACCACCTTGAAATCCAAGTCTTCGTTATACTTCCTCCTTTTGACTTGTCGCCCTGAACGCCGCTTCTGAAGAAGAGGAGGGAGAAAAAAAACTCATAACCACGAAGAGCACAGAGGGGATGGTGACATGTGAAGTGGAGGGAGGATGGCGTGAGACGATGAAGGAGAAGACGAGCCAAAAGTGAAGAAAAGAAGAAAGTGATACGGTGAGATTTGAGGGTGAAGTGTCAGGTGACGAGGAGGGAAAAGGAGTCAGTCTCATGCTGTGGTTCCTACAAACGCTGGACGCTGCAGCGCATTCGTGTAATTACAGCAGGTCGTTGGCCTTCAGTCACCTTCTAACATGATTAAGTTAATGAAGCTCTCATTGGTTCAGAAACAGTTTACAAAAGCAAAAATTCAACTTATATGCAGAAAATTAAAGTGTAACGCAATAAACCCTAATCTTCAGCAGTCTGCCATTCACATGAAACGTCCCCGAGACGCATCTGAAGAAGCTGAAGAAAACCCAGCCGACGTCTAATCTGAGGTTACAGTCGTAAAACTGTCTCCAGAGAAATATGCTTATGTCAATAAATATACAGGAAACAAGGAAAGGTACGCGAACCTCTTTGATCCAAGTCACAATAACAAACACGATGTGCTTAAACTGACAACACGCAACCAGATAAAACTGCCAGAGATGGAGGAGAAAACAAGCGAACCCATCGACTGACGACTTCAATAAAAGCTGATTAGAGTCAGTAGTTTGTAAACCTGGAGTCTATTTAATAAAACGGGTCTGGAGATGTGATTTAAGGCTACTTTTATCGAAAAAAAAGATGAAGGATCTGCTGAAGTGAACTGTCGGGGATTCAAGAGGAGCTGATCTGCATTAGGATGGACATCTAGTCTTCCCAGATGTGCAGGATCCTCCGAAGCTGCATCAAGCCAAAGCCGGGCGCGTTAAGGCCACCGTCACGTTAATTACCCAACAGAGCCGACCACAAGCCCGGTTTCTCCTCACGTCTGCTGAGCAGCGACCGAAGCTGGAGACGGAGGCCGGTTTTACAGTCCTGATTCCGACCGACTGCGTTTATGATCACCTCTCTTCCCGTTGATCCTGGCCTACAGCGGTTCTGTAACCGGTCCGTTTGACGTTTCCACTGAAAACACGTGAATTTAAAAACGGCAGGTGTTTGACCCGTTTAAGCACATTGTGTTTGTCTGTTATTGTGACTTAGATGATAATCACATCATATTTTAGGCAAATTAATCCAAGAAATGTAGTTTATTCAGAGAAACCAGTGTGTTTGAGCACCAAATACGGCTGAAATAAATAAACGGGCCAACGGGGACGCTGATGTACTGCAGCTTATGCAACGTGACATTTATTTTCCTGAAAGTGAAAGAAAATCACGTGTGACTGCGGATTTGTTAGATTTGTGTCGGTGAACTCACAGCGTTGTCCAGGGGGTCCTGGCTGTCGTCTCCGCCCATGTTGACCGTCGATACCGAGGTGGTGTCGTCGCTCTCCCCGCCCTCCTGGACAGGCACCTCCTGGTTTCTCCTCTTCCCTTTCTTCTTCTTCTCCACCGGGGCTGCGCCAGGATCTCTGTGAAGGCAGGAGGTCTGATTAGCATCTCCGCTCCCCTGCAGCAGCATTTCTTCGCCGCCTCAGCGCCTGGAAACGCCGCTGCTGCACCCAGACAACCCAAACACATACTTCATCCACATATGTTGCACTTTATTCATTAACTGCATCATTTAAGGACCCCAGGCTGCTTTCTTCTTTGAATGCCATCAAATTGGACTGAAATATGGTTAAAGGCAAGTTTGTAATAAAGCAAATAAAGCGATTCATTTTTCTTATAGAATAAAAACGGCACAAACGATTCACAAACTGTCCCCCAAATGTTTTATTTGAACAGTTAATGTGCTGTTGACATTAAGAAATCTGGATCTAAAAAGCTCTTTCAGTGCTTCTGCAGTTGCGTCGTGTTTGGGTTTGTTCCCTCCACGTGAACTCGTCGCCACAGCGGAGCTTCGTGGTCCTCGTGTGGATTAGGAGCAGGTTTCATACGGACAGGAACACTAAATACATCCTTTACACAGCTCTGATGCAGCAGCACAGCGCTGCAACGGCGGATCCCACAGCCCCGGCTGCCCGCCGGTGGCTGGTTACAGTTGGAGGCGTCAATAGAGGCAGGCCGGACCTTTAGCAAAATGACAAATCAGCCAAGAAAACTGCAGTCGGTGCATCTCTTATTCTGCAGCTCTGTGAAATTCTGCTGGAGTGAGAAAAGGAAAGAAAGACGCAGTTAAAACTGCGTCAGATGAGGGCTTTAATCTCCTCGGGGCTGGTGTTATCCAAACTACGTTTGAGCGGAGAAGAATCAGGACAATGACCCTGAGTGAGGTCCACCTCCTGCACACCAGCAGGTCGTCTGTCTCCTCCCGTCTCGTCTCAGCTCCCGTCCCTTCATGTCATTACCTCCGCTGTTATCCATCTTCATGAACACAGCCGTGACCGTCGTCTCTCCTCTTCATTACCTTTTATCTTTTCTTAATGTTGCGGGCTCTTCTTCTTCTTCTTCTTACCCTCTAACCGCCATCAGTTATTATTTTTCTTCAGCTTGCTTCCTTTCTTTCATTTCCACAGCAATAACTCACCTTCAAGAGTCAAGATTAAAAATTCCTGTAATTATCTTTACAGAGTTGGAGGTTTTTGTGCTAATTACAGAAAAAGTTAAACAAAAGTGAATGAAGCCATGAAACAAGTTCCTGCTGTGAAGGTCCGGGTCGTGTTTATCTGCAGGTTTCTGTCAGACACTGAAGCTCCTCAGATTAATCTTTACAGAACCATCCCAACCTGATTCAGGCCAGCGTCAATCCTGCAAAAATTCAACTCCAGCCGCAGTCCAACACCCGGAATCACTGATTCTAGTCTTTGGTCCTGCTTTTTAAATGCAGCCTCGACTGTTTTTGTCCAGGACCACCTTGCTTTGGAGGTCTTGGGCTGGGTGAAGGCGTGAGCTCAAACCAACTAACAGCATTCTGATGAATGAAAACCCAAGTGCAGTGGAAGTGGAGACGATATCCTCTGAATTCAAACCGGTGAGAGTCCAGGCTGGCTGGGGTCCAGCTTATCGAAGCATTTCATCAGTTACCAGCAGAGTGTTCGGCGCGGTGACCATTTTGACCTTCAGAGGAGTTGGTGGCTGTTTTGCTCTCTCCTGTGACCCTGACATGCTGAAAATGTCAGCAATAACATCAAATAGCCGGAGGTGCAAGTTCTCAGCACAATTTCAAGAACTGGTCTCCCATCTGACACCAATGGTGACGAGTCACCTGGATGCGGGCGAGACTTTGTCAAGGAGATCCTCTGAGAATCCCCACGCTGCTCCTCTTCTGTTTTCAGAAACACTCCAGCTACTCTTTCTGATGCCAGTCTCCTTGTTCTCTTCCACTTTATTGCATCATAACGGACTTACCTGCAGAAAGCAGCCACAAATATGTTTTTCACTGTCACCTGCCTGCCAGAGAGGAGCAACACACTTAATTTAACTACTCTACTGTAACCTGAACCCTCTGAGGACATGCAAAGAAAAGAAATTAAAACATCCCTAAAATAAAAATATTTTACTTCAGACATGTAAGATTGTTAAAATCACAGACTGGATAAACCCTCCGTGACGTCGCCCAGACGGTTCCTGAGCCTGGTTTTTCGTTACTCTGCTGGAACTCATAACCGGGTAAGTGGGTTGAACAAACCCGGAAACTGGTTTCAAGTGCCAACCCTCTTACGTCCACACCGACGCTCATGCGGAACCAAGTTTGGACGCAGTTCCTCGACTGACAGCTAGAGGTCGGCTGCAAAAGCGAGTCGATCTCCTTTGACCTCCATGTTAAAATGTCCAACTTTAGAGCAGAAACAAACATATTTACAGCCTGGTTAAAAAAAAAAAAGCGCTTTGGTCTCAATCGTTTGATTTCACATCCATGGAGAATTTTTAATCAAACAATACATTTATTTCTAATTTGATTGACTGGCAGTCGGTTCAGCCAATCGCCAGCCCAGCCTCGATAAACGGTTCGGTTCCGTCGGCTTGCTGGAACCAGTCTTCAGAACCAACAGAACCATCGGGTCATTGTTTCATACAGTCTATGGTTGCACCTCACCTCAGTCACCACAAGCTTAAATTCATTCTGATCAAATCTGTTTCATCATCCTTGTTTCTGATTTCGCTGCCGAACATTAAACATTAAATAAGCGATAAAGTGAATCGTATCATATCGTATTACAAACATTAACACGTTAGAAATGAGCGCTGCCTGGGGCCCCGGATAGCTCCGGTGGCTGAGCGGGCGCCGCTTACACAGAGGCCATCGCCCTGGTGCAGGCGGAGCAAAGATAAAAACCCAAAGCCAGGCACTACCCAACCGCTAACTCCAAAAACAGCCTTTGTGATCAATTACTGTCACATTAAATGTGTTTAATAGGTACTCATGCTTCACATTTGTCAAAAGGATGTAATAATAAACATCCTTTAACAGTTAAGAAACAAACAGAGTGGCTGCATCTGCAGTGGCTCATTAGTGATTTATAAAGGATGTCACCGTGGCCCCCGTCTTCACTCATCTTCCTCAACCTGAGAAACACTGCTGATCTTTTTGTTGTTTTTTTATTCAAGTGTGCTGAAAAGGATGTATGAGACGAAGAGGGAAGATAAACAACACTAAAAGGAGAAAACATCAATTAAGGAGGGGGAGGAGAACCTTGATAACGTGCCCATGAGCAGCTTTTTAAGAGTTCTAAGACATTGGAGCACAATCAGTCATCAATCGTTGATCCTGCAGGGAACCATTTACTGCCTGTGACAGGCCAGATAACCCACACAGACCTGGACAAATCTGCTGGTAACCCTCGCTTAAAGAAGGAAAACAAAGAGATGAATAATACGGATGATAACCGAAGAACAACAATTCCAGCGTGGAAGTAGTCTGAATGTATGTTGACCAGACACAAAGCTTCTGGGAGAACGTCCTTCAAACTGCAGCTTTCTGACAAGTCATTTCACATCATCTGATAAAGATGCTGCTTCACGGTTGCACCAGTCCAATCAGTTTACTGCTCATTCTAGTGTTTTTTTTAACTATTTTTCAACCTGGTCCTGCTTCCCATCGTGTCCGAGTCCAAATTATCGAGAGGCACAAAAGACTCGTCTTTACTGGACATGCAGATAAACGCTGGTGGAGCAGCTGCATCGGGCAGAACCAGGCTGAAATGAAAAGACAACGTCATCAAGTCCAACCGTCAAACCACCTCAAAACGCCGGTATCAAGAATTACATAGAGATCTGTTCAGCTCCTATACACACTCCAACAGTGAAGGACATCAAGGTTCAGCTTCTCGTGATGGAGGGAACTCTCACCGTCATACGGACACAAGCGTCTGTCGGCTGTACTTGTATTTAGTCTTACTTGGGCTTACGACCCCTCTGTTTTGGCGCCGAGGAGGCCGGCGTCTTGCTGTTGGCCTGGCTGTGGCTCTTTCCATGGCCCTGGGCAGCCTGGGTGCCGTGACGCTGGGCTGGGGTGAGAAGAACTGCTGCTGCAGAGGTGCAAAAACATGGAGAGGATTAGAAGATTAGCGAGTTAAAGTTCAGCCGGTCACTTGGCCTGGTTTCATCAGTGCAGATTTGGCAATTCGGTCGCTAATATGTCACGTCTTGTTTGGTTGCACTGAAAACTGCTGCCGAAGGAGCAGTGCAGTCATGTACAAACGACCGTTATAAAAGCAGAGGTTTTTGCTCTTTATCAGTTGGAGAATTCAGATGTGCATAAACACAACACCAACGGGGAAACACATCAGCACTGTGGCTTTTTTGAGAATAGGTTGCTACTGCAGAAATATCTGAAAAGGCTTTTAAAACAACTTAGATTTCAACATTATGAGCAACAGAGGCGAAACATTCAAGACCATTGTTAATCTTCCCGGGAAGTCCCCGTTCACACGACGGGTTTCAAGAGGGAAATCGGTTTTGTCTAAAAAGAGCATGGAAGCACGACTGAGCTTCACAAAACTGCATCGTAAAGCAGCAGACTTCTGGAACAAGATGAGACCAAAGTGGAGATGTGTGGTCGTAACGTCTGATGCCACTGTCAAGCACAGCGGTGGAGAGCTGATGATGTGGTGTTTTAAAGCCACGGGATCTTGAGGCCTTGCAGGCACTGAACGGACCCAAAGTCCTCTGTAGACCAGGGTATTTTCAGGACATCCGTCTGACAGAAAGACTGGCTAAAACTGCATCGTGTGAAAATTCCCCGACACAGTAGCAAACGTAAAACCCACTCTGATCAGATGATTGGATTGTGTTTTTACTGGAGGTGTGACAGGGTGTCATACCACGACATCTCGCTGGATCTCACTGGGAAAAAAAAAACAAAAAAAAAATAACGGTGCTTCTCGTCGCCTAAACGTTATCCTGCAAACCAGCCTGTAAGAGGAGCAATACATCCTTCCTACTTCTAGCCTGCCAGAAAGCCACAAGACGAAGGAAGACGACCAACAACCGCCAACCAGTGTTTCTAACTCAGCCACTCCGTCACTATATTTAGGGACTTTTCAGATCCCTCCATCATCTTTTCTTTTTAAACCACTAGTAAAAACTCCAGCAACTGTTTTTCAGGCGTTACTGAGGACTTTTGTAGAGTCTGGTGTGAAAGCACACATTGTTCTCACTCTTCTCAGCAGTGGGTGCTGCTGTGGGCCCTCCCCTGTACCAAAAAACACCCCGAGGCAGCCCGGTCCTCCAGCAGCCCCCTCAGCTCCAGCCAGAGCTGGAGGCGTTCACGTCTCTGCATCCAGGCTGCAAGCGAACCGGGCATCCTGCACTGGCCCACAGCCACTGAATAACAACTAATAATATATCATTATAATTTATGTAATTAATACGATCATTTTTCAAAGGTGCTGCACATATAGTCGCGATAGAGGAGGGTTAGGAAAAACAGCACATAAGAAAGTTCATTTGTAGTTCCAAACATATTTAGGCTGTTTTGGGTTGGTTTTTTTTTTATTCCATTTTTATATCTCCCATGACATTATTCTTCTCTTCTCCTTTATCTGCAGTTATAAAACATTTATACATAAACTTGCATTGTTTTGACAGCCTGCCGCAGATTTCTTTCAACTCTGAAGTTTTCTTCCAGCTAATGGAGAAACATCATCAGGTCTGGTTCTCCTCAACCCTCCGTTGTATCGTCTCAGTCAGTTTTTACACGCAAAAAAACGTGCGACTAGAATCCAGATCTCTCACACTCTCCTTTCCAGTGGGCAGTTTCTTTTTTTTCTGCCTTGAAAAAATGCTAATTGCAGCCACCCGCACACATGCAAACACACACACTTAATTAGTCTTAATTAACTCATACCAGCATATAATAACTGTTATTTGTTCTGACGTATCCTCTCACGATTTACAGGCTTTTAAGAATAGGACACTCATCATCCCGGGCTTTGAATTAATGCTGAAATCTTCCATCTCCAGCACTTTTCCCCCTCAGCTCAGGGAGACAAACGCAGTCGTGTCGGCTGTATGACGGAAAGTCAAAATGAGTTTGATGGGTCAGAGATTTCAAACCAGCAGAGGATCAACTAGGTTTAGCAGCCAGTTTAGAGCTACAGCAAACGGTGTGATTACATTTCACGTCATCACTCACACTTTAAAACGTGCCATTAATCCCACAGACTCACGGTGAATCATGAAGAATTAATAATGCTTGTAAAAACCCCTTTAAGACCCAGGCTTTCATAGCGGAGCAACTTACTCAAAGTCTTGTTGAGATAAATAAATGTTATTGATGATTAAAACAACAGGCAGCACTAAACTTTGAGTACGAGGACGGCCTGAAGGAAAGACTTCAGGCGTCATTGCTGACCTTCATTCGTTGGTGCAGGGGGCAGGATTTTGATTTTCGGCTTCCTCCCTCTTTTGCCGGGAACCTTCACGGGGATGTTTGCAGGTTCGGGCACCACCGCAGGTGCAGACGTTTTCCCACCTGCCACGCTTCCCAGCTCCCCCCTACTGTCCTTCCTGCCCTCCTTTCCCTTGGTCCTGCGCTCCTTCCGCTCTTTTCCTTCCTTGGGCTCCTTGCTCCTCCTCAGCGTGAGCACTGTTCCCTGTCTTTCCTCCTTGCGTTTCTTTGGTTTGCCGCTCTCCTTCTCCTCTATCTCCACTCCCCCTTTCTCCCACAATCTCTTGTCCTTTTTCTTCCTTTTCTTCTTCACCCTGCCACCGCCCCCTCCATCATCCTCCTCGCTCAGAGAGGAGGGAGGTCGCAGGACTCCTCCGGAGTGCTTTGCGGCGTTAACCACGGCTGCGGTGCAGTGATTGGACGTTGCCGAGCTGCCCACAGGGGTGAGGAGGCGGAGCTGGTCCTTGGAGCCCACAACCAAGTGTCCCCGAGGGATTGTGGGAACTGTGGTCGGTGCGTTGCTGTTTTGGTCCGAGGCAGAGGAGCAGGCTGCAGCAGGCGAGGCCGGAGGTGGCGTGTGCTTCAGGAGGCCACTAAACATCTGAAAAAGAAAAAAGTCCATCAGACTTACTTGATTTACTCAGTCATCCAAACGAGCGCCACCTCACATTAAAACCCTGTTAACAGTGCAGAAGAGGCGAGTACGACCAGGTGCCAACATTCTCCCTTAGTACCAGAAAATCCTAGCTCCTCTACTGACCACTAGGGTCTGAATCCGGACCCTTGTGGTCAGTAGAGGAACTGCAGGTCTGAATCCAGACCCTAGTGGTCAGTAGAGGAACTGCAGGTCTGAATCCAGACCCTAGTGGTCAGTAGAGGAACTGCAGGTCTGAATCCAGACCCTAGTGGTCAGTAGAGGAACTGCAGGTCTGAATCCAGACCCTAGTGGTCAGTAGAGGAACTGCAGGTCTGAATCCAGACCCTAGTGGTCAGTAGAGGAACTGCAGGTCTGGAGACCTGGGCTGTTTTTTTTTTTTTTAGTCTTTTTCTAGTCAAAAAGAGGAAAATCAGAATGAGCAAATGTTAACTTTGAACCCTTTCTAAAATCTTTCTGATTTAAGGAATAGATCTTGACGATACTCTACGTTTCGCTCCATTCTGCTGTCTCTTAAAAGACAGCAGAATGGAGCGACATCAAGCAGATATGCAACAGAGGACTCGCATCGTGATTTTTCTTTTAACCCATTTTCTGGCTGTTTCATCACTTCAGCGTTGCAGTGTTTTAACTACCTGAACGGGTTCAGCCAGTTCAAGGTTGTGGCTGAAATAGAGATCAATATCAGCCGTCTGTGACCAAAGCACAAACAAGGAAAATTAAAGTTTAGAGAATAAAACTGCCAGTCATGTATTTTTGTATTAGCGTGGTGTGTCACTGTGAGAAAGAATGTCAAGAACGCATTAAATTCACTCTGCAAACAATTTATGCACAAATTGGCTCAACTCAGGCTTGAATGAAGCCCAGGGATCAGAAACATGAACATTATCCACAAAGTAGGAGGAACGTTGTTAGTTCTGCTCATCCTAATTGATAAATGTTATTTTCATTGTTAGTGGCATTATTAAGACTTTTCAAACTGGAACCTAAAACAAATTAAGACCATTTTTAAGACCATTTTAACCTAGTCTCAATGACCAGGCTGCCTGCTACAAGCACCAAGAAAAAAAACATTAAATTATTCATTAAAAAGCACGAATGTACAGCACTAAAAAGAGACTGCCTGCAAAGAAATAATAAAGAAAAGGTTATAAGAACAATGTCAAGACATGAGCTCATGATAAAGTGTAAAAGATAGAAAGGGAAGTGCAAGAGAAACCACACAAGTTAGAGATTTAACTAACTATAAAATGTGAAACATTACTCTGAACACCTGCTGTTTGATGTGTGAATCACGCTGTGACTAAATACTTACTATTCAAAATAGTCCTCCAATCAACCCACAGAATCTCACAGCCCTCTGCTGTAAACTTTAAACATCTCGACACCCTGACCATTAATACCGTCACATTTCTGATGTACATCATCAAAGCACGGTTCTCTGAGGAGAAGCTGGTGACCTTCACGCTGTAATGAAGCTCTTCTACATAATCTTTGCTTCCAAACGACAAAAATCCAGTAAAACAGAGACAGACCACATGGGTGACTTCAAACATTTGATCGGGTTTTGTCAGCAACTGTTAAAAATTTTACCTGAAAAAAGGAAGTGAAACCTTCTCATGTCTGACCAACCACTGTGACGCCATCCAGTCCGGTTTTTGTACTCGCCGCAGCACAGAGACTGTTCCTTGTCAAGATGTTCAATGACATGCACAAAATACAGACATGCATCCTGCTGGTATTATTGGACCTCAGCAGAGCATTTGACACAATTGACGACAGTATATGATATTAATACTATATTGTGTCAATAGGTAACTTTACATCCGAATCAACAAAAATTACATTTCAATTTTCTATTTTATTTATATAGCGTCTATTACAACACAAGCTGTCTCTAGGTGCTTTCAGAGACCCAGAACAATTTTTACATAAACAATGGCAGGTACATATGGAGTTCCCCAAGGTTCTATCTTAGGACCCCTACTATTTAACATCTACATGCTTCTGCTAGCTCAGATAATAATAAACAAGAAGTTAACATATCTATGCAGATGACAGACAACTTTACGTTACAACATCACCAGGTGACAGTGAGCCCATACAAGCATTGAGTAGATGCAGAAAACAAATCAATAATTGGATGTGCCATAATTTTCTTCAGTTGAACAAAAACAAAACTGAAGCAGTTGTTTTTGAACCAAAAGAAGGGTGTCAGCACACAGCTTCAGGTATTACAGCAACAAACCTCTAAAGTCGGGGTGTAGTCATGGATTCAGACATGAACCTTCAGAAACATTTAAACAATCACAAAGTCGGCCTACTAGCACTTAAAGAAGATCTCCAGGATAAAAAGGACTAATGTCTCAGCAGCACCTTAAAAAAATGAATCCATGAGTTTATCTTCAGTTGAATTGATCACTGCAACAGTGTCTTCACAGGTCTGCCTAAATAGTCAGTCAGACAGCTACAGCTGATACAGAATGTTGCTGCAGAGTTCACACTAGAACTAGGAAAGTGGACCACATCAGTCCAGTTCTGAGGTCCTGACACTGGCTGCCCGAACCTCATAGAACAGACTTTAAAATACTTCTGTTAGTTTATGAATCACTGAATGGTTCAGGACCAAAATACATCAGAGACTTGTTGCCATGTCAACCATCCAGACCTCTCAGGTCTCTGGTTCAGGTCTTCTGGTTCAGGTCTGGTCTGTGTCCCCAGAATCAGCTTTTATACTACACAGCATCAACACGAAAGAAAAACTTTGCATATATGTATTGAAAGGAGATTTTTTCTTTTGTAAGATGCTTTGCAAAGATGCCAAAAGACAGATAACATAACCCTGTCAGTTCATACAGATGTTTTTAGTAATAAATGTTACATTTCGTCTATGAATAGTGTTTTTCTTTTTCTTTTTTTTAAATACGGTCTTTTCAAGTGTATAACTACATAATCTACAATAGATGCATTCTTTCACCGTCCCCTTTAAAGAGCCACAACTGGTTTGAATCCAGAACGTTTGTTTGGAATCTCCAGGTAGTAATCCAGGACATGCTTTTACCTTAAAAAGCCCAAAGCAGTCTTGATGGTGGTGACCAGCACAACGAGAGACAACTGAACTCAGTGGATCACCAGCAGCGTCAAACGCACCTCAGCTGAGCCTTTCTACACACAAACATATTCAAATCTGACAAACGACACCAGTGCTACAGAAACGTTTCAGCTCTTTTCATTGTGGAGTGAAACCATGGTTCGATCAACCTGCATCCTCACGTTCAACTACACCTTCCGACGACTGGTCTAAAATCACTTTGCAGAGTCTCAGCAGCACAGCGATCCTCAACTCCAGCCCAAACACATAAAAACATCTCATAGACCAGAGAAAAGATGTCCCACTGCTGCAGGACGTTAATGCATCTTCAGCTGCAGATGTCAGAAACGAAGATCATCACTACGTCTGTCTTGAGGAAGTTCAGTGTCCATCCATCATCCTCAGAATTTTACTCTGCCTTATCTCCACTATCTGCATAAAAACAGCAAATGCATGTATAAATATTCATGACCAGTAGGTGGAGGTCAGGGTCGGTGCAGCTTGCGCGCAAACGATTTATCCATTTAGATCAAAGACAGAGATGCTTCAACATCCAATGATGAGTTTACAGTCATGTGAAAAAGAAAGTGTACCGTTTCTCAATTCCAAGGATTTATGCATTATGAAATAAAGTTGTTTTTTCTTTTAATCATCTGGTCTTTAAATGTGGTAATACATCTGATGCAGCATCCACAAACTAAAAGTGTGATAAGTTTAATAATAATAGTGTTCCTTGAGGAACAAATCCTGCCTCCTGTCACACAGAGCAAATACAGCAAATGCATCTGAATCCTGCAGAGAAAAAAACAACAAATAAATAAAAGCTCCGGGATAAATGTGGCACGATTTTGCTCCTGAAGAAGTTGATTTCCGTCTGTATTAATCTTCACCAGGACTTCATTTTCACCGTTTCCCAGTTCCGCACAAATAACAGCTCTGATTAAACACAGCTGAGTGAATTACTGACTACAACCTGCCTCACTGACAAAGACGACCACATTAAACCGGGCTGCAGAATTAAACATCTAAAGGGGGGAAAAAACGACAGGCACCAGCGCCAGCATGCAGGTAAATCCTCCCTCTCTGTGAATAATCATGTGTTACCCGTTAACTTCCTGCAGACTGACGCTGGGCTCTGCCAGACCACGGCTGGCTCGGAGCAGAGGATGAGTATCAATCATCCTTTTTCAAACAGTTTAAAGCATCTCGCTGAAGAACACCTCAGCTGGGACCTTCCCACACAAAAGCCTGAATTTAAATCAAAATCCTGAAACAGCCTCTAAACCATCTACGACAGTTCGAAGCTCTTCTCTTTTCAACATCAGTTGAGTACATGTCAACATGTCAATCATCTGACGCCTCAGCTGCAGAAAACTACATCTGACCACCATAACTTTACCCTTGATGAGATTCCTGTTTCTGACACGCGATTAGACGTCTTTATTAGCTCCACTATGGGCAGTGATTTCGGCAGCTTTGAAAGGGCTTGGCTGGGTGAGTGGCAGCTGCGTGGCACCATTGGGTTTCCTGGAGGTTTTTTATAAGATATAAAAAGGACAAAAGTCTGTGGTTTTATCAGATATTGAGTTGGCATTTGGCTGTTTGACCAGAGCTACTAATAAGATGTCCAAGAGAGCTCAATGCAGGTGAAGAAGGTCATCCTTAGGCTGAAATGAGTAAATACATCTATAAAAGATATATTAGGTCTGGCCAAAGAAAACGTTTGGGGCATCCCTAAAATGGAAAAAAAAAAAAAAAAAAAAGCCCTGCAGAGCCCAACAATCATCAAAACGCCTGGAGGACCACAGAAGACGAAGTGGATGAAGACGTGGATGAAGAAGTGGATGAAGGCAGAAGTGTGTCCACCACTCAGATTAGACTGTATTTGACACGTTCTAAAACCGATTCAGTTTCCATCAAATCACAAACCAACAGCAGACTTTCGCTAAAAACAGGCTGTAATCTTGAAAACAAGAAAAAGCACTTCATTAAGCTCTGAGCTTAGTGAGCTATGAAAAACAGACACTTGGGAAATCCAACAACTTTGAAACAATGAAATTACTAGAAAGAACCCTCTCATATACTGGCATCTTTACAAGAGTTTCAGACAAATACACTTCACCAAATGGGATTAATATAATCTAATAGCATCCATTACAAGTGAAGTAAACGCTTACGCTTACGTTAAGGTCTCATTTTCTCTACAAACAAATGAAGGTAAAACAAGCATCAGCGCTGTGATTATTTTACCAACTAAACTGATTTAATGACAACAGTTCACCACTTCCTGAATATAAATTCCAGGCACAAACAAGAACCTGAGAATCTGGATTATGCAGACTGATTTGAGCTGCAGAGTCAGGTACGAGGCAGCAGCTGTGGGAGTGTTTAACACACACGCCGTCGTATGCAGTGTTTGGCCTTCCATCTGTGCCTCGGCTGCTAATAGACGCCGTCCATCTGTACGTGAAGTCAGACTGCTCATCATCCATATGATTTTCATGCCAGTGTCACCACCACAAGCTGCAGCACGTTTCAGCACTTGGCAAAGGAGGCGACGATGCTCTGAAAACGAGCCAGTTCAGGCTCATCGCGGTTAAACACTGGGAGTTTAAACTTAGAAAGGCTGAACTCTGACGGCGGCAGGTGAACGTGTCATGCAATGGGCCTCAGAGGGGCCGGGCTTTTCCAGATCCGTCGTCTCGGACACGACGCACCGACGAGTATGTGGTGCCGGGTCTCAGAAACGGTTGCAGAGCTCCTGTCCAGATGGAGCGACGAAGATGCTCAAACTGGACGTGGCCCTTTAACGTGATCTCGGCTGCATCTAACCGCAGCAACGACCATCTCCCACCTGGAGAACAGGACGTTTAAACTCAGCAAAACACTGACCCCTGATACGCTCCCTGATGTGTGCTTGCGTGAATGAAAGAAAGAGAGTTGCATGTGTAGAAAAAGAAACAGCATCTGTGTGTGTGTGTGTGTCAGTCAGTCAGACTGTATAATGACTAAAGTAACTTGCTGTGATGTCACCCTCAGGTTAAAGCCTTATTTTCATCCTACTAAATGACGCTGTGCTGCAAATGAACAAAACAAACAGACCTGGGAATTTGGCTGGAACACGCCCACCTTATGTCAATCACAGTTTGATGCTAATTTAATTTTTATTCTGATCAAATCCTTAGTTGTCAGTAGTGAAACTGCACGTTTTGTTTCTAAGAAACACATTTAAAGTGCTAGATGGGGTGGAACCGGGATGAGGTGGAACCTCACCAGGTCCAGTGACGTGTTCTGTTTAGCAGAGAGGACAGGCATCATGGTTGGACTTGAACGTCAGCTCAGGCCAGCTTGGCACAACTGCAGAGCTTTTCTTGGACATGCTGGCGTATTTTTGTCTGAAATTAAGTGATGTCACGGATGTCCTGCTGAGGTACCGTAGAACAGCCGTTTCTATGCGCTGAGAGCGAGTGAGATCACCTCGTGGCGTGAGACCAATGCAGATGCACTAACTGACTGCTCCTCACTCAGGTATGAGGAGTCATCTCAATGAATCCCTCCCACACACACACAGGCATCATCTCCGGTTGGTTTGAGGAGTGGGTATCATCCGTTGCCATGGAAACTGGCTCTCTGTCCCAGTGCTGCTGGGAGTGGGGAGGCAGACGTAAACACGAGGTCACCATGGTAATCCCTTCGTTGCTGTCTGACACGAGTGTCCACACCAGAACATTTCAGAGTCTAAGGATGATGAGACATCACCTCTCTGATCAAACACAACAGCGGCCTATGACCTCATCAGGTGTGAGACTCCGCCCTAATAAGCACAGTTTACATGTTAATCAGCCTCTTTACTGCAGATGATTTATTTCACACTGATTTGAGGTCTTAAAATATGGTCAAAGCGCAGACTTTTCACCCTCAGCTCGCTCAACTTTCATTTTACCTCCTGAAACAGGAAACAACGCGGCAGACACAATTACAGGTAACCTAGAAGATAAAATTAGCTCCGAAGCTAACTCAAGCTCAGTAGTGACCCGAGCTGCTGTCATCCATCTCCACGACGACGGAGCAGCCGCAGCACGCACACGCGCACACACACACACACACACACACACAGATTCACCCATGCAGAGGCTCACGTCATAGTTGCACGTGCACAGCTTCGCACACAAACACACGTTAGTTCGTGTTTCAACTCTGACGCTCCGGCTTCAATGTGCCTCCGTGACTTACAACAGCCCCGTTTACTCACACGGCACAGTTTTCATTAAAACACACGATAAACGTGCAGCTTTTCTTTTCACAACATCTTACCCACTCTCAGACACACACGTGCACGCACACACACAGCCTGCAGTGACACGCTGCAGCGCAGCAGAACAACCCGCTGGTCCAGTCGAGTTGAACGGACGCAGCCGAGGGAGGCTGCCTGCAGTCACACTGCCAATGAATCAATAATACAGCCTCACACACACACACACACACACACACACACACACACACACACACACACACACACACACACACACACACACACACACACACACACACACACACACACACACACACACACACACACACACACACACACACACACACACACACACACACACACACACACACACACACACACACACACACACACACCTCTGTCATGAATATAGAGCACGAGCACTGCAGTCTCTTCAATGCCGCCACTTCCTCTTACGGTTGCTACGACAACCTTCATTAGTGAACACTGTTAGCGCTAGTGCTAGGCTAACTTCCTCTTCATTGAGGTACAGTCACAACATCACAACAAAATCATCAGCCTCAACTTTTACGCTCTGAAGGTTCTGGAGAACATAAGCAACCACCACTCCATCACCCCTGTGAACTACTTCTGTGCGTCTTTTCAGGTTTATTTTTACCGGATGGTCATAGGGTACTGTATAAGAAGAACTGGACAAACCCTTTGCGATGTCCCCTATACGCTCCCTGAGGCGCACGTTTGACAGGATGTGATCATCAACAATCGCTTTGGGACTTAACAGATGACTGATGGATGAAACAGTCATGCACAAAAGTTTGTACCCCGTTCTTTTAGTCCAATGTTTTTTGTGTAAAAACCATGAAAAAAAAAGTCATGATTCCAGTTATTCTAACAAAAAAAGAAGCCAAAAAATAAAAAAATTATTTGAGCAATACTGAGTACTCCCTTGATCAAGTAGCTTCAGAGGTAATAACTTAATTGCTACCCGACCGACTTCATCAGTCTCTTGCATCCTTGAAACGCAATATTCTTTCAGTCCACTGATGTTCTTTGGCATTGCTTTATGCACACTTGTCTCTAGAATATTCTGGTATTCACAAGAGTTCTTGGTACACTCAACAACTGCGAGGTGTCCAGGTTTTATGGTTATTGTGTAATCCTCCAGATTAATGTGCTGCAACAAGTACTTCTCCAAGACCATCATTTATTTCTTTCCCTCTTGGCATTGTGTTAACCCTAAAAGCTCCAGACCAGCAAATTAACGGATCGTTTAGCACCTGCAGACTTATTCAACCACTGCATTTTTTCATTCTTTATCCATTCATTCATTGTTTTTAGTGGAACCCTCACAAAAACAGAAGAAAATTTGACACGTCGATGTGTCCACGTATGTGCAGTTTCTGAGAAAAATGTACAATCCTACACACAACAGGAACAAATATAAAAGCTTATAAAAATAAAGAACGTCGGGCTCTGAGGAGAGCTCAACTCTTGTTATTTCTTATAAGATAAATGAATAAATAAATAAAAGCAGATGTAGAGGCGGATCACAGAGCAGAGAGACGCAGACGGATATTTCCGCTGTTGGGGGAAGTAAAGAAAGATGATCAAAGTAGCTGAAATCTGGGCCTCAGACAGGAGAGAATAAAGTCTTTTTTTATAAAGTGCCGAGATCACCGTTTCACAAAACACTTGCTGATTCATAGATTGTGGAGGGAAAAACATAAAAAGGAAAATAAGTACACATCAGATGAGGAGGTGGTCTGTGATCACTGTATAAAAAGAGCTGGACAAGCCCCCTGTGATGTCATTCATAGGTTTTCTCAAGATGCTTTTGAAGCCTCTTTTGCACCTATTGGGAAGCAATGTGTTGTAAATGGATGGAACAAAGACACCTGGGAAGTCAGCTGAACACCTTACGTCAATCACAGTTGGCTATTTTAGTTTAGCTGACTTAGCTTTTGCTAACCTATTATGCTAATGAACAAAACGTTCTTTGTGATAAAATACGTCCAAAATGATCTGGCGTGGGTCCCGTCTCCTTTACCCCATCCATGCCTGAGGAGCTGTGGAGATGATGGGGAATGTTTGTACCGACTACCTGGTCGATGGACTAAGACCAGCATCCTGGCCCATGGGCTTAGACCAGCATCCTGGCCCGTGGGCTTAGACCAGCATCCTGGCCCGTGGGCTTAGACCAGCATCCTGGCCCGTGGACTAAGACCAGCATCCTGGTCCGTGGACTAAGACCAGCATCCTGGCCCGTGAACTAAGACCAGCATCCTGGCCCGTGAACTAAGACCAGCATCCTGGCCCGTGAACTAAGACCAGCATCCTGGCCCGTGAACTAAGACCAGCATCCTGGCCCGTGAACTAAGACCAGCATCCTGGCCCATGGGCTTAGACCAGCATCCTGGCCCGTGAACTAAGACCAGCATCCTGGTCCGTGGACTAAGACCAGCATCCTGGTCCTTGGACTAAGACCAGCATCCTGGTCCGTGGACTAAGACCAGCATCCTGGTCCGTGGACTAAGACCAGCATCCTGGTCCGTGGACTAAGACCAGCATCCTGGTCCGTGGACTAAGACCAGCATCCTGGTCCGTGGACTAAGACCAGCATCCTGGTCCGTGAACTAAGACCAGCATCCTGAGCCCCGTTTGCACCCTGTTCTGCTGTTGATCCTGGATTTTGTGATCATGACGACTAAAGAGGACGCTTCGGTAAACCCTGACCTCCAGCTTAGCCTCATTACCAACTGCACCTATTCTTAGTTTCCTACATTTCCCTTCATGACATATTTATGTCCTATTTGAATGATGGACGACGGCCCTTGTGTGTCCAGAATCTGAGCATAAGGAGATCAGAAGTCCACCTCTTCACAATGACATCTTCAAATCAGAGCAGCATAAACAGCTTTCATTCCGGCATCACAATCACAGACAACTAAACACTCAGCATTGATCATGTAATTATTTGTCATAACTGCACAGCATTACTCAGCCAGCACATTGTTGTGATTAAGTTCACCGAAAGGCGTCAGAAACAAGGACAGAGAAGCGAAAACTGAGCAACCCTGTTATCACACAGAAAGCTCAAGCTGTGACCTTTAAGAAAGTGAGACGACTAAAACTGCTACAATCATTTTTCAAAAAAGAAAAAAAAGTGCCTTCCTCCCCTTTGAACTACCTAATCCAAAGATGTTAATTGTCTGGCAGCACAGAGTCATGACAACATGACCAGCTTCCCTTTTTCACGCTTCCACATCAATCTCACTGTGGCGGGTCGACGCCATCGGCGTTGTTTCAAGAGAAGGCGACACCCAAATGAAACCTATGAGGACGAGGTGCGACACACACCATCAGTCGAACTCTCCCCACAGTTGAAATAAACAGAACAACCGACCTGGACCGCTGAGGCACTTCAACACACGGAGGAACTGCCAATCAAACTGGCCCTGCGGACTGGACCAGGACCTGCTCTGCAGCTGTGCTGTAGTTCTGCTGCAGAGCAGCCCGCAAACACGGAAAACTGACTCGCATACGTTCAGATGTGGAGCTCGTCAACGTGTGTGATTAATCTGCAGAAGTTTGCCGTTTACAGCTCTCTCTCTTTCTGAACTGAAGCGACCGCTGGCCGGCTCACAAGCACAGAGGCGTCTTCTGATGTTTGAGGTCAGTCATGTGGCATTAAAGTTTCACTCAAAGGAGAAAGATTTCAACAAAAAATAGACTTGTTGTGTGATTGGGCTCATACTCGCCGCTCCAGCTCATCATCCTGCTCAGCGTGACTCATCAACAACAATCACCATCAAAAGCTGCGAGGAACCCTAGAAAAGAACAATCCTCACGCTCCGAGGATGTTTACGCCGCTATTAGCATGCGTGTCGAGTGACAGCTTGTGACGGGGCGTCACCTCTCGGCTCCATGGGAAAGCAGCCGCGGTCCAGCAGCCCTGAGCAGCAAACAGGGATTCCCGTCAGGCTCCTTCACCGACTCTCCTTCGTCTCAGTGGCTGAAGAGGTTCACTTGGCTGAGGGACACATGTGCTCCCAAATGTTGAACAATTAAAGAAAAAGGATTTGAACATCTGTGAACAAGCCAACCACCTCGTAACGTTCAGGCTGCGCTCAGGTGCACATCTGGACAAAGCTGTGGGCGGTCTTCTGTTAAAGAAAGAAAAACCCACAACGGCCCCTCAAATACCTTGAAACTGACAAAAGTAACAACCTTACTGATCGATCATTCGAACCCAGTGATGAGTGCGACTGCCTGGGAGACGTGTCCACCTGTAGACAGGTGTTCTGGACTTCATGGTTTCTTCTCCAGATGTTTCCACAGATGTTCAACAGGATGTAGACCAGGACTCGTAGAAGGACCCTTCAGAACACTCCGGTGTCTGGTTCTGAGTTCTTCTGGTTTTAGTTCTGTGTTCTGGGTCGTTATACTCATCACCTGCAACTGAGACCGAGCTTTCTGACACCGAACAGCACATTTGTCTCCAGAACCTCTTGACGGTCTTGAGGTTTCATTGTAGCTGCACAGATTCAGGCCCCCCTGAACCTCTTTGAAGGCTTCATTTCTGCGTCTGTGACTTGCTGAAGGATCTTCCTGGTCTAGTCAGACAACTGTGTCCTTTGGTTTCTCAAATTAAATGTATGAAAAACTTTGATATAGAGCTGAAAGCATGGAGTTTTATGCCATTTTATTTGTGGTAGTATTTGTGGTCCAGCGTGACTACTGAGAAGAACCTGTGTCACACCATGAATGTTAGTGATGATGTTCAGCTGGACCTCAGCTTGGTGTTTATCCTTAAATAATTCAGCCCTTCCACAAACGGAAGCACGGGAAGGAACTGGAGAATGCTGGCACCTGTGCTCGGATTATCCAGCGTTCATGTTGATTCCAGGGGTAAATGGGGCCACTGTTGCAGTGAAGCTTGAAGGACAATCCCAACATTTTAAGAATGAAAGCTGATTCAAGTTCATTCATTAAACAAAAAAAGATTACGTGGAGTACTAAAGTAGCTAAAAATACTAAAACACCTGAGAGCTACAATTTGAAAAAGGTGCAGCTGCAGCAGCTTCAGGCTTAAAGTGCAGAAGAAGCAAGAACGATCACCATGACTCGCATTTCCTGGTCTCCTCACTCATTTAATGCGGAGACTTCCTACAATCCCGTCAGGATCAGGAAATAAAACCACACGAGCATAAATGAGCTTCATCCCACCAGCAGTAGCAGCCTCAGGAGACGGCAGCAGCTCTCCCCACCGGAAGTAATGATCCATCTCCGAACAATGTGGAACTTGTCCTTCTGCCATGAGGGCCCCGTCGGGTCAGCCCTCTGTTCTCACACACGCTCGTCAGCATTTCAAATTGCAGGATCCTTCAGCCGTGTGTGCGAACAGTGACAGGGAACACAATTACCCTGGAAACCGGGATGGAGCTGCATTAAACTGAGAAAATGGGCCAATGTCTACGTGAAAAACTCCAGACTGAAGCTTCAAATCAGAAAACGCTCATTGAAGAGAAGCTTTAACCCTGACCCTAGTACATCTGAGCAACCACAAGGCGTATTCGCACCAGAGCGACACAACGTACACAGGTAGCCGGGTGACTAAAACACAAAAAGAAAATCCACTTTTTGAAAACAGACTTTCATGCTCAACGACGGAGCCTCCCATCCGGATCCTGCGCTGAAGTCATCCGTCTTTTGATTGACGAGTTGCTTAACAACCACACAAACGGCGCACAGAGGCACGTAGAGTAACGATGGGAAGACAGATGTACAAACGTACAAAAATGGAGAATAAACTACACCTAACAGTTTTTGGAGAAGCTCTTTTAGAGGAATGTTTAGGCGGCCATACGTGTACAACCTGGATCAGGTTTTTCCAGGCACCAAACCGTAAAACCAGTTTTGTTATTTCACATACTTGTACCCTTAACCGTGCCGATTCCTCTCAGACACATTAGAACCGTTTTGGGTTAGTTTGTACCAGCTGACCCCTTCAGCATCTGCGTCTGACCGTCCATGTGGGCGTCTGTGCAAGGACAGGTCTCAGGAACTCCGTGACAGATCTGAGTGATTGACACGTCTACAGAATCTTCACAGTAAATCTGGGCAATAAATCTATTTTATCATTTAATACATGTGTATAGCCCACAGAGATGTTTAAAAACCTCAACCTGCATAATTACTGCACAGCATCGCTTCCACGAGCGTCCGTAGTTCTGGGGCGCCTCAGGTCTCTACAGACACGGGGAATCCACAATGTGAGGAGTGTTTTCAAAACCAGCGGCTGGAAGTGGTTTGTGTTTCTGACGTCCAACATGGTGCAAAACCACTGTCCGCTGTAAAGTTTGTGTATAGCTGGCTACAGTCTGGGGCAACTCAACTCATCCCAGCGTCACGACTGTCATGTTAACGATGAGAATAAGATCTGCTGGAATGACGAGAGATACGGCGGCGGTGCACATCAATGTCCATTCACAGTCGAAAAGCCTGGATTCTATCACAGTCAGAGGTTCAAACCAGCCCCGGTACCGGGGCAGAACCTCAGCCCCGGTACTGGAAACACTCGTTAGGTAGTTTTGCTTTAACTTTTCTGTTCATTATAAACATTTATCAATAATCTGTTTATTAAAACATCTAAATGTTCTAGTAAAGCGTTTGTGTGTCAGCGAGTACATGACAGCCAACATTTCTTGTAAGAACGAGGTAAAAGTGCCAACCTGCTGCTTGTCCTTCTTGAGTATTTTCATCTTCTATCCCTTCACTGCATCTGTTAACAGAAAAAGACATCCACATCACTCCCAAGAACGCACACAAATCAAACAATGAAATCCTCTCATAGCTGCAAATAAAGCTGTAATACAAGAAAAGAAGTTAAGACATGATACTTTTATAACATGTGAAATAAGAATTATGAACCAAGCACTGAAATCCTTCAGTTATTCCTTATTGTTCACCCTTTATTCAAAAACAGTCTCAACCATATTTGGAGACATTCTGAGCCAAATGTTTTCCAGAAGCATCTTTCTTCACACTCCAGTTTCAAACATTAATGCAGTCATCTGCTGCTCATCACTGGAAGTGTCGTGGTGCCTCCTGGTAGATCTCGGTGTGAATCCGATCCAGTTGATCACAAAGTTCTCTAGAGGAGGATTCAACATGTGATCAGTGATAAAGCAGCCAGATCATCATATTTATCTGATAGTTTCCATAACTGATCGTGTGGAGTCTTCCTCGAACAGCAGAGTTGGTCATGGTGCACCACAGGGTTCTGTACTTGGGCCGTTACTTTTTTTACTATCTTTTTTAGATAATAATAGGCAGCATATGCTGTTAAAACTCATCTGAACCCATCCATGAAGCCAGATGAGACCTGAACTGCCACTGCAGATCCCTTTTGAAAAAATGTGGATAAAGAAAGTTGATACATCCATTTTCTTTTTGGGGATTAATAAAGTGGTTTATTGTTAAGCTAACTGGACTACAAACATGTTTTAGTGACAAAAACACGGATGCCACTACTTTTGCATTTAGCTCTACTGTGAAGAACATAAAAGTCAGTTTTGGAAACTTGACAAATCCTGGTCAAAAATAACTCCAATCTTTACAATATTGTAAAAATAAGAAACATCCTGTCGCAGAGCGATGCAGAAAAACTTCTCCATCCATTTCATACTTCAAGCTTGACCAACTAATATTCCTTATTAATAGGATGTCCTAAAATTACTCTGCACAGCCTTCAGCTGATCCAAAATAGTGCAGGCCGAGTTCTGATAAGGATGAGCAGGAGAGAATATATTTCTCCAATCTCCACTTGCCTTCAGTCACGTTGTGTTAGTACATAATTTGAAGTTCTTCTTCCTAAAGCCTTTAAGGGTTGTGCTTCCTAAAGCTTCCAGCAGCAGAAAAGGAGGCAGAACCTTCAGTTATCAGGCTCCTCTGTGGTGGAACCAGCTCCCAGTAGAGTTCGGGATGCAGACGCCGTCTCCATCTTTAAGATTAAGCTTAAATTCTAGTTTAAATTGGGTTTTAAAGTTAGTAGTCTATCATCATTCTCTGCTTTCTCTGACATTTGCTGTTACTGTATTGTTAATAGGTAACAACTGGAAGTGTTTTTACATGTTTTTCTTCATCTGAGGTCGTATTTGTCTGGTACCGAGACCCAGTATGACCTGAGTGTTAGTCCGTTTCCAGGAAATGGACCACTGCTTAGGTGTTCCTCGTGTTTTGAACACTGAGTACATGACATTTAGCAGAATCTGTCTTTTGCAGCTTATCACACGGATGGTGAAATGGCACCTGAGGCGTTCTCTGCAGCAGCAGACACTCCCACCACCTGTCTCCATGTAACAGCAGCATTACTCGACAAATAACTGTCTTTTAAAAGTCCGACACCTTACAGCCCTCAATATAGGTTAAAGCCTCCCTGTGACAAACGTTTCTGCCGCGCACCTGTCAAACAATGCACAAAGTGCAAAAAAACATGACTAGGAGTTTTACTCCATCCCCCGATATCCAGAACACACTTTTGTCATTTTAAAACATCTATTGTTTCCTTGGTCAGTGGACTGACAGGTGATCTCGTTGAAACGTCTCATCAATAACAGCTTGTGTGGTGGCTGAAACGAGCTAATAAGGCCGACCAGGAGAGAGTTCACTCCTCTCAAACTCCAGGCGTCAGTGCTGGAGACGGTGTGATGTGAGTCAGGTTGGAGGATGGCTCTCCTGGGAGGTATGACGTGACTGACGCAGTCTGAAAACAGGACAAGACAGCATCAAATCGCTGTCAAGTCATCTCCTGTTGCCATAGAGACACTAAAGTCTGTGTCAGACATGGCAAACGTTACATTAGCAGATTCATCAGCCTGCTGAAATCGCAGCATCCAGGCATTAATTGTTAAAAACATTAAAGTTCTTAAAGAGTCTCACAACCAGAGATGAAGAACCAGTGTTCGACCGGGTACCACTTCCAGACCAGTTGGTACCAAAACACAAGTAATCTCCAGGACAAACTGCATGTCTGTATTTATGCAACGATGAAACTACAAGTGAGTTACGAGTGTGATGAGATCCTGGCTGCAGTCGGGCTGAACTCTGTGAAGTCTGAGTGAAAAACCACCAAACGTGAACAACATGATTTAAGAAAAACATGAAAATGGTTGTTGACCAAACATTTGCAAATGCAGCCTTGAGTAACAGCGGAGGAAGTTTAAGGAAGGTGTACGAGGACTCGCTCTTTTAAAACGCAACTTCCTGAGAGCGTCACAAAAAAAATCTGAAGAACCAGGATACAACATAAGTCAGTGTCTCTCTTTTACAGCTCTGTTACAGGTACAGTACTGTTTACAGCTGATTATAAGAAATAAGAGGGACTCCGTTTTGCACGTGCCATATTGACCCAAATAAAAAATAACTTCCTGCTGAAGATCTCCATCTTCATACACACGACAATATGGTAATGATCAAAACAAACATATATTTTCCAAGTTAATTCAGCACTAGTGGAGATAAAAACGGGAAGCTGGGTATGACCCCTCATCTGGGCCTGCAGATCTTCATCATCACTAATCTTCAGACCAGAACTGTCCCAAAATAAGTAACTGAGGTCTGAAGAAGTTTTAGAAAAAACAACAACAAAGAAACCTTGATTTATTTTGTCCACGCTTCACTCCTCCCATGAGACATCTGCAGCAGACGAGTTACAGTAACTGTCCTTTAATAAAATACGGAATCTCCACCTCACAGACATCATTTTACAACTATTAGTTTGTTATGACATGTGGACGACTGCATCTTTAGTCCATTGTGTTGTTAAGGACGCTGAACTCTAAGGTCTCTTTAATGATGAACCTGCAATTTGTATTTCCACTTACAGCGGAAGGTAACGTGTCGCTTCCCTTTAACGTGTCATCGGAAAGGTCTTCCTCAAAAGGGCAGACTTTCTCTCTCCTCCAGGTGCAAACAGACGTCCTACCGATGACTAGGATCCGGACCTGCGTCCCCTCAGGCGACCGCTACGGTCCGGATCCGGACCTGCGTCCCCTCTGGCGAACCGCTACGGTCCGGATCCGGACCTGCGTCCCCTCTGGCGAACCGCTACGGTCCGGATCCGGACCTGCGTCCCCTCTGGCGAACCGCTACGGTCCGGATCCGGACCTGCGTCCCCTCTGGCGAACCGCTACGGTCCGGATCCGGACCTGCGTCCCCTCAGGCGACCGCTACGGTCCGGATCCGGACCTGCGTCTCCTCTGGCGAACCACTGAAGTCCGGATCTGGACCTGCATCTCCTCTGGTGACGCTAGGGTCCGGATCTGGACCTGCATCTCCTCTGGTGACGCTAGGGTCCGGATCTGGACCTGCATCTCCTCTGGTGACGCTAGGGTCCGGATCTGGACCTGCAGTTCGTCTACTCTTTCTGCTTTTAAACTTTATGTATTTTTAAAAATCTTTTTATGTATTTTTTAAAAATCTTTATGTAAAGCACTTTGAATCGTCTTGCCCATGAAACGTGCCGCCCTACTGACCACTACGGTCTGGATCCACCAGTGAATATTCTTCATCGACCTCCAAGTTAAATGGACAACTTTACAACAAACAAGGGAACAGGTGAAATGAAACGATCCTTCAAAGTCCGATCTCATCACAAACGTTTAATTCAAGTCACTGAGCTCGTTTATGCACCTCGATCGTGGAGCAGGTAACCGACAGCAGCAAGAAAAGCACAAGGAAACAGACACAGCAGTCCAGTGTAAATGTGGACACCGCGTTTTAGATGAAAAGGAAAAAGAGCAAACATTGGTTTATTCCCACACCTGTCATCTGTGCAGATGTTGATGCAGCAGCTGTCAGAAAAACCACCGACTAGCGAGTCCTTTTGGAGTCACATCGGGCAGAACTTCCACAGAAACACACCAACAGGTCACGTGACATTCAGACTCATGTCTGTCGCGTCCACTCACACAGCCAGATGTGCAACGACAAGCAGCTCCGTGTCAGAAATGTCTCCGCAGGACCCAAAACGGAGGCATAAACGTGGAGCTCTGTTGCTGCAGTTGTGATATTAGAGCCGTTAACGTGTCTAATAGTTTAGTCTGCAGGTGGATTTAAACTCGCTGCTTCATCACCAGCAGACAAGTTTAAGGAGATTTAAGGAGTTTAAGGTGATTCAGGAGCCTGAACGACAGACTGTCGTTTTTACTGAATGTCAACAGTTTAAACTTCGTCTCACCTCCGTCTCATCTGACACCTTCCTCTTCTTCTTTACTTCCTTAGCTCTCATCTGCTCTCACCCGCCTCATTCCCCCTCTGCTCGCTCCCTCCTCATGCCCCCTCTGCTCGCTCCCTCCTCATGCCCCCTCTGCTCGCTCCCTCCTCATGCCCCCTCTGCTCGCTCCCTCCTCATGCCCCCTCTGCTCGCTCCCTCCTCATGCCCCCTCTGCTCGCTCCCTCCTCATGCCCCCTCTGCTCGCTCCCTCCTCATGCCCCCTCTGCTCGCTCTCTCCTCATGCCCCCTCTCCTCGCTCTCTCCTCATGCCCCCTCTGCTCGCTCTCTCCTCATGCCCCCTCTGCTCGCTCTCTCCTCATGCCTCCTCTGCTCGCTCCCTCCTCATGCCCCCTCTGCTCGCTCCCTCCTCATGCCCCCTCTGCTCGCTCTCTCCTCATGCCCCCTCTGCTCGCTCTCTCCTCATGCCTCCTCTGCTCGCTCTCTCCTCATGCCTCCTCTGCTCGCTCTCTCCTCATGCCTCCTCTGCTCGCTCTCTCCTCATGCCTCCTCTGCTCGCTCTCTCCTCATGCCTCCTCTCTGGAGTCCTGCTCATAAAGAGGACGGTCAAGCTTATTGGACAACAGAACAAAACAACATGTTTGTTGGTTTATTTTAAATCTACATGGACTAAACAGGTTAAATACCCAATCATGCCTGCAGATTTGCCTTGTTTATATTCTGTTGAGCCGTTAACTCAATAATGACGTATTTCATGTTGGCTACTCAGCTCTCCTGAGCTCATTTTCAGTTGATGTAGTTGTTTGTTGTTTATATCCATTAACCAGCTCAAAGTGACTGATCTTTCTCACCAACACTGTGTCTTGTGACACCCCGAGGACACCCGAGTTCGGGGGCTTCAGACCTCTGTTGCTCACCAACCTCAGCTTTTCGATGAAGCAGCAGAAACTTCCCGTCCCGAATCCTCATCATCACCTGGGACCATTTACTTCTTCTCAGTCCACAGAGCTGCACTGTCCGCATCTCTAACTCATGGTGAACTCACACAAACACAAACCTGTCAGATTGTATGAGGATCTGCTGCTCAAAGCACGAACAGCTTTGTGACCAGAAAATGTATAACCACCACAAATTGGAGTACTTAGACAAGAAGAGTCCTTTCTCTCTTCTACCATCCAGCAGCTCTCTCCTGTCTCATCTGTTGCTACAGCAACAGGAGACAAGTTGTTCTGCATCTCATCTCATCTCTCCTCACCTGGATCCTGTTTTCTCCGCATCAACAACACAGCTGAGCTAACAATCAATGCCAGCAGCGGCCGGTTCGCCGCGCCGTCTTCATCACCCCAAGTGGGTAAAAGGACGTTCACAGAACCAAAACGTGGCCTGATTACGAGGCTGCAGCTCTGACGTCCAACACAACATTTCCCTTTAAGTTCTTATCAATTCTTCCAGTAAATGTTATCAAGATATCCTGCTGAGCTCCTCAACATCCTTTAAATGTCTGACCTGCAAAGTTCGACTCTGACTGATTCTTACTTTCTTCATTCAAGCCTGGAAACTTTAACTCTGTTTAAACTCACAAAAGGTCTTTCTTCAGTTTCAAAGCTCCCCTACACGCCAGGATCTTTAAATTTTGTGTCGAGATTGAAGTAAGTAGCTGAAATATGGTCATGTGACCCAGCCCACAGATACAAACCTCTGTGATATCTTCATCTCATTGACCACAACTTCACCAAATTTGATTTGTTCTCAGGGTCCCATAAAGCCAGACTTTTTTTACGTTTCATTTCCACGTTCTTGGCATAAAAAAAATGACGCTGCGTGGCATCAAGACCTCATTTAAAGCTGAACTTGTCAGTAATCGTAGGATATCCAGCTCTGTCAGAGAGTTACAGGAGGAAGTCTCCGATCATAGGACCAGTGCGACGGCGGTCATCTAACTGCTCACGTTGTACAACGTGCAACAGCCGATGTAGATGTACGATGAAAGATATTCCGTCACAGTGGCGAGCTTTCATCGCCTCAGAATCGTGGTGTGTGTGTAGGAGCTCAGCTTAAGGACTAATGAGAAATGAGATAAATACATTTTCATGTAGTGAACAAAAATGTTTGAAAACTGAAATGTTTGCTCTAATAAAAAGCCTCGAGGGCTTATTTTCTGGAGCCGTAAAAAAGGCGTTTCCTGCAGCAGACGCCACCACAGCGGCTACCCTCACAACCCCTTCCCGACCGCCTCAGAGGAGCCATCCTCTCTTCTCTCAGTGACCCGTTTTCCCTTTGCTTAATCACTTTTTGTCCTCCCTCACAGAAGAGGAGCTGAACTGCTGAACCCTCAGAGAATCGTCAGGAGATGGTGCGTTTGAGGAAGAGGAGGAGAAGCTGGAGGTCCAGAAGCCACGTGTGATGTTTCATTCCTGCAACGAGGAGTTTTATGTTTGATGAATTTGCTCTCCTTTTGGCTTCTACCTTTAAGCGGGTCTCCACAGTGGGTCAGCTGCATGGCCTCTTTCCCACATCCAGGAAACTCCTCTTTGGTCTTCTTGCTCCTCCTCTTCCATGTCCAAGCCATCTCCATTTAATGCAGGCTGTTCTCACCACCATCTAGTAAACGGTTCTCGTCACTCTTGCCTCAACTCCTCCATCAGAGGTACCTCCAGACTCTTCTCCACCCACGCTGCCCTCTCTTCTTTGCTGCTTTTCCACACTTCTTGTTGGTTTTAACACCTGAGCAAACAGAGGTCAGTGTCTCCGTTTGGTCCCTGGTAGACAGTATAAGAAGAACTGGACAACCCCCTCCCCTGTGACATCATCCACAGGTTGATGCTTCAGTAGCCTCTTTGTGCCCGTACTGCTCAGTGCCACGCTGTAAACGGAGAGACCGAACAGGTCTGGGAACCCGACGAACACGCCCACCTACGTTCAGTCACTGTTAGCCATGTTAGCTTGGCTGGTTCGCTCATGCTCAGCGATGATGCTAGTTAACGTCACTTTTTATAAACTGATCAAATCTATCCAAACGTCCTCATTTCACATGTTGCACTGCTGAAACCGCCCGGCTTTCCTGCAGTGAGTTCATGAACAACATCTCCAACTGCTAAAGCCTACATGCCGTGTGACCTTTGAGTCATTTTGAGTCCAGACAATAAAAGTTGACATCTTCACACCTGCAGCCGGAGTGTTGTGACCTATTCATGAATGAATGCCTGACACGACAACGGGATGCATTTTGTTGTGATAGGAAGCCTATGAACATATTTTTGATATTTTTGTAGATCAAATTTGTGCTTTTTTGTCCCCACAAACAAACTGTATTCATGAAAATCATAATAATGACTTTCAGCAAACTAGAAACCTTCAACACAGGTTTTTTTTTGTGTTCTTTCCCCCGTACTTTTCAAAGTTCACAGAGGCCAACATGAGATTCCTTGGTGATCCTCGATATCATCAGCTTCCATCTTTGAGGACGACAAGATCCTTCAAGCAGCTTTGTGTGTTCGGCAATGCGGAAAATTATAAATAATTAAATAATCATCTTGATATAGAAACAGAAAGTCTTCGTTGTCATTGTACTGCAACGATGAATCTGCGATGCAACAACCAAGAAACAGCAAATCCAGAAACACAAATTATTCACATCACTTCCTTTACCCAAGAAAGCCAAAAAACTCGAGCATTTTAAAATTAAACATCATTATCAGTTATAATCACTACACAAACACCATCTCTTCCCTGAAATCAATCCTAAATAAAAACAACTGAATGTGCAACAATAAACCTTACAGGTCTATTATACATTACCGACACTTGCAGCAACATCTGCAGAAGCCTCGAGTCAAAACTGTAAAAGCAAAGAAATAGCTACAAAACTTATAAAACAGAGATATTTCTATTTGTTTGTTTACTTTTGTATGTTTTGCTTTTTTACTACATAAATCTGTTAAAACATTTCGCTTTACCCAAAGCTACCGGACGTTCAGACATTTTCAGGATTTTAAGCCTTTAAAAAAGAACAGTTGGAATACATGATGATACTTGTTTATTTTAAA
Source organism: Xenentodon cancila (assembly GCA_014839995.1). Taxonomy (NCBI): domain Eukaryota; kingdom Metazoa; phylum Chordata; class Actinopteri; order Beloniformes; family Belonidae; genus Xenentodon; species Xenentodon cancila. Next base: position 29,608,787 of record CM026203.1, on the reverse strand, counting down.
CACACACACACACACACACACACACACACACACACACACACACACTCACACACACGATAAAATGTGGTTACATAAGAAAAATTGCTGATGATTAGAGTCTTCATTTCTGATTTGAGGGTCCCCAGAGGATGCAAAATGTTTAAATCTGACACCAGTAATTCCCCATCAAAATCAAATTAAGCTTTATTTACATAGCACTTTTCATACAAAACAAAATGCAGCACAAAATGCTTTGCAGAGTAAATTTCACTTTGTGAAATAAAAGACGATATCACGTGTTAACGTAAAGTCTGAGAGTGACGACATTTATGTCGACTCATTTACACGAGTCGATTTTTTTTATACGTACGAAAAGTTTGGCACGACTGACATTGTTATGGATGCTGAAACAAGTGAATTTGGTTATTGAACTCGTTGCACTGTAAAGAAATTGCTTCTTCTCACATTTCATGAATGAAGCCCAACACCGTATTCAGGGAAGGCCTTGCCTAATTCAGCAAAACAATGCTAAACCACATAGTACATCTAATTTATCAGGAGAGCGCGGCTTCGCAGGAGAAGTCCGGAGGCCGAACTGGTGGACTTGAAGACATGCTGCTGCCACCAAGTCTAAATTATCTTGTTAGTTTTTCTTAAAATGGTATAATTCCCCATCTTACATTTTTCTAGGACATCAAAAATATAAGTTCATGAGTTGTTTTTAAATGTACATTTGACAAAGTCCCAATTTTTTGGAATTGGGGATGTAAACAGACGCTCACCGGTCAGGGGACATCCAGTCATTCATTTTATTTCACTTGTTTCTTGGGCGTTTTTGTTTTTCCCCCTTCTTTAATTTTGGCTGTTAAACGTATAAACCTAACAGGCTCTGTAGAGGAATACACTTGGCCACTTCAGCGTGCAGTTTTCTGCAGCAGGTGGCTCTTTTAAAGCTTCCCCTGTAAGATGCTCCGTTTCCTCAACTTACAATAACTCAACAAAAAGGCACACAGATCATTTTAACAGCTTTTTTGTGAACATCAAAAGTCACAAATAACCAATCCTCTAAGATCATAACTGGGGTAAAAAGAGGCAATTCGATGGAAATGTGAAAACGTTAACTCAAGCCGTGATTCAGCATCAGTGTGACATAAATTCTTCACGTGATCTGCCTCCATTCTTTAATTAAAGTAATAAAGCAGAAATTAGTGATCTGTAACACTCTGCAACACGCCCCGCTGCCTCTCATCCTCCTCCTGCTGCTGTCTCACCACAAAAAGTCAAACACAACAGCGCTTCTGCAACCTCGCAGTAGAGAGTGTAACCATCACACTGGGTGAACAAGTAGGCCAGCAGACACATCCAGACCGGAGTCGTCAAAGATGCCGGTTCTGCACATCCTTCCCCTCCCACAGCCAGAAGACATGCCGCCGTTGGCCGTCAGCTGTGGGAGGGACGCCACGCCAACACTAGGTGAACATGCAACAGGACAACAGCAAAAGGGTAAAGAAAAAAGAATTGCTTTGACTAACCATGAAAACTAACCACGGACCCTTGATGATCAAACCAGCGTCTTCTTACAAAACGGAACGCATCTACAGGTTTCACCACAAATACAAGTGGATGTCAAAACATAAAAGCCCACGGAGGACACCGTCCATCTAAAAACATCCTAGACACAAGCCAAAAAAAGTCAAACCATTTGATCATTTTTGGTCCAACCTTCAACTTGAGCCTCATTCACACAGCCAGTTTGTTCAGGCCTCGAGCACCTTTATTTGGAGTTGGACCTGCAGAACTCAGTCAGCCAGGCTCACCCCTTCTCTGCATCGTACATGATACACCCCCCAGTTCCCCGCTCCACAGAAAACAAAGAGAGTAATATCTGTCGTAATCTTCTGCCAAAGCTTCAGAGCCCATTAAATGGTGTTTGGTGAAGCTGTGAAGGAAAACTGAACAAACTCTGCTCCTTAACATGTAAACCCAGAATAAAATAAAATAAATGAGTAAATAAATGAGTTTTCTAAAATCCACCCATGAAAACAGTTTAATCAAAATACTGAGAATAAAGTCAGGGACTGGATTATTGCTTTCCATATAAACAGTCGTTATCATTTTAAGAATATACTAGGCCATCAAAAAAATAAAATAATTGTTTTAACTTTGAAAGGGCAGTGCGCTGAGTTTTTTTTTTTTTTTTTTTTTTGTTAATCTCTTGCTACTTTGAGTACACTGCTGAACATGACGAGCTGAAGCAACCCCAGATCATAATACTACCGCCACATGTTCAAACAGCAGGCTGATGAGGGCGTAACTTCATAAAAGCTCTTGTTGCCCCGATGCCCTCATCTCTCTGGAACAAGATCAATGTGGACTCCTCATTTTGCTGACATTTCCAGTCTTGATACTCCCTAACAGTTTAAAACCTTTTCTTGGTTACCGGTTGAATTTCTGCCTTCAGGCTGGCGCTACCAAGATAAGAACAGAGTCTTTTTCCTCTTTTTCCCAATCCTGAATGTTTCCATCCATTAATGCTCTTTCTCTCTTATCCTTTATTACTAGCACTGCAAATGTTCATATTTGTGGGATATATTTGTATTTATATTCAAATCACTGAGGCTGGGTGTTTTTGTTTTTATTTGATGTGCATTAAAATGTAGTGCTGTTTGTATTGACTACTGTGCTGTTGATCAAATTTATTTTTAAAATGATACTTCACCACTTCCAGGTTTAATATGTGGGACAATAATAAACCCAAATGTATTAGTTTAGCTCAGCAATCTTGTTGGTTTTATACATAACAATGCTGTCTCCCGTCTGAAACAGAGCAGCATCAATTTTTCAGATCCAACAGGAGGAGCTTCTGTTTAAAACAGGTGGTCGAGTTGACGCTACAAACTCCTGAGACTGAACCCCGAAAGTGACCTAAAGGACATATATAGTGGCTTTGTTACAGGGTGTTGCATATTTCTGAGGTCTTAATCAAATGAATGCGACGTATGTTGGTCAAAAATGCCTGAAGAATACAGGACAAAGGATCCCTTTCAAATGTTTTGTGTGTCTTCACAGCTCTGTTCATAGCAGCCGGTTTAAGGGGGTGGAGTCAGACGTTTGACTCCACTGTAACCCTCTTTTTTCACAGTTATTGAGACTGATGTCATGGTGACTTCAAGCTCAATGGTCAGTGCTTCCAACGCGTCGTCGCCGCCAGCGCTGTTAAGAAAAGGCACCGCTAACATTAATAATAAAAACCAACCACTAGTCAGGCACAGGTTTTGCAATTGGAACGTAAAAACTTGGGTGAAGCGTAGTTCCCACTTTGGTGTAGTTCCCAGTTTGGTGTAGTTCTCAGTTTGGCGTCCCGTCTTCCAAGGTAAGTCAAGCGCAGCAGCCCCCAGTAGAAACGTGATTGGTTGTTTACATAATTACGTGGAAGTACCGCCCATCAAGTCACCTACTGTGTCAACACACTGGGAGAACTGGGTTATGTATGGACTTTTCCCACCTGGCAGGGACATCCATCAACAAAACAGATGCCCTCAAACTCAGAAAAGCTGCTTTTAGTTTGTTTTTTTAATAATTTGCCCTTTAAATATCTCCCAGTCATTCTGCATCATCACACTTGCTACGGCTGCCATCACTCAGTCGATCCACGCAGGGTTAGCGCCATGCATCCTTTGTCTATGAGCGGTACACCTGGCCAGGTTAAAGTGCGCCTGCACGAACACGACACCAACGAGCCACTGCGGCCGCGTCACGTTCGCGCAAACACACCTGGCTGCTTTGACCAAGGTGTCAAAAGGCTAAGAGGCTAGCCGCGTAGCTGTGATGGACCTCTGGGACCAATGCTAACCCTGCTAGCTCCGGTGTCGGAGCCGCTGGACGGGATTGGCTCAAGTTGGCAGAGGAAAAACAACTTCCCCGCGAGTAAAAAGGGCGACGTGTGGACCCGAGACAATAAAAAGACACATTAAACAGAGCGGACAAGTGAGAAAGGAGCCGGTGTGCCGGGTCCGCGTTAGCAGCGCGGCTGCGGCGCTAGCTCCAGCGCTAGCTCCGTAATGTCACCGCATCGCTGTTGTAAATACGTGAAAACCGCCGTCTCCTTACACGTGTGGACCGCCTCGAAAAACTCCTTCTCGGGGACATCTGCTCACAAAACCCTCCGCGGCGGACAAGCTCACCTGCTCCGGACTCTGGCCACACGCCCTCACCGGCGAGGCATCACCCCGGCTGAGCCCGACAAACGCTGGCGCTTTTTATTTCCAAGGACACAAAATCGCCATGACAGTTTAGAAAAATGCATAAAAAATTAGCAGGCAGGGGCGGGAGGGAGGGGGAGAGCGAGAGCGATGGGGAGGGGAGGGGATGAGTGGAGGAGGAGGGAGAAAAGAGGAGTGGAACTCGATATGTGTTTAATCCACATAAGGCTGCGCGCAGCGCGGAGCCCGGCGAGCCTGGCTGCCGGAGTCTTGCTCCGTTTTGTCTCCGCACAGACACCGACCCTCGTCCGCGCGCATCCGCGTTCACGCGGCCGCATCAAAAAAGTTAAAGACGCTTTTCTTACCTAAAATGGCCTCTGCAGCAGCCAAAACACAAACAGCTTTTTTCTTTTCTTTTTTCCCTTTCTTTTTTTTTTAATTTGCTGGAAGTTTAGCAGCAGCCAGCCTAACCTCGCCGCTGGGATCCAGTAGCAGCTCCGCGTTTCACATTTTTCCATTGGCTGCAGCCGAGCGCAGCTGGCTCCGTGCATGTTTCCATTGGCCCTGCAGCTGTCAAGCAAGCAAGCCGAGCGAGGCTGTGCCGGGTTTGTCTGAGAGCTATCGCGGCAGCCCCAGGCAACACCATTGTGTATTGTGTGTTTTTTCCACCCAGAGATGCGAGCTTCCCTCCCGCTGTCTGCCGTCTTTCCTCGACGTGCTGCGGGTTCTGGCGCTGTCCTTACCGCACACTTGCAGGGAGATCCGTCTCGCACCGTAGGAAGCTTCCCACCGCACCGACCGGCTGGCTCCAGCTGCTGTCATTGAAGGAAGGGGGGCAGAAAAAGGAAAGAAAGAAAGAAACAAGAGGGGAGCGTTCAGTTTTCAACCCCCCCTCCAATGCAAGAAAACCAAGGGGTTTACATTTCTCCACCGCTGGCTGCATCCACCAATCATGTCGCCTTTTACTCCTCCATCATTACCGGGTTTGAAGGGCGGAAGAACAGAAACGAGGCTTTCCACGTCTTTTTGCAGACCTGCAGGATACGTTCCCCGGATGTTCAGCTTGATTGCTGGACATACATTTGTTGTTTGTGAACTTTATCTGATGTGGTTGCAAGGGCTTGTTTTTATCTCTCTCTCTCTCTCTCTCTCTCTCTTTTGTCTTAAAGTGTTGCTTGATGGGGAAAGCATACCAGGCTTTATTTTCCTGACTTCACCTGAGATTTGTTGCCACTCATCTTCATCCACCTGTCAGTCTTCTCATGTTTTGATGCGATAACACGCAAAGAAAAGGTTGTCCAAGGAACTTGACCACCATTCCTGATGAGAGACCATCTGAGATGGAAACGGCAAACGTTCCTCTGTGCTGCTTTAACTGACCACCCGAAGAACCAGAGAAGAACTGGACTAAGTCTCCTTCGAGGTCACCCAGAGGATGTCTGAAGACCCACATGAGGTCAATCCCATTTTAGCTTGGATGCTAACCGATGATGACAGTAAATGTCACTCTGCAAACATTGTGAATGACTGAAGCGAGCAGCCTTTTCTCAACACGTGGTTGTGGTTAAGTTCTCAAGTTTAAAAATCCCAGTGCTTTTTTGGAGTGTTTTTCTTTTCACTTCCACTGAACTGTATTTATAATGTGGCTAATTAACAAAAGTATATAAACCATTAAAGCCTGTAAGGGCTCAAAACACCTCTTCCAGAGGAGGCACTGGTCCATTCTGAGTCGTGGTCATGTTCAGTGTTTATTTATGATCAGGTACATTGTAGATATTTTCTACTTGCTGAGCTGTGATGTCATCAAGTACACCGACGTTCCAACTGCAGACAGACCGGACTGCGTCCTCCCCGTCCTCCAGAGTACATTCTCCAGAGCTGTACTTGCAACTATCAAGTACACAAGTCTGAACTTGGGAGCTTTTCTACCGGATCAGGTGGAAAGCATATGAAGTCTTTGTAGTCTTTTGATTGACAGCCAACACAGCCAATGACTGGCTGTCACCAATGTTGATAGTTTGGGACCCGCAGTCCATCAGCCCATCACTCGTGGGTTGAGGTGCGAGCGTTCTAGCTGGCTTCCAGAGCTGCCTGTCCACCAGTTTTCAGCATGGTGCCATAAGTAACAAGAGGATTGTCCAGTTCTTCTTATACAGTCTAGGTTTTATGTAATTTTGTCAACCAAAGACACATTTTTGCAACCTGACTGGTTTAATGCAGACTGTGCAGCACAAAGGCTTTTTGTTTGTCTTATCAGCAATCTCAAAGTTTAAAGGCCATTATTCTCTCAAATATATTGTATATTGTGTAAAACATAATGGACTTTGAATTTAAAAATTTTCCCATAAAAATGAAGGTAATAAAAATAAATTGAAAGAAGTCAATGGTTCCCTGGCTTTACTCTATTAAAGGAATATTTGTCACGTACTTGATCAATGTTGAATGTCTGTTCAGTTTATTAAATCTGAAGATTCCCCCTCAAAATTGACATCGTATTGTTACCTGAGAACTTTGTACGGTAATGTTGCACTGATTTTCCAAATGAGTTTCCGAGACGTCAATAATGAAATCTAGTCTTACCTACAGAGATTGTTTCAATGTCGTCTCAGCTTAGACATATGACGTGCACTGTGTGAATTAGACATGAACATTGTTTTTGTGGATTTTAAAATATATAGTTTTGTTTTTATGGTCTCAGACTTGTCAATATCACAGTTCAACAATAGACAAACCGTTTATATGACATCTAAAGAATCGGAACAAGGAGGTGAAGAGATGACGACAGTTATGAGCAGAGTGAGACAACAGAATGGGATTTGTTATAATACTTAGGAGGCAGCGTTATTGTTGAAGCAGAAACTACAACTAATGTAATTGTTGTCCTAAAGTATTAATAGAATGTTTTACCCAGGATAATAACAGAGCTGCAAAGTCTGTTGAAAGATGAAAAGATTGTGGCACAAACAAAAGCTTTATTTCCAAGTGTTAAACACAGCGGAGGGAGTATCATGTGACAGGAAAATGTTAGTAAATTAAAAAAAAAAAAACAATGATAATTAAAAAAAAAAAGATGATGACGGAGAAGATGTCTGGAATGGGTGAAGCTGCATTCACACTCCACGATTTTCAGTCGATGAGCTGGCAGACTGGTCAGTAGTCGCCTGTCAGCATTCAGTCTTTATGTGTGAACGATTTTAAGACTTATCAAAGACGGTCCACAGCCAAGACTTGTCTGTGGGGCCAAACCACCAACATTCATTCTGGGTCCAACAGTGAGTTCATCTCCAGTGCCGTCTACGTTAAACAATTTTTATCTAACAAACCTGATGAGAAATCCACAAAGCAAAGACACTGTAAATGTGCACCAATGCACCGTACCACGATATGAACGGGTGGCTGCTTTTCAATCACAAAAGCTTTCACTGTCAACTCTTTCAGAGTGTCAACTCTCCCTGCGAGTACACATCCAGCGCTTTATCTTTTATCTTACCTTTTAACCTTTTTTTTGTTATGCTCTTTGTGTTCTGACCAAATCTTGCAAAGCTCCCTTGGACCAGTTTCAAATAATCGGCTCCTGTGTTGTGCATGGTTGCGCCTTATTTCTCTCGTGTGTTTTGTTGACAAAACAGGGTTTAGAGGTCAGCTGGAGGACCGAGTTGTTGTCAGATCATGTAGGTGCAAGTACAAGACAGCGAGTCCTGTAGTTTGAACAGCACAACAATCTGCCAACTCTGACAGTCATGTAATCTGAAAGCCTCAGCCAGAATCCAAACCTTGAAGTGACACAAAGGAACCAATTTTCAGCCCAAAGGACCCGGCTGAGGACCTTTTTTTCAGTGTACACACCAACTTCATTCTAGATTTATTCTTTGTCCAAAAAAAAAAAAAAAAGAATAAGACATAAAAAGTTAAGTCCAAAAGATTAGATACAATGAGTTACATTTTTTAATGCAAAATTATTTAAAGCGCAAAATCTAAATGTTACATCATACAATTACACTGAAGACTTTCTCAAATGTTCAGCAGAGACTTGGTAACCTACTAAACGTGGTATAGTCTCCTTTTCTTATTCCCAAATGCCTCCACTTAGTATGAAGTTGATCTAGCGTCTCAGTGAATTTTAGCATCCCAACTACATGAATTTAAATCTCTATATCTGCTGTGGCCTACAATAACTATCTGCCCCTGTATCACCTTGATTCTGCTCCGCCGTGCTGCATCAATGCCATCGGAGGTGAAACAGGCTCACATTTTGTTCTGCTGCTGCTACACCTCAGGTGTCGGGCCCGCTGAACATTTTGATTTTGACCACAGTGGTCAGAGGAGCGACTGGTCAAACCCTGTTGCTGTGCTTTCTAACCTGCTGGAGCCTCTACCAGCTGAAACGGGTCCGACAGTCCGTCCTGCAGTCACTGGTGGTGCCCCAAATGCCAGCAGAAAAGGGAAAACCGTGGCCAGAACTGCTGTGTGTCCTGCAGGAACAACCCAGTTGAAACTTTATTTTTCCATCGTCATTTATTCAACGCTGACTGAATATCGCAGCCGGTGACCAGGGAGCATGGAGGCGGAATGAAGAGGGGATCTCCGTTACATCTTTATGCCATCAACTCTGCATGAAAGTGACTTTTGAAGTCTTATCAGTGCAATTCAGCATTTCCTCTGTCTGCATCTAAAAATACTCTGTACGAAGTATAATTCTGTATTTCTGTCCGGTCAAAGGCAAAACAGTGAAGGATTTTATAATATCTGATCACGTTATCACCTTTCAATCATGAATGCAGAGCTTCCGGCTGCACACATTTAGTAAACAGTCTCTGTAAGACGGTCAACCAGACGGTCAACCAGACGGTCAACCAGACGGTGCATCAGAAGCTCTGTAGCAGCATCAAAACCTGCAAACTGGGAAAGAAAAACATCTTTCATTCGATGATGAACAACCACTGTCACCAAAAGAGCAGAAACACACAACAAAGGACAACACCTCCAACACATCTATAATAAAGATTTGATGATTTCTGCTGGTGAAAGAACATTGTTGACTGATTCAGTGAAAACTGATCTTTAATAAAAGTCGACCAACTCTTACACGTGTAAGTTAGACTCTCAGTAAATCTGCTGCACACTCGCTGGTGCAGTCACAGTGCAGCAAACGGTTCTGGCAGACAAGCATCCATGCATACATAATTAGAGTGGCAGCCATTGTGGATGTTTACCTGACTCTGACTGGCTGGTGTTTTCTAAATGATGTTTCCTCTGAGACTGGAGGGATGGCTGCAGCTCTGCACATGGAACAATATCTGGCTAAAAGTGCATGTGAAAGTATCCACAGAGTCGGTATAATGTCTCTCATAGTCATCCTGCACACATCTGCCCCCATGTTGTAAATGTGGGGTGGGGGGACAAGCATAAAAACTAAGGTGGGTATATATATATAAGGCACCGCACGTCCGGATCCGGACCCTAGTGGTCAGTACAGGAACTGCATTTTTGTTACTTCTACACTGGACAGAAGACCAGCTGTTGCTCCTTGTGTAAGACAGGTAGCGCAGTTTGTTGTGTGGTGATGGACGCCTCAGTGATTTAAATCTCTGCACCCTGACACAACCCACCTTCACTGACCTGTTACCTCAGCAGCGATCCATGACCTCCAATCTGTTTCTGCTTTTCTGCCAGGCTGAAACCTTCTTCATCAATAAATGTGACATCCTGTGGAGCTGGAGCTGCGTCGAAGTATCAAATCAGCAGCAGACTAAAAGACGTCAGCGTTGTTTTTGTTAACCAAAACGTTGAAGTAGCCACGTTCTGCCATCAAATCTGAATCTCTGGTTGCTCAAGAGGAGCTTTGCTCTCAGCCATCAACTTGGAATTGGAAAGTGTCTGTTACTGCAAACCTAATTTCCCCACAAACTCAAATAAACTTACTGTGTGATATAATGTCATAAAACACTCACGCTGGTTGCCAAGACAACAGTTCCCTTCGCCGTGGTGGCTCAGATGTTCAAGCTTCCAGCCGCGGAGCAGCACCGACTTTCAGCCTCGGCCTCTCGGTAAACGCTGGGCCTCTTTCATAAAACAGTCCTCTGTTGAAGTTGTGAAAAAAAACCCCAAATATATCCTCTCCACTGCTGCTCAGGACAAACAAACTGCCAGAACTGAGCGGTGATCAGCTCCCTCACGGCTAAAAACCCATTTCACTGGCGACATCTTGAAAAAAAAAACTTTGTAGGAAGTATAGAAAACACATCAATTTAAAGTCGCAAATTTCCACTTTTAAAGTGATGCATAAAATGACCGAATAAGAAATTTCTGTCCTCTGTGATGTCATAGATATCTGATGAAGAAAAAAACTCTCCAGGAATGAAGCGTTCAAGAAAACAAGTATTTTTACCAGTTTCCTTTTTATTTGTTTATGCATGTTTTGGCTTAAACATAATATAGAAAAATGTAGCAGTGTAATGCTAAAAATACCAAGTACAACATCCTTCCATCAACCGTGAACTTCTGCAGCCTCAGCAGAGAGGCCCCGAATGTCTCTTCTGGAAGTCCTCTCCTGTTTTCTCTTAGGGAGATTCCAGCCGCCCTGCAGAGCAAAACATTTCAGCTCTTGCATCCTCAGTCTCATCCTTGTGGTCACTGCCCTCAGTTTATGACCGTAGGTGAGGGCAGGAGCAAAGATTGACAGGTGAACAGAGTCTTGCCTCTTGGCTCAGCTCTCTCTTCATCGCACACATCGATAGGGACAACATTCCTGCAGACCCACCGATCCACCTGTCAATCTCCTGCTCTGTTCTTCTTTACTCATGAACAAGATCCTGAGATACTTCAAGTCCTTGACTTGAGGCAGCACCTCCCTCTTTACCTGGAGAAGGTAGCAATTTCTGACATATGTGGAGATTAAAAAATGTGTGGGCGGGGCTTCTTGGCAAGGGTCTGGTGTGTTGACCTTCAGCCTCCAAAACTGGCTGAATGTGACAGAAGATCTGATATGTAGTTAGTCTAGTAGCAGGTCGGCGTGGATGTTAGAAGGACGATGGTGGGAGGAATTCACCGTTTGGAAGAAAAATCCACCACTTTCAAATGTTAAAATATCAGTTTGAATTTGAAGGAATATTTGACCACTTTAACGAGGCACCATCCAGCTGTCGCAGTATCCCGCCGCTGTTTTCAACGTAACTCTGGACTGCCGTCCTGAGGTGAGGCTGATTCGCCTCCTGCAACAAGGATGCTTCACTTTACGGTACTACGTCACCCATGAATGATGAGACTACCTCGGAGAGCTGCAGTCGACCTCCACATCTGTAGAGGGACCCAAAGAAAACAGCAACTTTCCTTAACTCTGCGTTGGCTTTAACCTTTAAGTTGGAATGCTGAAAGCTGATTCAAACCAGATGTGACTGTAAACACAGTCCATCTCTGCATCTACAAACTCCAGCAAGCAAAGAAAACACAGAGAAGATACAGAAACACAGAAGAAGCGGTCTCTGAACATTCTTGTGTAAAACAGGTGCTTAAAGAGTTAACCATCTGGCCGTGGAAGAGTTAAACGAGTCTGCATCTGTTCCCCGAGCTCCTGCAAATCCAGCCTGCGTCTCCCTCCCTCTCCTTTTCATCCCTCCTCCCCACCTCCTCACCCTCCTTCCTTCCTCTAGTTACTTGGCCCCGAGCCCAGAGAAAGCTGGAGGAAGGAGCAGATTTTTATTTATTTATTTTTGCCTCCACCACACTCCAAAAACGTCCAGATCGTGTGAGTTTTTGTTGCCTGTGTGTAAAAACGTTGGTTCCCCCTTGAATTTCCACCTTCTGAGCAGGAACTCCACCTAAACACCAAAGGAAACCTTAGAATATGCATGACTTTCTGCATGTTTGTGTTGTGGTGAGAAAGGTTTTCACGCTGCGCAGCTGGGAATCACATGCCTACACTTACACAAACACACACACACACACACACACACACACACACACACACACACACACACACACACACACACATAACTCGTCATTCACTGAAAATCCACCCTTAAGGTGAACCTCCACCCACTTCTACGTTCCCTGTTTCTTCTCATCTCTGCTGCAGGCCAACAACCTCAGCACTTATTCTGTATCAGTGAAGCACAATTAAGCGATTGATTCAAAGTTTACAAGTGGGAAACAATAAACAAGGAGTAAGAAAAGAAATTGGTAAAAAAAAACCCGTGAATGTTCAAGAAAAGAGATTAACGTGTGTTGTAATGAAAAAACTGAAAGTTATCTCAGCTGAATCAGAAGTTGCTCCTCATATCGATCCTTCTGCGTGTGAACAGCAGATGTAGTTGAGAAGATGCTGTCAGGAGCAGGTGAACATCTAGAGCACCCTGTGGACCGTGTTCATGTTTGATTTGCTGATTTTGGTTCTAGTTTTGACACATCCACCCTCAGCTGCTCATTCAGAAATCAAGAGCATTTTAGCCTGTCCAGTTTTATTAAAACAGTTTTATTGATGTGTGTGTGCTTTTTTAAATCAACAGAACCCAACATGTGAGGCGAACTAGGAGCCTCTCAGAACCCAGGTATCACAGTCTCACAGTACAGCCGGGTCTGGACTCACCCATCTTCTCTACAACAACTAATAATCCAAATAACTGAATAATTAAGCTTTCAGACGATTCAGAAATCTTGAGTTTGCTGAGAGGAGATGAGCTTCCGTCTTCACACTTATATAAGTATATATATAATAAAAATGAATGACTGAATATGTGACACCAACTCTGTTGATAGTGTATAAGAAGAACTGGACAACCCTGTGTGACGTCACCCACAGGTTTTTGAAGCCTCATCTTGAAGCCTGCTGGCTCTCCTGCAGACTGCATTTCAGCTCTGACAGTACTGTTTTAAGAAGTTGGTCCTGGTTGGGCAGTTGGGATCTGATTGCCGGCCTTGTTCCGTTTTTGGATTAACCACACTGGGCGGAGTCTGTCCCTCCAAACATAATGGGCCCCACAGGTCTAGAAACCAGCCTTCAAAGCTACTTGTTTCCTTTGGATGACATCACAGAGTGTTTCT